>JAODKM010000001.1:24418666-24429754 GCA_026780845.1 Petrocephalus sullivani
ACTTGGCTCATATTGGCCACTGCAAAAACTTTTGTTGACAGAAAACCATTTTTGTGTGGATTTGTTTTGTATCCTTGTCCTGCTCAGAGATTCAACCACAACCCTGTTTTGGACTCTTGGAAAAAGAAATCAGGAAATCAGGTTTTGAACTAAAACCTTCTGGTTTTTGATGCCCATGATGCCATGTCTCCTAGCAAGGCTCCCTCGGCCCTTGGAAGAAAGAGCCCAAAAGCATCACAGATCCACCGTACTTCACAGTGGGGCTTTGCTGCTTTTCTGTATGACCAGGTCTCCTTTTACAGTCACCCTACCAGTGGCATTTGTTGTTGAAAAGCTCTGTTCTCGTCTTATTTGACAAGAGAACCTGGTTACAATCATCGTTCCAGTGACGTCTGGCAAGTTCCAGGTTGTGTTTTGATGTCAGTACATGTTTGGAAAGCGAATGTTGACATGTTTATAAAGTTTTGCAAACTCGGTGAGCCTTGGTGAGCCAAGGATACAACTAATTTCTGCAGTTCCCCAACGGTGGTCCCCACACTGTAATAATTAAGAATGAACATTCGCACACACACACACACATTTCCTTCTGTATTTTAGCAACAGTAAATACCATTTTTCATGTACATTTCATAAATTGTAACAATAATTAACCAGTATTCTGAGATGTTGTCATTATTGTTACTGCAGCCTTTTAAATTTGCAAAATAATAACAATATTTTTTTGCACCCAGGATCCATTTGTTGTCAAAACACTGCACCGCCTTCATATTAAAGAAGCATTGCAATGACTTTATTTTCCCAATCTGCTGTACCTCTGTAGTGTAGCATCCTGTTTTAATATTTACCCCTTTCGTCCTTAAAACCATTAAAATATGAATCAGTAATAGAAAAAGCTTCAACCAACAAACCACGAATTGCATTCAAAGATTTACATTTACAACATTTGGCAGACACTCTTAACAAGAGCGACTTACATAAGTGCTTTGAAGTCTCCATCACTGAATAGATTCTGATACTGATTCAATAGAACCCAGGCTAGAATACCATCATTCTAATAAACTCTGTTGGCAAGTAATACTGTTTCTTTTTTTCTTTAAATAGGAGTATAATACTGGAAGTGCTAATCCAAGTATTTCTGAAAGAGGTAGGTCTTTAGTTGTCACTTGATGACTTGTCTGTTCGTAAATCTAGGAGAAGTTCATTCCACCACATAGCTGCCAAAACAGAGAAGAGCCTAGATGCATGTCTTCCTTGTGCCTGGAGAGATGGTGGGACCAGTCAAGTGGTGCTGGAGGATCAGAGACAGCGTGGTGCAGTGTGGGGTGTAATAAGTACTTTTAGGTAGGAGGGTGCTGGTCCATTTTTGACTGTGTAGGTGAGCATCAATATCTTGAATCTGATGCGGGCAGCTACAAGAAGACAGTGGAGGGAGGGTAACAATGGAATGCTGTGGGAAAACTTGGGAAGGTTGAAAGTGAGTTGAGCAGCTGCATTCTGTATCAGTTGCAAAGGACGAATGGTGCTCAGAGGAAGACCCACTAGGAGTGAGTTACAGTAGTCTAGTCCCGAAATGACAAGGGATTGAACAAGTAGGTAAGATCCTGGTGTGGGCATCAATTAGCTGGGATGAACAGCAGTTGAGTTTCAGCTGATGAGCTGTCATCTACGATGAGATGTCTGCCAAACATACAGAGATTAGAGTAGATATGAATATTTGTGGGATGAAAGGAGAGGATATGTTGAGTGTCGTCTACGTAGCAGTGGTAGGAGAACCCATGTCAGGATTTGACCTCACCAAGAGATCTAGTATAGAAGGAGAACAAAAGAAGACAAAGTACTGAGTCCAGAGGAAAACCAGTGGAGAGGCTGTATGGAGCAGATGTGGGTTCCTTCCACACCACTTGGTATGGCCTGCCTTCTTGGTAGAACACAAGGCCATGTTAAGCCATAAATTCCAAGACTTATAAGGATGGACAAGATTGTATAGTGGTTCACTGTGTCAAATGCTGCTGAAAAGTCTAGGAGGATGAGGACAATCTAGCAGCATGCAGGTTGCAGCAGGTTGGTAGTTGGTGATGTCTGAAGGATTAAGAATGGGTTTCTTCAGGATGGGAATAACCCTGGCTTTGTTGAATGCCATTGGTACATGACCAGAAAATATGGAGCTATTAATGATAGTATGGGTGAAGGGGAGAAGATCTTGAGAGATTGTCTGGAGCATTGTAGAACGAATTGGATCCAGATTGCAGGTGGTAGGATTGCATGACTAGATAACTTGCAGGATCTCTTCAGTTGCTTAACTGGAAAACTGAACCAGTCAAGGGGAAGGGGAATCCTTAATGTGTAATGTACTAATTGGAGTGGGAGAGAATGTCTGGCAGATTTGTTCAATCTTCTCATCAAAGCAGTTGGGAAAGTCTTAGGCGGTCAGGGAGGACGGTGCAGGAGTCAGTTGATTAACTTCGTGAAAAAATGTTGTAGAGTTTACGAGGATCCTGTGCAGAGATTTCCAGCTTTTCCTTGTAGATGGCAGCCTTGGCTGAAGAATTGGACAGGATAGTGTGGTAAAGATGTAATGCTTTTCAACCCGGGGTGTGGAGTCGATCTAGTTAGAAGATTCACTGCTGGCTTACAGCATAATTTTCCTCAATAAACTTCTGAAGCGGTAAAGAGGTAATTACTAGTAACATTTAGAAAAAAAAATCCTATATAATTTTTCAGTAGCTATGTGATCACAGTTGACATTTTGCCTATTGACATACATATTATTTTGAGTACATTTGTTTGTTATACAAATATTTTTATATAAAATTTAAAATAAAAATAAAAAAGACAAAAACAAAACATATGGAGCAAGAAGGCAGGGTATGGAAAAATTAAAAAAAAAATTAAATTTTGGATCCCTTAAAATAGCTCCCATTTCAGTAAGAAGTCATTCAACACATATTCCCAACTCTTCTGCAGAGATGTAGGCTTCTCATGGCTTGTAGGGCTATTATGGTATGCTTCGCATTCACTGTTCTGTCCACTTTATCCCATACATTTATAGCATTTACATTTACAGCATTTGGCAGACGCTCTTAGCCAGAGCGACTTACGTAAGTGCTTACAAGTCACCAGCAGAGTGTCTCCATACACGTTCTATGGGATTGAACAGCTTAGCTCATTAACTTGAATGGCCCCTTGTTTTCCGATTTTGCACCTTTCTTGCAATCATTTTATTTTCTTTTACGCAATTAAAAGTATAATTTAGATTGTAACCTTGTTGAATACTAAAATACTGCTCCATCAGCTGTACTGCTGATGGAATGGCACGCAATTGATAGGCATTCTGGGCAAGTTTCAAGTTCCTATGGGCGCATGTGTTCTAAGGAACACAGTGAAAATCTTGTGCCACAGTTGCAGGGGAGGGGACAGGTTCATAGGGAGGGGGGCAATGAGACAAGCAGCAGTGCAATAAAAGCAAATATAGGGCAAGGCAAGAGACAGTGCAATATAGGAACTAGGACAATAAATATGCAATAAATAGGGGGTGCGGTGGGGAAGGATGTGCAAGAATGTGCCTCTGTGGTGCAGAATAAAGCATCAGAATACTAATAAAGTGTAGAACTAGAATTGACAAATGTGCAGTACTGCATGGCCATGTATTACTAGCAAAACAGCCCCAGATCAGGACACTGACTCCTGCATGCCTGACTGTGAAAATAAAACATGCAGAAGAGATCCTGTTGCCCTCTCTGTTTTTTTGCAGAAGCAGAGTCAGCCAGTCCCTGGAGCAACTGCTGGTTAAGGGCCTTACTTAAAGAAGTGAAGTTATTGAAGTCACTCTGCCATCCCCTGGGATTTGAACCAGTAACCTTCCAATCACAGGCATAGCATCTTAATCTGATCTGCCCCCTGACATAGTCCAACCCAACATTGTTATGACTTCAGGCAGGTGTACTCTTTTGACTGGTACTATTTGGCTGAGGTTATATATAAATAAATATATGCCAAATATATATGCCAATAAATAAATAGCTGCATTTTACGTATGGTAAGACAGATACGCACTTTCACCGGGTGGAATTAGACTTGGCTCTTTGCTTCCGTTTGCCTTTTTTGTCTGAAATGTTAATCTTAAAATTAGTGCAGGAATTTTAACACGCAGTGTCCTTCAGGAAAATAATCAACAAAAGAACAGCACTGGGCAAAGTGAAAAGCTTCTGAAACCTGAAATATTTCACAGGTAAATAAAAAAAAAGAAATGCAAGGTTATAAAATATTAATTTAAGGCTGTTTTAGAAGCCACACATGAAGTTCAGTTATTCTTCTGAGCAATGTATTCCTTCAAGTCAAGTCAAATTATATATATATAAAAAAAATTCCAAATATTTTCCTTGCTAGTTCTTGCCACTGCACTCTCACCAGGAACTTCCTGGGAGGCTGTTCACCCCTGTAAGTGAAAACTCAGGATGCAGAAAGTATTCTGCTGTTCGCCATCTAGGGAAGAAACATGGCTGACTGTGCTAATGACGGGGATATGGTTAGAAAATTTACTTATGCAGAAATGGAGAATATTCTGGCTCTATGACCTCACTGTGCTTAAATCACCAAAGCACAGAATAAATAATTACAACCCCCTTGTTCCCATCAACCCCCCCCCATCATCTATAAGAGGGATATTGTAAATTTGGAGGCTTTCTCAGAATGCAAAGGCCACCTAGCTCGGGACAGGGCTGTCGAAAGGAGACTGGGGCCCCCAACTCAGACCAATCATATTATGCTCTAATATTTTTAGGGTTCCTTAGGGTCATTCAGGGGCCACTAGAATTGTTCTAAGCCCCCCCCCCCCCTTTCTGGCACCTATGGCCAGGGACACCCAGCATAGGATACTCCGATTACAGTATATGTAAAGTTTCCTGTACTTTACATACTGCTCCTTTGCTACTAGATAAACCTATTTGTTTGATCAGACCAAACTCACATCAGCATAAATGATGTGTGATATAAAGGGTTGAGAGCGGCATGAGAATTAAGTGGGCTAGGACATTAACTTCCCTTTTCAGCATTGTTACTGTCATGACATTTTATTTTTAGGTACTGGAGGGCATTTGCTCTTCATCCTACTCCAAACCATGACGCTAAATTTGTTGATATGGCTGTTTTGTTTGCTGGTATCCCATCCAGGGTTTATCCCACTCATGTGCCCTGTGCTACCTGGGATAGGTTCCAACCCCCCCGCCCCAATAGATTCATTAGAAGGCACATGGTCTCGATGGTATAATTCTGTTCAAGTTAGACTGACTGTTTTTCAGTTTTAATGGATGTTAAAGAAGATTCCGAAGTTTGCACTTAAACATTTTCCCAGTATCAAAGATATTTCATCACTGCTTAAATTAATAATGCAAGTATTTTTGCCATAAATTATGCCATAAGTTCATTTATCAATAGTTCATCAAGTTTCAAAATTTCACATAACTGAACATATAAAAACAGCACTTTGAAGAAAAAGTGTTTTAGATGTGCAATAAATACTTCTATACTTTGATGAACAAAAAGATAAAAATTGACCAAAATATTTCCCAGACAAAATCTATCACCATGTTGTACAATACATAAAATCACTATTATTTTGCATAACTTTATATCTGATTTAAATGGAGGCAGCATGGTGGTTAGCACCATTGCCTCATACCTCTAGGATCAGAGTTGAAGTCTCCACCATGGCTACATGTATGTGGAGTTTTCTCTGGGGTTCGACCCCCCCGCCCCCACAGTCCAAAAACATGCTGAGGTTAACTGGAGTTACTGAACTGCTTATAGGTGTGAGTGAATGATGAGTGAATGTGTCCTGCAATGGTGAGGTGCCCCATCCTGGATTGTTCCCTGCCTTGTGCCAATAGGCTTTGGACCCCCTGCAACCCTGAACAGGATGAGTGGTTACAGAAATTGGATGGATTTATGTCTAATTTAACCATTATAGACTATATATTAACATAATGCACACAAAGTTAGACAAATGCAATTTTAAAATACAAAAAAATATATATTGGTAGTGAAGGAAATAACAGCTCAAATGGAGGTCTGTTTCCTGCGATGTTTAGGGGAATTAATTATTGATTAATTATGAATATACTGTTTGTCCAGGAAGCAGTTTCACTCTGTAACTTAGCAACTCTGCTCTTGGCCGTAGAGAGAGTCTCGCGATACTTGAGGACGAGATTGAGACTTAAAAGCTTAGTAGTGGTTTCACACCAATAAAGTGACCTATTGTGAGCACTGAGACGGAGATTTAAAAGGTGAAAAAGCATACGTTTATTCCTAATACTACAACTAACACAGGACATACATTACACATCAATCATGTTTAAATACTGATGCCGAATAATAATGATAGCAAACATATATATAGATTCACATATATGGCATACTGTATGCTGGTGAAGTTTGGAACGGCTCTTTGTTCTACTTCTAGAGGCTGCAGGATCTCTAAATTATCAGGACCTTCTTCCCTGGACCTCTGCATCTGAGAGTCTATCTGAGGCCATAAAACTTGGAATGTTGGGCCTGCATGGGTGTGTGATCCTACAATAGGGAATGTTCACATTTTCTGCCTGCCATAGTTTGGCTTGACTTGAGAAAAAATCTGATTTTGAAAGGGCACGGATATTCCTTTGATAGTATGAACCAGCATGTGGCAAAACTGCTCAATAAGAGTTGAATTAAAAGAAAGGAAGTTTTTGTGACCTGCTGAACACTTTAAGACACAATATCTCAGTCACCCCCGCCTCGACCCAACCATGAACACGTGATGCTGTTGCTTGGTAATTAAAACAAAAAGAGCTTCCCTACTATACTATGGCATATAACCTCAGCCAGATAATTAACTAAGGAAATTGAAAGAAAACAGTCTTGAAACCCTAAAATAAGAAAACAGAGCAAATATTTAGACACTAATGCTCTGGCACATGTTAGATCCCGCTCAATAAACCAAAAGCAGAGTGGTAGTTGCAGACCGGCTGCATGCCCAAATCATTTTGCAGGGGCTTTATAACTAAGCATTTGCACAGGTGTTTGCAATTGCCAATTACCAATCAGGATACTTCGGCTTACCGACAGGTGCAGCATGGGCCTGTATCACGAAGCAGGATTTGTGGGTTAGAGAGATAACTTGTTGGATTTAAGTCAGTCTTAGTGAACAAAGTCCAGTTTAACTGAGGTACTCGGTTCAGAGTCCAGACACCAAAAAACAAACAAACAAGTCAAAGGCAACAGAATAAAGAGCAATGTGCAGTAGTAAGAGGAACGCAAATTGGTAGAATTAAATATCATAATTACTATAAAATATGTATTAAAATAAATAAATGATTGAGTCTCATGTTAAACAGCATGTTTTAATTCCTAAAGTATTTCGTAAGGCACTATCCAAATAAATATTCAAACAAATAAAATATATATTTATATGTGCCATGAGGTCATTTTCAAATCTGGCACCGCAAAGCACTTTTTCATGGAGAGTAACAAGCATGTGGGTCTCAGCCACCATTTATGGTGGATACAAAGACTTTGGGATCTTATTGATCTAAAGACTTTCATGATGGTGCTGCAGCAATAACAGCCTTATTGACTGTTTTGATTCCATATGTGAGCCTCTGTAATTAGGTTTATATATTTTTAATACTAATTCCCATTATAGAGTTGACCTTATTACCATGTATTATGACAGGCCGTCTGTTGGGATATTGGACTGAACCTCTACTGCTAGGTGTATCGAAGAATACTCTCTAGAAACATAGTTAAGAATTTAATAACAACATTACAAAATTTAAATGATTGTTTACCTTCATAAATATATAAAGACATTTTCCCTCAGTCAAAACCATCATCACCCAACACCAGAAACTCTCCTTGCCTCTCAGATTACTTAAAAATTTTAAAAACTCCCCAGAACTGCAGTGAAAAATGTTTTCTCAAAGTGCAATG
Organism: Petrocephalus sullivani; assembly: GCA_026780845.1. Lineage (NCBI taxonomy): Eukaryota > Metazoa > Chordata > Actinopteri > Osteoglossiformes > Mormyridae > Petrocephalus > Petrocephalus sullivani. Next base: position 24,426,632 of record JAODKM010000001.1, read on the forward strand.
AATCCCGGCGTGCTCTCCTTATACTGACTATGTTGTTGTTAAAGTGGTCAGCTGAGCAGATGGAAGATGGATGAAGAAAAGACAAAGAAAGCCAATGGGATGACTTCTCCATGTGTTTTTTTTTTTTAGTGTTTTTTGTTCAAGTGTTTTATTTATTTGGGGACAGGGTGTAGCTCAATGGGCTTAGCCTTGTGATCAAAATGTTGCTGGTTCAAAATGTTGCTGACCAAGGCCCCTGACCCCCAGTTCCCTGAGTGCCACAAGAGGTGACTGCTCTTCAAGGCCAAGCTTGCTGTCATGGAGAGCAAGATTGGGAGAGGTGAAAAGAGGATTTCCCTACAGGGATCAATAAAGTATTCATTATTATTATCTCTGCTCAGCTACATTTCTGATCTACCCTATGCTCCTTATAGGAAGTAGTCTCCCCTCTGTCATCCTCTTAAATTATGTATAATTGTGTAGGAACATTTTTAATATTCCAATAATTTTTCTGTCTTTAATGCTGCGATGTCTGCTCTGCCATGGATGTTGATTGTTGGTTCAGGGGGAGTGTTATTTTGTTTCACATTGTATTGTATTGTATTGTATTGTATATGGCTGAGATGACAATAAAGCTTTACTTGACTCTACTACTTGACTTGACTGTCTTGCATGTCTTGCTTGAAATGTATAATTTTAGTTTTGTTCTTTCAAGCCTGCACATGATTTGTGACACTGCAGTGTGCATCCTGCACTGCAGTGTTTTATGGGTATGAGTGCCCTGCAGTATAGTAAAGTTACATCTAAAGCCTTTATCATATGCTAGATGCTTCCACAGATGTCCAGTTTGGGAAAAACCATCATCAATTTCCATCATCAAGTATTGAAAATAGATGGATGGGGAAAGAATGGAAAAATTCTCCATATATCAATACTCATTTAGCTGTGAAATTATTGTCTGGTCCTTATAGGTTTATTGGCCATACTCTGTATGTGTATATAGCTCATACTGTATGAGTTGAGTATACAAAAAAACATGAGTGATATGCATATTTTAAAATATGCACACTAGACATTCACAATATATGAATATGTTCCATACCTGTTGAATTTGTATTTTTGAAATCAGCTATGAGTGCACTAGTGCAGTGTGATAATAAGATTAATATAATTCTCAGTTATTCTGCTTCTTGTGATTTTGATTCTAGGTGAAGTGCATTGCAGCTGTGTACCTGTCATTAATCAGCGACGTGATGCTGGACAGGTGGTTCATTGAATGCATTGACACAGGAGTCTACGGGGGAGTTCATTCTTGCTAAGACTCTCAAGAGAAATAAATCCCTGGGGGGCTCTCAAAGTAATCTGTGTCCACACCCCACCCTAGTATGTCAAGTCATACACATAGACATTGACTTTCTGCCAGTGTATTTTGCTGCCCGTATAAGATGTGACATCTTGGTCCTTCTTTTGATTCTTCACTCTTTATCAGATGTGACCTGCTGTATGAAGAAAAGGGTGGACAGTAACCATGATCTGTCACACAGACAAACAGAAAAATGACAGAATGAATGCTCATTTGAACACTTAGCTCAGTTGGTACTACTGGTGTTTCATACCTCCAGGACTGGGGGTTGAAATCCCCCTCCCTTTGTTTGTGTGTGGAGTTTGTCTTTTATTGGATACTCTGGTTGAGTCTGATTAGTCAGTTAGTCTGGTTAGACTAATTGAAGAGCAAATTTCCCAAACTCAGTCGACCTAAAGCCTGGCTTCGTCATCACTTGTTACAGTATTAGGAACCAATGCTCTCTCAGTTCTCATGTAATCCATCGTCCAACTTTCGTTAAATTCCCCAAACTCACTAAGTCAAAAGAATTTTCTTTTGAAAACCTATCCTAAGAACTGAGCGAGTTTTGGAAATTTGCATCTCTATATTGCACGTAGTGCATAGGCGGTCTGGGATAGACTCCAGGTTCCCCTGCAACTCTGTCCAAGATAAGCTGTTGAAAGAAGGATCAATGAATGATTGCTATGCTGGAAACATAGCTGAATACACACCGAAGCATTCTTATCACAAACCTCCATGATTATGTTTCAATTCTCGACTGAACTTGATATGTGTGAATTTTGCACCCACCCCACTCTTTAAAGAATATGCTCCAGGCCACCATGACCCTGTTCTAAGAATAAGAAACTAGATGTTTGATAGATGGATGGATGGATGGTGTTTTTTATAGTTAATTCCCAAACCAATCGCTTAATGCACACGCAACATAGGAATTATGTGGTTCTTCCACGCAATCCAGGCTGTTCTCTGCCTTGTTCTTGGAAGCTCACCATGGCTCTGCACTAGATAAAAAATTATGGATGGATGGTCATTTTTAAATATAAAATGAAAAACAACAGCTCATGTAGCTTCAAGAGAATTGGACATGCTTTGTGGTAACACACATTAGTTATTTCCCTCTAGATGGATTTCAGAGTCTGTGAGTTCCAACCCCCCCCCCCACTGCTTCTACAGCGAGAAGAAGGAAAGAAGGAAAAGCCGCCAATAAGCTTTGGGAGACACTTGCATCCTTCAGCAGCAGGAAGTCACTGCATTTTTCCCCAAGCTTTACTCTAGTTCCCGGTGGTTTGTTTTTTTCGACAGTATCAAGAGCACCTCTGCTGTAATACTTTGCAGCAGAATTTACAGAAACCTAATACCCCACGGTGTGCAGAGTAATAAGGTCTTTCTAAGAAATAATTGATGTTTTTGGATAGCACAGTGCAGTGGCACTGCCATATTTTTTAGAGGTGCTTCGATCCAATATCACAGGTATACCGTGTTTCTGTTTCCTTTACAATTTGTGTGCCAGATAGATTGATGCTGATCACAGAAATAACTTAAATTTTCACATTGCTTAAGTTCTTTGAGAAACAAAAATTTTGTTATACTTATTGTAAAACATTTAAAAGACAGGTATTTTGCATAACACCGGACAACAAAAAGTTGAGTATAATACAAGTAAGGTTTGTCACTTATGTACTTTTTAATGCTGATTTAAGAAATGCTTTTAGAATTTTGCTCATTAAGAACTATACAAACGAGAGGAGGCCATTCGGCCCATCAAGCTCGCTTGGGGAGAACTTAACTAATAGCTCAGA
>JAODKM010000001.1:24508332-24522122 GCA_026780845.1 Petrocephalus sullivani
CCCCTTTCCCGGGGTTGGGGGGGGGGGGGGGGGGGGGGGGGGGGGGGGGGGGGGGGGGGGGCGGGGGGGAAGGGGGGGGGGGGGGGGGGGGGGGGGGGGGGGGGGGGGGAAAAAAAGAGGGGGAGGGGGGGGGGGGGGGGGGGAGGGAGGGAGAGAGAGAGAGAGAGAGAGAGAGAGAAATCACAGCAATCACAAAGGCAACTGCCAGTTTGTACAAGGTTCTCACTGGACTTTGCTATATTTCCAACTTTGAAGCATTTACTGACATCCTTTTTGTTGGGATATGCGCGCAGCGGAGGATCTGTTTTACGTCTAAACCCTATTTTGAGAGTAGGAAGACCACTCAGCAAAAAGATCAAGCAGCCCCCCACACAGTGCTGTTTAATAACTGCTGGGGAAACAGGTAAGACTTTAAGTTAAAACTACAAAAACATCCGTTATTTGAAACATACGCAGCCAATGTGCCGCGAGAAAAAAAATTAAATTAAATTAAATTAAATAAAAAAGTTGCTGTACTGTGCCGTCCCATGAATCAGAGGGCATCGTGCATAAGGAAATAGAGAAGGGGGGCGAGATGGAAATTGAATTGAATTCCAAGGTAATTCATGAAATTTGTTACTTTCTTGAGTTTGTTTTCGTCAGTAAGTTTGACGCTATAAGACGAGTGCCGGACTGTTTCCCGAGCTTAAGTAATGTTGTTTCTTGACACTGATGCATAATGCATGACAAGTGATAAGTGCCCGATTCTTTAATTAGTATTCTGTGGATACCGGCTTTTCTGCGGCGTCTGCTGGGTGAGATACTGACCCAGGTTTTGTCATTGCAGGCAGTTGGATGATACTGTACTAATATGTAAATTCTCATCTTCCTTTCAATTTTCCAATCCGTTCTTTGTGCCATGGTTCGTGCGCTATTTTCTGACAACTGAACGGCTGAATGTTTGATCTAATATTTTAATGTATTTATTCCTTGTCCTGCTTATTTTTGCTGGCGATAGAATAACTGTCGATGCGGTATATGGGGAGGAGGTGAGTGTTACGAATAGATAGTTGCTGCTTTGAAATAGATGCGTCGCGAAAATGTATCGGCATCGTAAATTTTGACTTCTGCTGCTGCGTATTAAGACGTCGGAATTATTATCAGTTTTAGACAACAGCTGTTATTCGAGGTTGCCCGCTCCTTTTCCTAGTTAATCGGAAAAAGTAGTCAGAGACTGCGGTTTAAAAAGTTTGCACTGTCGCCAGGGTCCTTATAGCTTACCTCATATGAAACAGAGCAGTGCATCTCTGCTAAGCGGTTAAAATGACAAATCATTTTTTTAAATGATCATTTTATATTGAGGGTTGTTCTTCAGTTGCTATTGATGCATGGGGCCGTGTACTGCAGTGATTACTTGAGGGGTACCGTAATTGTATAACTGCATACGTTAATAACGTTAACTTTAATATTTGCGTTATTGCTGGGACTGTTTTCCAATTCCCCTAAACTTTGAGGATTTTAAAATATTCATTTTCCCTTCGGTTCTGCACATGTTGAGGTATTATGGGGTCACCATGTGATGAGAGCGAGAGACTGCTTATGTGCGGTTAATTCATGTAAAACCGCGTCTTTTACAAGCGGAACCGGTGCTTGGTGATCGGCGCGCTTCACGTTGGCGCTTTATAGTTACGGAGCCAAGTGCAACGCCCGCTGTCTACAGCAGGTGGCGTGAATTATGTGTAATGAGCTTAGGTGCATATACAGCATATGTATATGTGCATATATATTTTTTTCGGAAGTTAAAAACAAGTAAATCTTACTGCATAATCAGTCCTTTGCATATCACATCATATTCTAGTATTTACACTGAAATCCATATGAATATATGACGTTTCGTGGGATTTAGCAGGACATTAATGAACCAAGACATCGCCTGTTTTAAGCGGTTAGATGCACATGTTTTGTACGGTTTTTGAGCAGATGAGGATCGGTGAGGTCACGGGGAAGCTAATGAGATGATATGAATTAATCATTTGCCATTGTCGATGTGTCCCTGCTCCCATTTTAAATTAGATACTACTACTAATTGCTGTCATAAAAAGCAGATATATGAAGGTAATTTTGTTATAGAGTTATGTCTGCAGAAATAGAGGGATGTTTGAGAATTAGAATGTATGTGTGTGTGTGTTCTTCAGCCAGTTTTATACATATGAATAAGCCTTTGACTGCAGTCCATGTGGAGTCATTATCAGTTACCAGTGCTCCTAGATTTCTAAACCAGTTCCATGAGGAGCTTTGTAAGTTTCCATGTAAGCAGCAACACCAGAGCTTGGATCCCTGTGCCCCGCTCGAGCAAAGCCCACCTTCCCCCTTGTGAGAGTACAGAAGGCACAGATAATAACTACACCATATGCTTGAAGTCTTCCCCGCAAGGCATCGGGTTGCCAGATGCCAGGGTCAGCGTGAGCTCCCCGTGTTCCGGGACCCTCGCTGGCCCCTCCGTCAGTAGGGGGGGGGCGGGGGGCTGGCACGCCTGTGTTCCTTGTCGAATGACGCTGCAGGCTAATGAGACTTCATCGTCCTGCCTTGGGCCATTTGGTCAAGGCACACAGGACGGGAGTCCGGGTATTCGGCCAAGACTGAGCTGAAGCGGTGCCAAGGAAAATTACCGTTTTTGGGGGTCAGCGATTTGGTGCATTGGTAGTGTTGCATGCTTGTTGTGACAGATTTGTACCATATATACACACTAGAAACAGCATTATCCACTAACCTATTCACTTCTATAATACTTAGTCAACAGCACAGTCTGAAATACAAGGAAAGATATTTAATTTTGTCACTGTATATTATACATTGATGTTATTAATGTTAAACTAATCCATTGCAGCACTGCTACTACTACTCCAGCTACAAGAACCCTAGATAAACTAGATGGACAACCTTTTCGATGCTTTAACATTTAACTTTGCCGAAGCTTTTCCTTCAGTGCGTGCGCAGAAAAATCCGAGCGGAGTTTACATTCAGAAGCAGTAGCCAGCGAGCAGACCGAAATCGGGAAGATTTAAAGGCACCCAGCGATTACAGGTGCTGAGGAGGTGTGCAGTGCTATTCAGAAAAGATGACTTCAAATACCTCTGCCTCTCTCTAGAGTTCAAAGGATGGACTGTGGTTTTAAATAGGGTCTGTGATATTTAATTAAGGCTAAGGAGTAACTCATCAAACTGAAACCATGTGCAGTGATTAGACAGTATTTCCTTCTGAAGTATAGAACCATGTTGCTTAAGGACTGAGGTTTGAAGGGTGAGGACTGGGTACTGAAGTAAGGAGAGGGACAGTGCAGGAATATTTACATATTACTTTTCTACCGCAGGAACCTTTTTCAGGAACCAGGAACTTCTGTTTCAGAAGAAACTCTGCCCGATTGCTGTTCCTCTGAGGTAGTTCCTGAACCAATTATTTGTCCCTACTCCGGAGTAGATACTTTTCCCTCGACCAATGGGTATTGGGTGCAGCTCATAGCCATAATCTTTGCTGATTGTTTGACCACAAGCACCTGCTTGGAAGTTACACTGTAGTGAAGCAAAAATTTTGCATATAGAATTGTTGTTCTCAATTACATTGAATGAGTTAGTGAATACCTTTTGACCGACATACTTTTGTCTAATGTTACCTAATTTATTTTGTGGATGATTAATGGTCTATTTGTTGGCTATTAAATTATGCAATATGTACTTGATTTGGCCCCCTTTACATATTTTATGCTGAGAAAAGCAAACAATATATTATATATAAATTAAAAATAATGATATCTCGCTGCGTCAATTTGATATTAGGCCCTATATTTTGATTGTGCTAGTACTAAAAGAGGGAAATCAACATCGTTAATAACCCGATGCTGTTACAGTGTTTTATAACTTAAAACACCTGTTGGCTTCCACTCAAAAGGTCTTTAACCCTCTACAATTCGAAATTCGTGTCCTTTTCTTCATTACATCGTCTCACTCAACAGCCATAGATGCACAAATTTAGACCTGTGCTCACTGTAAACTGTTATCCTAGAATTTCTGAAATGGAAAAAAAATGAAAAATGGAAAATTCCTTTGCCGTTCTCCTTTAATGTCAATATATCAATGTCTGCTGGCTTAAGGTGGAGAGATATATTACATGTTTTCTCAGACTTGATGATCTGCTCTGATAAAAATTTCAGATGGTGTCTGGCAAGCTCTGAAGTGTCTAGCAACCCAGCTCTATGGACCTTTCCAAATTATGCACAATACAAAAACAAGTCTATCATTTCTCTGGAATATTGTTTTTCATGACTCTCCTTTATCAAAAATGCCTGATATACACATTTTTCAAGTACTGCAAAACATGCATTTCCTGATATTTTTCTTTAAATCATTTCTTAAAGGAAAACATCAATAAATTATACTTTTAAATCCAGATCGTCAAACAAGTGAAATCCCAAATATACACTTGCTAATGTAGTCAGCAGTGCATTGGTATCAAACACTTAACTGGGGAACAGAACAGGTGCCCTATAAGTATGCAAGGAACCCTTTTCTCAGCTGCACAGAGCTGTCTGTTTGAAAGTAGATTATCTGTAATGAATTTTATTTTACTTATGCTATCAGAACTTTATAGGCATCTGCTATTGTGATGAATCACTATACATAAAAGTAATATTATACTTGGACTGAAAAGGACTTGAATGATTCATTAAAATATATGAGGCACAACAATGGGAGCTTAACAGGATTTTGTTATCAAGCTTTGTATTTTGGATGATGATTGCCATTTTATTGTATGTTTTCATTTTTCAGAGAGCAAATGAAGTCAAGTACAGTTTATCTTTTGATAAATAGTGCTATTGTACAGGTTTTGTTTGTGATTTTTAATATAAATATTATCTTGCAAATGTGTCATAAAGGTACACTTCCTGACTAAAAATATCATGGGTGGAATGCATGATAAGCATTTAGTTTAAATAAATAACGGTGCAGTGGCCCCAGTTGAAAGCTGATTGGCCCCCTCCCCTGTCACTCTTTCTGATTCAAATCATATCATTGACTAATGTTAAGGTTGACCTTTCTGTGTGAATTATAGCTTATGTTATACCCCCCAACAAAAAAAAAACTTAGAATTGCCTCTGGAACATCTTTAATACATTAATGTTTTACACATTTTGGATTTTAGATATATTTACTTTTTTGGAGGTTGTGATGCTGTGGTTATTCTCCCTAGCTTACTGTCAAAACTACACAACCATCAATAACTGCCAGGGCTAACACAACTCTCGTCAGCGTCCAGCGAGATACATAAAAAATATTCTCCATCCTTTTCGGTAGACCTGGTGCGTTTATTGGGCAGTGACAAAAATCCAAATGGGGCTGTTAAATTCATTTGCTGGTACTGGACAGTACATGAGCGACATCTTCACAGCTTGGATAAAGCTGATGACCCGGGGGTGGTAGTGGGGGGGGGGGGGGGCAGGTTCAGCTATTCCTGGCATTTTGAGGTCCGCAATGTGCAAATCTCTTTTAACCCCTCTCTCTCCCTCCCTCTCGTCTTTCCTGGCTTTTGATGTCTATGAAAAAAAACCCCGCTCACACATCCGAAAGAGAACGTGGAGATAAAGGTGGGGGGGGGGTGGATTATCAGCTACAGGAGTGCTTGTGATCTTTGCGGTAAGGCTAGCTTTTGTACAATGGGATTAAGCGACTCAGGCAGGACGTTCCCCCCCTTTGTCCACGTAGGCCCTCCACTTTAAGACGGGAAACCGGAGAGCGATACCCCCTTCGTTTAGAGGGTGGTGGAATCTATTCTCACGTAGTTGAGCCGGATGAAAGCGAGGCAATCGCTTCGGGCTCCACGGAGTTCTCGCCCCTGCATTTATCAATGTATTTTTCTGCATTGTAAAACACATTTTCTTTCACTCCCTTGGGAAACTGGGGACATGTGTGGGGGGGATTGGGGCACAAATGTGCTTCTGTAACATACAGTTGTTATTTGCACACCTGGTCACCTTGGAAGTGGCCACAATATCTGGGAATCAGAAAATAAGGACGAGAAAGGAATTGGGGAAAAAAAGCATTCTTCTGGAAGCTTTTCTTAGCATCAAAGTTGGCATTGAGTATGCTGATTTGTCTGGCAGCAGTGCTCCTGAACTGCAGGACAGAAAAGGCCCTTTGAATGTTCCACTGGGGAGCTGCAGTGTTCCATGGTAGATATACTTAAAAAAAAAATCTTCCTTTGTTATGTGTAAGCATCGACCGAAATGGTCCCTAGGAACGCTCCAAGAGATGTCAGGAAAATATGGTCTCCGGGGATCCCTTAGGAGGATTTTGAAACAATTAAGGAAAAAAATATATATATATATGAGGGTTGTCATGACAGACTTACATAGCACACTCTTATGTAAAGTGAAAAAAATCAGGCCCCTTCTTAGAGTGAAAGAATTAGGCTCCGCCCGTCGACCACTGCCATTATTTTTATTCAGTCCAGAATTATTAGTTGCCATTATTATTATTTGGAGAAGCATTCGTTTCACTATCAGGGTTCCTGCCGTATAATGCTATAGTAAGCACTTGGCTATCTTGGCAGCTTGAACCCGGTCCCTTTAGGACCACTGTAAGGTTGTATGCAATAAGAGCATGCATTAATCTGCTTTCCGCGAGCCGCGCCGGGCTGACCTTGTGCGCATCCTCGCTGACCCGACAGCGTACGGCAGCTCTCTGCCCCCCAGCTATATCTGCTGCACTTCCTCCCTGGTGACATTACAGGCGCCTGGGCTAGACTCGTTACTGTATGTGCTCGATGCTTACCTGCAGCGCTGTTCTTGAAAGTTTTACAGTAGATAAAATAAAGTAATAAAGAAAATGAAGTAGAGTAAAACAGCACAGCTAGTTACGAGGGGTTTTAATTCTGTTGCTGGGTATCTGCTATTGGGCTTCTTCATGTCTGAATACTAGCGATTAAATGCTGTAGTATTATAGACCTGGAAAGCATAAAATGTGTTTCGGTATCATATCACTGGCACCAAGAACCGAGCAATACCCTAGTCAAATCGTGGAGGGACAGTTTTCCATTGTAAATTATGCAAGTTATACCCGACCTGTACCAGTGCAAGCTGGTTGCATTATCACCACCTATTTCAGGGGTGGGCAATCTAATCCGCAAAGCGCCAGTGTGTATGCAGGTTTTCGGGATAGCCTTTAGATCAGCTGTTCAAACCCAGGTGTGAGGACTCTTTGGCCAGTCAGTCCTCTAATTAGTAACTTAATTAGGGAGTTCCAGTAAAAACTCACATACATGACGGCCTTTTTTGTCCACCCGATTTGTATGGATTATCAATAGAGTAAAAGACGTATTCTATATATTATTCACCATTAGTAGTGTTGCGCATTGCAATGTTAAGTAATACAGAACGGGTGAACGAAATGGATTTGTAATGCAAATTTACGCGAGCAAATGCTAATTCCACTCGCGTTTGACTTGCACAACATGGCGATTCTCACAGACGTGCTAGGGGAATTTGCACATAGTAAATCGTGATGTATGCCGTGTGAACAGTAAACAAGTATATCTTTGTTTTTATGTCACTATTCCAACCTGGCAACACATTTACTGAGTTGACCGCCATGATGTAGAAAATTAAAGCGAAGAAGAACCGTGTTATAACTAGTGTCTCTTTGTGGTACAGATCAGGTCCGGCCTGATTCCCATATGCTAGTGGAAGAGCGCCATTAGTACTAAACCCTGTAAATTTATGGATATAGTTAGTATGTTTTGGATAATTGTGGAAAAACATGGACAGAAGCCACCATTTAGTTCTTCTGTAGGAATATTTGAGGCATATTTTGACAGAAACATGTTATGTCTTTAGTTAGATAACGTGCATGACTTTTCCAGGGTTGCCAACACTCACGCTTTCAGACTCTCACGCTCACACAAGAAATGTTACGGTAAATAAAAACTATTACATTATAAACCTATAACTAGTTACATCAAAAGTGTTGGGGTAGTTTGCAAACCCTACAGAGTATTTACAAGGCAATAAAACTGTTACATTTATGTTAAATGCGTTGCATGTGTGTGCAGATTCTCTCCAGCCAGCATGACCAAAGCTGGCAACCCCGACTTTTGTTGCCTGTGAGGTGAAATACTGTTGCACACATTGACCATCAGTGTGAGAACACTGCATATATTAAACCATCAATTAATATATTAAAAACAAGTAAAATTGAAAATACAAGAGTAGCTAATTTACCTCCTCGGGGCAGCAATTGTTTGTATGTAGTTATTAGTTATTCACAAGTAAATAACTATAAAGGCGAGTCTTGAAACCCCAGCTGCACAGATCTTTTGCCCCCTTTACAAATTCTGTTGCCACTAATTGTACAACTTCCTTGAGAGCAATATTATTAGCTTCCCAGCTAGCTGGCTGTTTAGTTTTAGCTTTTTCCGTGCAATTTCTTCAGAGAAGTGTTGTGAAACTGGCAGCTTTGATACACCGTTCACGTCTATGACTGGCACTGTCAGAAGACTTTCTACATCAGGAAAGGCAGCAGTGCGGCCGAAACGGCCTCCTGTAATGTCAGGAAGAAATGCCGGCGTGAAGCTGGGCCATTGTGACCAGAGCATTGTCAAAGCATGTCAGGGGTGGCCAGCCTCCGGCAGCCGAACCCAGGAGAACCCGGGGAAAAGATGATAATCAGTTTTTCAGATGCACACAGGAGATCTTATTTTATCAACCATGAAGCCTTTGCAGGCAAAGAACAAAAAAAAATATGGAGCATGCTACCTATTGTGCCTTTCCATGTGTTCAGATAATTCTAAAACATAATATTGCTTTTGGCTGACTACATTTTCCTTCCAAGAAGTTATTTAACGGATGCGGCAGTCCTCATCTGCGTCCCTAGCTCAGCTAGAGAAGGTACAGGAGTAGCATCACAGCAATTAATTGATCCATTTTTCATTTCGATAATGGAGGACAAAAAAGAAGATAAATATTAGCATATAAATTATTATTTATCACAAAAAACATATAGTTTGTGACACCTGTTACTTGTGTAATTATTAAACCTTTTTTTAGAAGAGTTTGTTATTGCAGCTTTACTGCTGTTTGATTGTTTCCTTCACTTGTAAATCAAACTTTAATCAAACTACATGATTTTTTTAAATTTGAATCGATTCTATTCTAAAGTTTAGAATATCCCCCTGGGATCAATAAAGTCAATCTTAATCTTTAAGTTTAACATTTTCAGAAGGGTAAAACGGCTCATGTTTTGTTTGGCATGTACTTTCTCATGTTTTAAGTTTTTTCATAAAGGAATAATGAAGTATTTCTACAAGAATGCGTAGACGTGAATATGTGTACATGTGGACTTGATTAAGTGTGATGTACGATTTATTTTACAAAGGTCATGAGCCCAGTGGGTGAACCTGAGCCAGATGTTGCTGCTTGGTAGAAATCATCATGTTTTATTGAGGTCATCAGGTTGCAGAATATAAATATTATTCAGAGTCAGGAGGGTTGTAGGCAGATAAATGTACTGGATAAACTGCTTTCATTTCAGTCTTGTGTCATTTCTTTCCAGTAACCTCCAGACAGATGGCCAACAGCAAATTATCTGAATCGGCACAGTCTATTAGATGCACAAAAACTAATGAAATACGAACATAAACGTATTTTCACGCAGTCAATGCAGGAATCTTGTCAATGTAACAAGAGTCAATTATTGACACTTGATTATACATTGGTTTGGAAAAATATGGGGAAAATTAATTTGATTGCCTTATTTGAATGCTTGTTCCAGCCTGGGGAGAAAAAGCAAGCATTTGTGGCAATCTGAAATGTTACCCTCTGGTGACAATGATCTTTGTGCATGGTCACCTGCTATCAATGAGCTGAGTGTTTCTCCACCTTACTGACATTTACAATAGATTTGTAATTATTAGAACACGACAATGTGATAATTTGAAAAGCTTCTTGAAACAAAAAGAAAAAAATTGCATGACCTTCAAAAAACAGCAAAGTGTTAATTTATTTCCACTAACCAAAATTTCAGATGTTTTTCGTATGAGATTTCACAGGATTATTTGCTGTTCTTGTTTAATGTACTACTTCAGTTCTTGTTATTCAAATTCAAAGTAGAAATACACATAGAGGTCTTTGTCTGATGGATCATTGGATCCCTATGTTTTCTGAATATTAAGTGAATGGAGAGCAGGAATAATTGTATTTAATGTTGAGGTTAAAAGAAAATAAAAGTGGTGCAAGTTTAGTAATGTGGTTGCACCCTAAATCGGCACTTTGACTGCATCGCCCAGCTCTTGACATTTGTACAAGCTGACTGTCGTTACCAAGGTGATCCTAATTATGCTAATTTTTGCATTTCTGTCCCTCTTTTCGTTCTGACAGGTCCTAGTAACGCCGGCTGACCATCCGTGGCACTCTGTAGCACATTCTGCTGCATCTGTACAGAAGGCAGTCATACATCTACTCATCCTCAAAAAGGAACAACAAAACAAAACTTCCCCAGCTATTATCTCTTGGCCTCATCTGTTTTTTGGGGGAGGTGATTTTTTTTCCCCATCAAGGCCCCAATGAGGCTGTGTAAGCCGCAGATCTACAGTGTGGTGGCCATGGTGACATTGTTCCTCTACCCATGGGACATTGGATGCTTGGGCCTGAGCTCTGGTTCCAGTCCCCTGACCCATCAGCTCCAGGCCTCGGGGATCCCCGGCATGGCCCTGCGGAGACAGAAGCGAAGCTGGGTGTGGAACCAGTTCTTTGTTCTCGAGGAGAATATGGGCAGTGACCCGCTCTATGTGGGCAAGGTGAGACAAGTTAGCCTTTATACCTTTTAGAAAAGCATGTGTGGCTATGCAGAGTTTTATAATGTGGGTGACCTCTTTCAGTCATACATGGAGACAGAAAGGGGCACGTTATGTCTATCTGTGAGCCAGCTGCTTATCCGGTACCAGACTAGGTCAAGGCGGGAAGGGGTGGCAGGCGGTACAGAGTATAAGACAGGGGTACACTCTGGACAGGGTGTCAGTCCACTGCAGGACACACACACACAGTTTAGAGATGCCAGGTACCCCACTTGCATGTCTTTGGACTGTGGGAAGACACCAAAGAACTGAGAGGAAACCCACATTACATGCAGGAACATGCAAACTCCACACAGACCCCCAACCTGACAGCAACAGTGCTACCCAATCATCTGTAGTAGGTGTAGTGGTGGTATCAGTACCATCATCATTCCCCCACATTCCAAGAACATGCTGAAGTGCATTGGAGTTGCCAAATTGTGGATAAGTGTGAATGGTGTGCGTGCCCCGTTATGGGTTGGTGCCTCATCCTGGACTATTCCTGGCCTCCTTCCCGTGGAATAGGCTGTGGGCCCCTGTGACCCAGCATGGGACAAACAGGTATAGATGTATTATTATTATTATTGTTATTATTATATGTATTCCTCTATTCCTCATTATTTTTGCCTTTACACCATCATTCATTAGTTAGTACAACAGATTATTTTGTATATGTATAGTTAAAAAATACTGGTAAATCAGTTGTTTTACCAAAAGCATATGTTCTTGGTGATTTTATTGTTCTGATGTCAAGGCAGCTGCATGTCGAATTCATGTCGTCCTTTTGAGATCAATGGACCGGCCTGTGTGATATGAAAATGTTCATATCATGTGATGTGGAGGGATATGCACTGCTGCAGGTAGAATGCATCCCCCTGGTCCGAGTCAGATGAAATTTAACTGTACCTGCAACTTCAAATAGGTTTTATGCTTCCATACGGTATTTTGTTGCTGTCTCAAGCAGTTTTAAAATATATGATTCTTTTTTTTTTGTTGGAATATGAATTGTATAACTCACAGCTCCTTTGAGACCACTGTGAGACATCATTATGTCATTCCATGCTAAAAAAAACACATAAGCTCTCCTTAACAGGTGTTAAATAAAATCTGTATAAGATTTGGCCATGCTTTACACACTGTATGTTGTCTATAAGGGAATATAATATGCTCACGACAACCCTGTACTGGATGTGCAGCATGAATGATGGATGGATGGATAGATGGATACTAATTATATATCCACAGGCAGATTATTAATGTGGGTTATCACTTTGCAAGGTTTGTGATTAATGCTTGTTCCTTCCTCAGTCTGGATGTTATACATACTGAAATCACACTAACAGATCGAGTCCATTGATTCATTTTGATTTTAATTCACTAGATGTATGAAGATGGTAACTCCCTGGCCTTTTCGATGGGGCTCAATCATGCTGCAATCACAAATCGGTTCCTGCAAATTCTTCTTGGCTCTTATACATTTCCTCATCAAGAACCACGAGCGCGTACGCTTACAATTAATTGGCAGTGTCTTTGATGAAAACACGCATCGCTCACTGTGAAACAGCCATATGTGCAGTTTTCTGTTCAGGAGCTGTTTATGTTTTCTGTTTTGGGATGAACAGTACGGAGATAAATAAATGGTATTGTACCCCAAGTGGGTTTGTGGTGTCAAAAAGTAAAAAAAATCTATATATATATTTGTTAGCTTGCCAAGCACAGAGGCTGCAATAAATATGTATATAGTTTTGCTGGAAGTCTAGGTAAATTTCTGTTAGAATTCAATGTTAAACTTGACTGTTTTATACAGGGTAACTTTAACATCACTGGGTTATTTTTCACAAACTAGGACTGCATTTGTAGAGAACATTTATAAGCGGGCTGCTTTGAAACGCTCCCTCTGTTCCCAGCACTTACCAGTTGCTAAAATTTTCCACCGGTAACTCGGCTGCTCTATATTCTCCCTATTGGCTCTCAGGCTGTTGCCCTAAGTTGTAGGCAGTGTTTACAAATCGTGTTTTGGAAAGCGGGTGACATGGCTATGTAGGGAATGTGTTTCCTCTTGGCTGTCAATCAACATTAACATTTAAGTTACATGCTTTTTTATTGCAGTAAGCAAGAGACTTTTTTGAGGTGGGGCTATGCAAATTTTTCCTTTTTAGTCCACCAATTGCACTAGTCCCTGATTGGTTCAGGACGCATGAAGCACTGGCTAATTGGGTTCATTGAGTTCATTTTGTAGGTGGAGCTTTGCAAATGTTTAACTTTGCAGTGCACCAATTGCACCAGAGTGGCTCAGCAAATATATCACATTAACTGAAGTATAGGATCTGGTGACAGATTTTGCAGAGAAAGAGTTAGAGGATTAAGTTCAGGACCACTGGCTATGTGGAAGAAATCCCTTATGTGGGAATTTCAGCTCTGTGAATCAGCAACAATAAAAATCAAATGCATCCAATGACTGTGACAGGACAGCATACACCCCAAAATATTTTTTCCTCTAAAAGAATTTTTGGCACTCATATCAGGTCTGTTCTTATGTGTTTATATGTGATCTGTTGTGAAAAGATGCCTTTGTATAACAAAAAAAGAAAAAAAAATTTATCAATTATAAAATTTATGCATCACGCACTGCAATGCCCCCCCCGCCTCAAGGCCAGTTGTGAACACCCTTCCGAGATTCTCTGCCAAAGTGAGCCTTCTTTTTGCACATTGCATGTCACATGCTGTTGTGTCGGAAACTCGGTGTTGTGTGGGGAGAACGGCTCCCTCCGTGGCCCGCACATATCTGGGAGGCCAATAGGCAGCACTAGTAGGGGTGTCCAGCTGACTTCGTCCCCCCCCCCCCCCCCCCCCCCCCAGCCCACCGCACTCTTTCGTTCTCTTTTTGTCCCGCCCCCCCAAAAATATATAAGCCTCCTCCCACCTGCCGTTCT
>JAODKM010000001.1:24527801-24539389 GCA_026780845.1 Petrocephalus sullivani
AATCTCTTCCTATCTTTCTTTGAGGAACATTGTTTTTAAACATTTCAATAATTTTCTCACGTATTTATTGGCAAACTGGCAATCCTTGGCCAATTTATGCTCCTAAAGGACTAGACCTTTCTTGGATGCTGCTTTTGTATCAAATCATATTTACAATCACCTGTTTCACACCACATAAATATTTATCCAATTTATCAAACCTCATTACTAGCCCTAAATTGCTCTTGTCCCAACTTTTTTTGAAATGTGTTGCAAGAACCAAAATTGGAATATGTGTTTATTTCGTAAAAAACAATCAAATTAATGAAGAACATATTAAATAATGTGCTGTTGTATTGTTTTCAATACAAGTCATGCGTTTTCCATACTTCCCCACCTTTTCTGATTTGGGGTTGTACGTTTAATGTAATTTATTAATACCTACATTTATATGACATGAATCTGACTGAAGTTTTTTTCACTGCAATTCCAATTTTTGTAAATATTAATTCTAATTGGATGACCAAATAGCTTGCCTGTGATGACCTTGCCTTGCACTCATACATCCTTACATAACAGCCAGAGTACACTACACTGTAATAACCTCAAACACGCTCACATGCAGGGTTAGAGGTTCGAATCGTCCCTCTCCTCAACGTTTGTGCGGTTTTAATGGGCTTTGTTGCGTGGGTTTCCTTCAGGTCCTCTGGTTTCTTCTGCAGTCTAAAGAAACGCAGTCGGTTGAATTGGCACCTCTAAATTGCCTGCAGTGTGCTCTAGGCCTTCTTGTGACCCTGACCAGGAGACAGTGGATAAAAAAATTGTACACACCCCTGTTAAAATGCCAGGTTTTTGTGATGTAAAAAATTAGACCACGTTAAATCATTTTCGTATAAGTTTTGGGTAATGCCACTGCTGTCCCACGTTTTCTCCACTTTTTGGTGACTGTCTTCACTGTGTTCTAACGCCGTGGAAATTTTTTGTACCCTTCTCCTGACAGATAGCTTTCAACAATGGCATCCCTTTGATGCTTTGTAAGCTCACTGCAGACCATGCAATTGAGTAAAAGTCAGAAAAATCCTACTAGGACATCTGAACTTTATCTGGGGTTAAACAGGGTCACTTTAATTGATGGCAGATGTGTACACAAAAACACTGAATTTCAACTTGAACCTATAATTAAATCAAAAGGTGCTTCAACGAAGTATTAGTTTTAGGGGGGTTACACTTATACAACCAGTTTATTGTAAATTTAGAATTTTTTTAATATCTTTCCCCCTAACAAGATTTCTTTGTTTTTCAATTGAATTGTACACGTTATAGACACATTAAAGGTGAGAAAATTATTTATTGTGGTCTAATTTTTTTACATCCCAAAAACCTGGCATTGTAACAGGAGTGTGTACACTTTATATCCACTGTAAGTGGCTGGAAGAATGCTGGATGGAGTGTCTACAGATTTCTTTTGAAGCACAGCGTGTGCAACATAGCTAATCAAAATGGGAAACCTTGATTGTTGAGTATACATTTATATTAAACCGCATTATTATTAAGTGCAGTTCATCATGTATATTCTGTTTAAAAATGCACAAACATATTAATGTCATTATAGATTAAACTTGTACTGTAGAATAAGGAAAATAAGCTAAAAAAATGATAATGACCTCTGAAAAAAGTTATTAACGCCCTGTATCCCAGAGCCTTGACTAAAGCCACACTATTAATAATTTATGTGGCATTATGGCTTATCATTTTATTTTTACAGATAGGCTGACTTTTGAAATAGACAAGATTTTGTAACTGATGTTTCTCCCTAATACATATTTATGCATGAACATAAATTCAATCTATTGGGAAATGCACCAATACATATTCTATGTAACATTCCCCTTCCATTCGCGTCGGTTCTTAGCAATTCCTCATTCGAAATAAAAACTGAAATTGCCAGTTACCCTTGACCTTCACAATAGATCTTTATCCTTAGACACCTGCAGATTTGGTCCGAAGTGTGAACTGCATTTCCTACGCTCCTCTATCTGAATTCTTTCTCCAAGAATTAAAGCATGCATTGCACCACAAATGGCATCTGAGCTGCCTTTAAGTGTTTCTCTCAGAGTTTTTTCATTCTACCTAATGCCAGAGTAGTTGTTTTGGTGTGATTTTATGCTGGAATATATTACATCGCACCATTCGGGCATGTACTGCGTATGCTTTGAATTACATCTGCAAAGCTAACAGGTTTCTCCATTATCTATTCAAAATGTTTATGTCCCAGAATTACTCCCTTTTCATTTGTTAAGAATCATATAATGTAATATGCATAATGTGTGCACTAAATTTAACAAAGAAACAAACCTATAT
Organism: Petrocephalus sullivani; assembly: GCA_026780845.1. Lineage (NCBI taxonomy): Eukaryota > Metazoa > Chordata > Actinopteri > Osteoglossiformes > Mormyridae > Petrocephalus > Petrocephalus sullivani. The sequence goes on from JAODKM010000001.1 coordinate 24,530,142, forward strand.
AACTAAAGTAATTGGGACTTGGCTGTACCCCTGGTGATCTCCCTCCACTGGTTGAGGCTTGAATGAAGTTCAGAACCTTGGTGATTATTCTAAGGGAAATGAACTTCTTGTATTGTTATACTAACTACTGACTGTTATACTAACTACCCTAAAGAAACTTTAGAATTATTACGTTTTTTCTTTATACTCTGCCTTTTGCTAAAATACAAACCGTCTCAGTCACTGCAGATCGACACAGCTGCACAGTGTTCTTATTGCCGCATCACAGTTTGAGGGAACTTTTCCTCCCGCAGTCTAAAGACATGCAGTTACTGTAATTGGCATTTTTAATACCCACCCAGAGAGTGTGACTGTGTGTGTGCGCGTGTGTGATGGACAGAATTGGCTGTACGATATAAGTAGTTGGAAGAATAGTAGCAGATTACTATTTAGTTACCACCACTGGATATTCTGCATACTGCCTTAGCAGGTGAGCAGCGTAACCTCCTATATTTACAGTAAAGTCAGCACCGATAGCTGCCATTTCTTATTTGTCCAGGTGGATGTGTCACTTTTCAGCCTAACTTCGATGGTCATACACAGTTTCCCCCTTGATCAAGTTACTTGCAATCTAACATTTTTTTTTTTTATATGGATCCTTGGATGGACAATATGAACTCCCACACATCTGGTGTTTATCCCATAGATTTTGTAACACCTTTTATGCCAGAAATACCCAGCCTTTTTACTTATCCATAATTGCAGTGAAGTATTGCAGACCTACTTAATGCATCTATTATTGGACTATTGTTGACTGGAAGCGGTGATTACAGAGTACCAGTGATTACTAAGCCCAGGAGAAATCATTCCTCTGAGTGTAGCAGATTTGTATTTGCTTCTTATCAGCTGTTGGGGTGGAGGGGGGTGGGAGGATTTGGAGATATATTGTGATCAGATTGCAAGATGCTTGTATGGCTTACGCAGGTGAGCGATGAAGCTTGACGGGCCATAATTCATACACAAGGGCTAACCTTATCGCTAGCCAATGATATGTTTCAAATCAGTGATTGACAGAGGAGGTGCACTTTGGGGACCAATTACTTATTAGCTGAGCCAGGTGCCCCTGTGGCCCCACCCCTGTATGCAACCCCGAAGCTGAGGCCTGCCAGACTAAGTTTAAATATGCTAGTGTTTATACTATGTAGCATGTAGCAAACACACCAATTTTAAAATCTGGTGCCTCCAGCAGGAATAACCTTCTTGAAGCAATGATGAGTCTTCCAAGAAGTGTGAACACCACCACTGCCTTTCTTGCTAATTACATTTATTTTCTTGCCATACACTTTGATCCAGAATGAATCGCAGGTCAGCAAATGCAATAGAATGCATTATATTGCTGTCACCTTGCTGTTAAACAGAAGTGTAACGAATGGACATTTTGCTAATGTCTGCATTTCAGCAGAAAGAGAGTAGAAGCACATAGCAAAGTTTCTAAATGCTGGGATCTCAGAGACAAAACTGTCTGCAAAGTGCAAATTTGAGGATCTGGTTCCACTCGTGGCATCACAGAAGGATATTGAATATGCAATTTAAAGTTGTCGACAGACTGACAGAACTGCAAGGACCGCGCTTATTTCTCTCCAGTGCGTTCCCCTGCTGGAAGAACCTTCACAAGACCTTCACAAAAAACTTACTGTAGATTTACATCTTTGTGTGTGACATCGAACTGTCAAACTAACATCATCTTAGCTGGCTATCATACCATTCAACCTGAAGTCTGGATAATAGCTTCATTTTTTTGTTCCACAGATGTCTCCTTTAGCCAAAATCTAGACAAATCTTCTCAGTGGCACCAAACTGACAGAGCAGCACAATGTTGTTATTGCTGCATTTTCCTGCGGTCTTTGAATCGTTTTAGCAAGAAAATCTGTACTAAATTCAATTTCCCATTGAACTTGGTGTTCAACAATCTCAACAATGTCGTTTCTAGCCTGTAGGTAGTATATCCCCCCACGGAAGATTTTGCCAATCGCTGGCCAGGAGCAAATTTCTAGGGGGTTCAAACTCATAATTTTTCCACCTGGTTACATGTTTGGTTGGGAACAAAGAATGTTGGGGGTGAGGGATGAAACCCCTAATTATTATTACGATTATTACGGTTCTAGGTAACTACTATAACTTAACATACTGGTTTGCTTTGATATGGACCAGTAGACAAACACTACATATCTCCTCCTGATAATATTCCTTTTTGCTATCGTTGAACTTTCTTGTCGAGAAAAACAACAATTAATATTCACTTATTCTCTGGCCAGTATGCCGTGAGAAGCACAGTGAACTCCCACGTAGGAACGCTGCACAAAATCAGTGAGGGCTTTGTGCTTTGCGCTGAGGTTTTTCTAATTTTAGACCGCTGTTCTAAACGAGGACAGAAGAGGGATTCGTCATCAGCTAACTGGGGAGCAGGTCTCCATCTAAGCGTCTGGCTTTTTTAACAAGTGCAGCAAAGAGACCACTGCCAACTAATATTAATCCATTTTATTCAATTAAGAGGCAAAAACAAATAAATAAATACTCCTCGCCTATTATCTCTTGCTTAAAATTTAAGATTTTAGGCCATCAATTCAAATTATTTTTCCATTTGATGACAACGGAATCTGGCTTCTGACTGATAAGTCCCAATGAGTAAATCCTGTTAAACTAGACTACAAATACTGGAAATCGTTTTTAATATTTTTTTGAGACTGAAAGGGAAAAAACACATGCTATATTAATCAATTACATTTTTAGCATTCATTCATACTCTATACCATATAGAATGAGTGTTGACAGGCAAAATTGTGTTAATAATCACAGATAAATGGCCATTACCATAACCAAACAAAAAGCAGATTCTATTAATTATTTCCAGTTGGAGGCATCTTTTATACTATACTTCCTTGCTTTGGTTAGCTGAAAAAATGGCATTCATATATTACAACAACTGTACCTGTGCTGACCCGTGCTTATGAGCAGAGCCACTAAATTTAAAGCTAGTGCTAATTACATGTAAATTGTATTAATTGTGTCTTCACAATTCACCAAGATCATGGTGCTAAATCATCAATGTGAAACCAACCAAACTCCAATGATCTGATTCCTGTTTTTGTCAAGTAACACAAAGCTCATACAATTTCATTATTTTTCTTTTAAAGTAGCAATTGATATTTCTCTATTTCAGAGAATTTCTCAATTTCACTACGAAATAGTATGTACTACATCCCCAGAAACTGTATTTTTATATATAAATCGACAGATGAATAATTATATATATATATATATATATATATATTTTTTTTTTGCGGTGGTAATTTATAATGTTTTTCCTCAATTTTTAATTTTTGTCAACAATACCACTAACAACCTACTTCTTTTCCCTTGGATGAACTGTTGGATGGTGTTTTTGGCATGAAATTCTTTTTTTTTTTTCAGTTGGCTGTATCCAAGGAAACTGAGGAAAATTATCAGAGAATTACTTTCTTTTTACAGCTTGACATGGTGGCCAAAATTGGTGGCCAAAATTATTAAAACACCTGACAGATCTGAAAATATTGTCTTTTGCCTCCAAAACATTTTATTTCATAATGTTCATGAAATATACAGATGGTTGTGCACAACAAATATCAGATGAAGTGAGACCCACTGATTTTATCCACTTTTAACTTTAATATTTGGTATGTCCACCTTATGCAGCAATTACAGCAGCACATCTCTCTGGCATAGTGTCAATATATTTCCTGAGAACTTCAACACTAATGGTATCCCATGCCTTTTGCGACTCAAGCTAAAGGCTTTCTTTTAAAGCCTTAAGTAAATATATAATATAGTAACTATGTAACTACTTAATGCCAAACTAAATAAGGGGGAATGAGATATTTAGCAGTCCATTGCATTGTAAGTGACCACAATGGGAAACACAGGCCTTTTGTCCATTGTGATGAAAGCATCAAAGTGCTATCATACGCTATGCAAGAGTCTGGCAGTTCAGGGCCACGTGTGTTCAGTTTCGAAGGGCTGGACCACACTGACATTCACTGCACGTGCAAGCAAATCAACAGTGACAACTGCAATAAAAACTGAAACAACACACAAATGTGTGGATTTTGTTTGTGCTGGTCTACAACCTGTTATTCTAAACAGTGTGTGTGGGGTGGGGGGGAACTAACGGCATTGTTAGTTTTTGAGGAGATGACTTTCAGCTAACACTTGTTGGGAAGTTACTTTTGCACAAAAAAAACAAAAGAAGACAAGAAACAAGACATGCCTTTGAGTTGCTTAGTACTCAGAACCTACAGAGTACAGTTGTTTTTAAGTTATTTAACCTCTGTGCTGTATGCATATTTACCATTAAGAGGTTATGGGAGTGTAAGAAGTGTATAGGAAGAAGTGGTGTATAAGATATTTGCGGTATACATTTTACTGTAACATTTCTAGATAAATACATCAGAAGCTTCCTCTGCTCTAAGTCCTCCAGTTTCCTCCCACAGTACAAAAACATCTCTAAATTGACCATATAATTACTTGGAAGTCACTTATCCTATAGACGGTCACGGTGAGCCTGCAGCCTTTCCCAGGATGCCCTCGGCCTAAAGCAATGGAAACCTCTGGATATCTTAGGGAACACACAGGCGTAACACAGGGGAACTATGTTTAATTTAACTATGTTTAATATGTTTCATAGTAAACTTTCATTGGCTATAATACTATTGATTCCAATAAATGGTTTCCTTATTAAAATGGCAAATGCAACACGAAGCCACGACAGGTATTGGGTTTGCATTGCCTGATAGTGACGCAGAGACAGAGCAGAGTTTGGGCTTTAACATCTCATTGACCACATCTTTGCGTCTGTTTGCTGGCCTCCGAGAAGAAGGGAAAAGCATGAAGAAAAAAGCAGCCCTGCTCTAATTGGTGTGGGGTCTTTGATAAGCTTTCGCTGCTTTATCAGCAAGGCTGGTTTACTGCTAAACACCATTAGCATGTACATCCCATGCTGCCAAATCCAAATCTTTGACTCATTTAAAAGGGGGAAACGCAGCAATTCATCACATATACTCAGAGTTTGCTGCTTAGAATCTGGTGTGTTGCTACCCAGGGAAAGACAACTCTGGCACACACACACACTCACACACATACCACGTATTCCTATCTTTATGGGGACACTCCATTCATTCCTGTGGGCATAACCCTGATCCCAACTATGACTTTTTTTATGGCATTTTACGTTTTTTGATTGCAGACACAGATTTTTATAAAATTGAGTTTATGTCCCCACAAGGTAGAAAATAACTGGTTCTTATCACACTGTGGGACATTGGGCCCCCACAATGTAATATAAACATGACCACACACACACACACATATAGATGGACACACATAAAAGCCTTTTCTACCTTTTCATCGCTTTCATTTTGCACTCCATTGGTTGTCATTTATGCAGATGGAAGGCACCAGTCTAGCAATCAAGGTGCCCTTCAGTGGGCACACATGAGGAACACATGTAAATGTAATATAAAAAGACTAATTTTCAAAGGCCTACAAACAAGGGGGAGTTGTGGCTTTTTTTTTTTATCAATGTAATCTGCTTGATACTTAGTGAAAATTCCACAATGTACCCAAAACGATACAATTGATGTATTTTTTGATAAAGAGTAAATGCAGTGTGCACGTTTCATAAAATAATGATATGATGCTGTACAAAACCTTTTGCATTTGTGAAATGCTATGAATTACTATTTTAATTGATTAACATGTTTGTCAGCTGTCTATGGAATGGGTACTGTAAATGTGTATGGTGTGTCTTGAAGAGGTGGTCATTGTGGATTAAAAGTATGGTATCCGTATTATATGATATCAATATACAATACATTCTATATTATAACTTTTAATTTAAAATCCATTCATCCAAGCATTCTGTTTTTTGGCAATGGTTAGGTTGTACAAATATTTCGAAGGAGAAGGTGGGGGGGGGCTGTGGGGGGATGATGATATGGTCTGGATTAAGTTCTTTCAGACTGTAGTCTGCCCTGATTCAGTTGGCAGATTTACCCTTTTTCCTGTCAGTGACGAATACATAGACTTTAGGGGGTGGTGAGGAGGGATAGTATACTTTCTAAGGGGATGGTCTTCGGCTTTTAATCCCACTGGATGCTGGCATCCGTGCACATTCCATGACAACTTGAGCCCTGCTTTTTGGTACCACTGTGCTGGCTCCTGGGGCATACCTAGAAATTCCAGTTTTAGATACAATTTTATGTGTTCAACGGCTGGGCCCCCTGAATCTGCCAGGGTATCCATGCCCCTATTGCGTTCCTGGCTGCTTTACAGTCAGCCCCACAAGGAATGCAGTGATAGATGTCCTTGATGAGGTGACAGTCCATCACAGCACTGTTGAACTGAGACGTATAGTATTTACACATAGACTCAGGTATTTGATAATATTATCTTATACCTTATTAGGGACTGGGTAAAAAATGCTTGTCGAACATAGATAACACTAGGTTAATAAGCATACTTGTGCCCATCTTAAAAAACTTTGTTTCATGTCATATAAGCACATTTGTTACTGGTAACCTACTTCTGAAGTAGCCAGGCCTCTTTGCAGCTGCCACTGATACTGTGTGTTTTCTTGGAGGTGTGAAACACCATGGGAATTTTGGAAATCAATGCTACTCGGTGAAAGGCTGGTTTGTGGATGTGGATTCTGAAGCAGTGATGCAGAATATTCCCTGTGGCTGCCTTGCCTGTCTACACTGTGTCATTCGTTCACAAAGGTTACTGTTAATGGTGGCACCTCTCCAAGATTGTTTTAGAATTGGTTCCATTGTCCTGGGAAAAAAATTGACATAATTTTTTTTGCTGTTGGTCATTATGTAATTGCCGAAAATGGAGGCTTTTGTCTAGCAACAACTGTTTTGCTAAAGCTAAATGGTGCACGTGTGTGAATATCAATCTGGAGCCAAAGACTGAACAGCAGTTAGTACCAGACAAAAGCTTCTCAGTACAACCTACCATTATCTTCAAAAAGAAGAAACAAACAGATTTGTTTAGGAGATATGGGTGGAAAAAAAACCTGAAAACAATTCTACCAAAAATGAGAGCTACACGTTACAGTAAATAGCACTACTGATATTCTATACACAGTACCTTCGGAAGGACAATTATTTTTTCATAATTGTTGCTGTCACACCTTTTAAATGCATGGAAATAATGTGTTTCCTCTTCACTAGCACAATAAATTAAACCTATTCATGTTGCAAAAATATCCACTCATAATTAACTCGTAATTGTCACATTTACACAAGTAATCAACCCTCCAAGTCTATACGCTGAAATAGACACTGTCATTGTGGGCTTTGTGTCCTTCCCAGCACCTCCTTGCAAATGTACGTCGACGGCCAAATTAAACCAAGAGCTTCATCAGACAAAAGATAAAAAAGTTTCAGGCCATCCCTTTGTATTGTTTCAGGTCATCGTCTTGTTGGAACATGGACATTATCTTTAGACTGAGGCCTCTTCCTGACTAAAACAGGTTCTGCTGCTGGGCTTGTTTGTATTTGCCTCTCTTCGTCTTGTCCTTGATGGCAACATGCGATCTATTCCCACATCAGGTAAATAACCCAGTATGTGATGACATCACCACTACGTTCGTTGGTGAAGATGGTGTTCTGCAGGGGTGGGCTAGATATAAAGATTGCCTCCAGATTATGTGGTCCCACATACATTTTTATAAATTTATACTGTACATAAACATTATTGTGTGTATGTGTGTGTATATAAATAATATGGGCCAACTACATATCAAAGCCTATGTATTAAATATATATATATAACCATATAGAAGCCTTTCTAGTTTGGAAACCCTTTCCATCTCCCAGCAAGGGCAAGTCTGTGAAGTGCGGAAGAGGTTCTTGATCTCTGGACAGTAGTTCACACTTCTGCAAATGAGCTCTGCGATTGCTAGCTGGCTCTTGGTCACTTCACCGAAAATGGCAGCTCTTACCCAGTTGCGGAATTTGTTAAGAAGATGTCAGTAGAGTCTGGGTCTTGGTGCTGAAATAGTTCAAAGCTAAAGTTAATCTTTTTAAAGTTATTCTTATAACCCTCCTCAAATTTTTGACACCTTGTAGATTCATTTATATGAAGCTTCTCAGGTAGTCCTTTGGTGTTAATGATGATGAGCTGTATCCATCATGCTCTTTCATTTGGGAGACATTACAACATCAGTAGCATGTACCTCCCACACAGTTTGATCCTTCACATGAAAACCACATGTTGGCCAATCACGTTGTTAATACAAATAGGGTGAACACTCATGTATTGACCTGTTCATTCGGATGTTATTTTTCTAATATAATTCAAAAAACATGCAAATATGTGCTTTCATTTTGAAATTATAGAGTTTAGCTTCCATATGACTGAAAAGATCATATACACGTATATCACGACACTTCCATCCATCCATCCATCCATTATCTGAAACCACTTGTCCTATTCAGGGTCATGGGGGGTCCGGAGCCTGTCCCGGAGGCTACAGGCGCAAGGCTGGGGACAACCCAGGTCAGGGTGCCAACCCATCGCAGCCACACTCACACGCCATTTACTCACTCATGCACACGTATGGACAAGTCCAATTAACTCAACTGTGGGGGGAAACTGGAGTATCCAGAGGAAACCTCACACAGAGCGAGCATGCAAACGCCACACCCATGGAGCCATGCTTATGCTTGTGTTATCACGGCACTACATTATAAATACACTGCACACATAAATACATCTACATGCATAGTGTGTCCAGGATTTTTAGAGGCCTGTTGTGGTTACAAGCCTAATTAATTAACGGCAGTGTCTATTTATTCAAGCATAAAGCCTGAAGCTGACTGTCAGCGCTGGCCCTTTAAGTGCAGCGATATCTTGTATCAGCACAGGTACGTGATATGCTCATTCGACTCTCATTAGCCGAATGCCTTTTCAGCAACACTAAAGATGTACCTAAAGAATAAATCATAATTCCCTCATTCCTCTGTATATCTGCACTAGGGTGTAAAAAGTAGATAAAAAAAATGTAAAGAGTTGTTTTATTTACGCAAAATAGTATCTATAGGAACATATACACTCACCTAAAGGATTATTAGGAACACCATACTAATACAAGTGTTTGACCCCCATTCGCCTTCAGAACTGCCTTAATTCTACGTGGCATTGATTCAACAAGGTGCTGAAAGCATTCT
>JAODKM010000001.1:24547928-24563087 GCA_026780845.1 Petrocephalus sullivani
CAATGATGCATAATCTGCTGCAAGAAAGTCACATGTATCTAAGGCCAATGCACAATGACGCATAACCTGCTGCAAGATGCACCAAACCTTGAACCATGAGTAATGAGTAAAGGTAATATGGTAAGTTTTCATCCCTTTTCCAGTATATGGCTGGGCTTCCTGATTGGAGAAAGTCCAAGGATGCTTTCAGCCAAGAGTGCAGGGGATCTGGAATGGAATTAATAACAGTATTAAATGTTTTCAAGATTGCCGAAACTTTTGTACATCTTCTCTAAGTCAGCAATCACAAATAAATAGGCTAAGTCTGTGCATCATATTTGTGGCCTTGTTATTTATGACTGACTGTACACCAGCTCCATGTGAGAGAAAATCCCCTGTATGTATTTTTTTAAGAAGACATTTCTGGTCACACCCAAGTGTATGGTAGAAGGAGCCTTCTTGAATGTTGGACCAGCAACCTTTTAGTTAGTTAGGCCATAACCACTAAGAAACCTGTTAAGACATGAACCACATTAATGCCCAACGGAAAAGTAAGTGAACCAACATTCACTGTAGTGGGAAAGGAGAAAAAAATCCTGAAATCCCAGAAATGTAGAATGTTGGCTAATCCACAAGCTATTGTCACAATGGTAGAGCAACGTCTAGTTTAACAGCACATTCGGTATGGAATCTTCTGTTGTTGGGCAAATGTCAAAAACATATGACATTAATAAAAATGTTTGGTAAATGTTTCTTTATGCAAGTTAAATATTTACCCCTGTAGTGGTACTTTTATAGCATCTCACAATAATATACTTAGAAAGTGATATGTGAATTTTCAGAAGAATTCCAGAGTAGGAATTAAAAAGCATGCTTTTCTTTACACTTTCTTAACGAAACGTGGATTTGCTTTATAACACTCTACCTGTGAGTAAGTTCTTATGAAAGAAATATAATGTAGTATAGTATAAATATAATATAGGTTTTTGAGTGCATTAACGGCATCTCTTTGTTGCTAGCTTGTTGGAACTTTTCGCTGCTAGTTATCATTTGAAAAAGTTAGCAGAATGAGTCCATGACAAACATATTTGTGTCTGAGATTTTAAAAAGGAATATTTTTTTCCACTCACTCCACAAATGTCCTACCATATGCTACAAAACTGTTGTTACTAGTGGGCTCAAGATATGAATTGCATTGTTCTAACTTACTTTGTATGCAAGGGACGGGCATCTTCATCGCATCACTCAGATCGGAATTAATTTGCCTCCCTCATGGCCATGTCCCAGGTATGGGCAATAATATTAAGTGTGGGGAGAGTCCCATATGTGCTGATTACTCTTGGAGAGATCAGAGGTCCTTATTTCCAAATGCTGCAGGGAGGATGTTTTCATCTTTTGTCATTCCACTTCACTGGTCAAAATGCAATCATATCTTTGCTCCGGACTTGAAGAATCTGGCACTGCAGTATAATTTCAAAAATATTGTCAAGGTAGTCGCAAATGATATTCCGAAGGATATATAAAGTATATGATATATACATATGTATATATTGCAAACAATATTATGCTTTAGTTAACATGCCCCATAGCTTGCATGGCAGGTTACACACTTTATACCATCCTACACTTTCATTGCACTAATTTATTCTAATTTTTTCATACTATTTTGTTTTCCTTGTGTTACTCATTCCTTGTCTAGCACAATTCAGGAACCAAATGGAAAAGCATTTCACTACATAGGAGTTCAGTATATGATTGTGATTGTGACAAGTCAAACTTGAAAACTAGAAAAAAATGAGTTCCAGGCAGCGGAAGATAGTTAGAATAGACATGCTGACTGAGTGAGAAACTGTGGCAGTGCAAAGGAGACCTGGTTCTTGTATAGCTAGCAGGCAGTCTTTATAGCTGTGTTCCTCAACTGAAACCCCCACCCTCCACCCCTGGCCCATAACTTCCTGATAAACAACTTTTTTTGGGTCGTGACTTAATGACCAAATAGCAGTGTGGGTCCTGAGGCTAGACCCGTCAAGAAGCACTTCTTTATAGGATTCTGGTGGGTATAGACTTTGCGTTTTCACTTGACTGTGCGCTGTATACACAGTTGGTGGGATGGAAGAAATCCTCCCCTCCTGAGACCAGAATATGTAAGGCTTAAGTCTTTTATACCAGACATTTATAGCCGTCTGCTTCATGTAGCTATGGAGCCTCCAGAGAGCATTACTGAACAAAGCGTCTATGCCAGAAAAAAGAAATTTGATAAAGAACAATGACTTAGTCAACAAAGCGTTAGCGAGAATTTTAATCAGAACTGCCAAAGAGCAGGCACTGAAGATGACAACAATTCATACTTGCCTTCATGTTAATGCAATTTATTGTAAGACACTAATTTATTCATGTCTCTTTGTAACGTACAAATTAAGTACGGTACTTAAGTGCAGACAAGCTGATATGAATTTGATAATATATAGAGGTCTCTGGGAGTAAGTCAACACAGAGTCGATTCTGGCAGCTATTCAGCTGGAGTTCTATTCACCATGTTTACATTTCCACAAAGCCTTTGTCCATTAACGTGTAGGACTTGGAAGGAAAAGTCACACAGTTGTGATTCGTAATTATAACATCACCACCTGAGAATTCCAGAGTCACGAACGATGCATACTAGGTTGTACCGTACTTCACTGCATGTCAAAAGATTTTTTTTTCTTTTTAGTAAACACCTGCTCCTTTTTTACCACAGCTTCACTCAGATAAAGACAACGGCGACGGCAATGTGAAGTATGTGCTTTCTGGGGAAGGAGCGTCCTCCATCTTTGTCATCGACGAGAGCACCGGAGACATTCACGCTACCAAGAGGCTGGACCGGGAGGAGCAGGCCTACTACACCTTACGAGCTGAGGTCCTAGACCGGGACACGAACCGTCCTCTGGAGCCTGAGTCCGAGTTCATCGTTAAAGTTCAGGATATCAATGACAATGAGCCGAAGTTCCTGGATGGGCCTTACACGGCTATGGTTCCGGAGATGTCCCCACTCGGTAGGTGGCTGTCTGTCTAATAAGTGCAGTGATTCCGATAGGCACAGTTTCAGGTGATTTTAGGAGGTGTGTTTGTGTGGTAATTGTGAACAGACTTAATGTGTTACAACTGAATGTGCATCGATATCACTTCCCTCACTTGGTAAACAATGCGGAAAAGGCATTCTGTTCCTCTTAAGTTCACGAGAATTGGTCACTTATCATACTATAAGTGCCAATACATCAGTCCATCAATAAATTCTTTATCTGTTTTCACATTAACAGTAATATTTCAAATTATGATTCTTCTTCTCCTCTGTCTTGTGCTTCTTCTTCTTCTTCTTCTTATTATTATTATTCTAACTGTGTTTTCTCTGTCTTTTGCCCTATACTGTTTCACATGGGTGGCAGTACTGAATAAGCATTTGGTAGATGGATGGATGGGTATTAAAATGTCAGAACACTACTTTTAGTCTATAAAACACTTGAAATGTTGTGAAATATATCAGCAATAAGCAACACTGATATTGCAGTTGTTTACTGATTACAGTGATTTGCTATTTTTATCAACTTTAATGGAATAATTAAAAGGCTGTCACAAACAGTGCAAAATAAAGACTGATAAGCATCATGATTCTAATATGATGCAATTTACAAGCAACAAAATTGCACTAAGATGTCACACCCGAATTGCAGGTCTGGATGAACTGATAAGCTCATCACGGAAATTGGAAAGCCATTTTACTAGCTGAATGTTTTGCTAATATTCATGTGCCATTATACTTCAATTGGCATTTTTTATTTTTTGGCAAATGCTTTTCTTTTCCATTTGTAATATTAGTGTATTTAATTGATGCACCAAATTCTGAAATATACAGCAGGTTAGATAAAGGCTGAGACAACAGTAACTTTAACAGGCACTGTAACATCTTTGCATTGCTTTTTATGTGATTTAAAATGTGTTCACCGTAAAACAAAAACTGGGACCCTAAGGTTTCGTTCTGACCCCTTTTAGAAACTGAAGCAGCATATGCAATTGTAAATGTGTGATGTCGCTTCTGAAGTTTGCAGAGCATCAGTTGTTCACAGTGAATATTTTTTCTCTCCACCAGTCTCCACCTTTAAAACAATGAAGGTGCTCGTGAACTGAACTACCAGTGAGGATAAATTTGTGTAGACTTGGGAATTAGGGGCTAAATTGGGAATTAGGGTGGAAATTAGGATAGAATGGTGCTCTGCGGCAAAATAAAGGGAATTTGAACAGGTGAAAGAAGATAAACAAGGTGTTTGCAAGAGTCACTGATTTGGGTCAGAGTACCAGGGCTTACAGTATTTATTTAGCAGACAATTTTATCTAAGGGGGCGCACTTTTTATTTATTTATTTTTTGAAAACTTATTCTCTGGGGCAGGTAAGGGCCTTGCTCAAGGTCCCAATTGTTGACTTACTCTGCCCACCCAGGGCACTTGAACCGGCGACCTTCAGACAAACAACATAGCATCCTAACCCACTACGTCACACAACGTGACTTTTGACTTCAGAGAACGACTAGGGCCACTCCAGCAGATGCACTAAGAGCAATTCTTATCAAATAACCTGACCTACATGCATTTGGGTTCTGTGAGGGAACTGGAATACCTGGAGAAAAGAGAGGGAGAGAGAGAGAGAGTGAAAGAGAGAGAAACAAGGACACATGAATTTAGACTGAACACACAAAGCCAGGGGGATGGATTGTAATGTGTGACCGTGGAACTCTGAATCCACACACCAAGGAGCAGTAATAACTAAGAAGGGAGAAGACATCCCAAAAAAAAAAAAAGCTAAGGTGTGAAATTCAAGCATTAAAACCGCAATCCATTTGTGTGTGATTCAAAAGTAACATCAGCTTGCTAAAAGCAGCAGATAAAGAGCTTGAATCGATGGAGCTGACTGACTGGGAAGAGCTACAGATAAATCCTAATGGATAAGTTTTTAAATAAGGGGGGAAATTGTAGCATCACAGAATTCTTGCCAAAAATACTTTTCCTTTAAAGCTGGAGCGCGCTAATCATCTGCTGGCTTTGGACTACAGTGTATGTGCGATAAGTAAACAGGGCCGCAAAGCGGGACATGGGCTACCGCAGAAGTAGTGCAGTGACCTAACTTCACTAACAAGAAAAGGGCCACTGTGATTGTGTCTGAAGGAAAAACAGGGAAATGAGACACTCAGAAATAACGTGAACCGGAGAAGGGGGAAAGATTCACCTGGGACTTTGAGGAGAAAACCTGCATGTTGTACGATGTGGAGCAATATGGGCCGACGCAAGCAGATGTGAAATATTTATGTTTTGTCGACAAAGGAGATGCTAGGATTCTTTTTTAAGTGATCGTCATAAGAGGAGCCATAATTCACACAGAGGGGCCAACCTTATCATAGCCAAAGAACTGTTTTAAATCGATGAGTGACGGGGAGGCGACACTCTGGGATCCAATCAGCTTTCAGCTGGGGTCCTGGTGATTCACACTGGGATAATACCTCAATACCTTAATAGATAATATTGTAATGAGAGAAAAACAAGAAAGAAAAGCCTAGTTCACAGATTTACAATAGCCTAATTTTTTCTCTATTTCATTTCATTTATGTGTGCAAGCTGACGTTTTGGGTGGAATTTGTATTAGTTGCGTTAGCTGCTAAGGTAGAGAAAGGTAGCGATGGCTGAACCTGTGTCTGGTAGCCCTTTGCTAGCAGTACAGATAAATGCCACATCAACAGCACGGCAGCTGTCATACCCACAGGTGAAGAATCTGTAGCTGAATTTGCTTGACAAATACCCAATAAAGGAGAAACAATTGTGGTCACATAAAAAGGGACATTTTTGAATAGAAATACTTCTCTTCCAGATGCGAGTTTGTGTTGTTGACAAACTGTCATCCGCACATGTCGGTCCAGGGGCTATCTACAAGCACACCTTTCCGACAGGCAATCTGAATGCAACACTCGTGTTCCGTCTTAACTGTCCATCAAGACGGCATCACGTACAGGGGATTCAGATGTGCTGTCAGGATTGGTGCTGCCTGTTTCGCGCCATGACGATGTGCAGATAGAAACCAGAGATATCAAGAACGAGAAGGGAGCAGGTCACGCACGGGCAATGATAATGGACCCATCCATGCATGGTAATCAGCTAGAGATCTCAAATGTTACAGCAGGGTTCACGGATCGTCAACCTGTCAGTGCACGGACAGAAGTGTCCATGGCAGGACCTGTCTGTGTCTGTGGAGAAATGTTTTGAGAGAGGAAAAGAACAGCTATGTAGGCTACATTTTTAAATACCACATGGATGCTAAAAATTGCGTTTTGATCAAACTGTCAGATTTCAGCGTGGCGTTGACCACACTTTGTATGACAAAATAAAAAGGGTAGTCCCAGGATGCTGTTTACTGTGGGAGCTGCACATTTTCTTTGCATCTACTTTGAGAAGACTCAGAATATCGCCGTGTCAAACAGAAGAAAACAGGCCACATCATAAAACAGAATCCGGAGAAAGATGCTATTGATCGTGTCCGTGTGCATGATCAACAGTCCTGACACGTGGAGACTGGCAAAACGTTGAAAAGAGCAAAGGTCACGACTGTGCACAAGCAAATGTGTCAATGACGGTCACTATGACTGCCAAGCCATGAGCTGCAAACCAGCACCTGGAGTAAAGGGACAGCTCACTCCTCGACTGGTATTACCCAGAGCACAACACTGCTACAGAGGCAACCACGGCAAAAGCAGCAATTCAGAGAATGCGAGAAGATGAAGAGGAGCACAGAGCAGAAAGGTGAAAGTGAAGGAGACCAACATAACTCACTCCACAATTCAAGATGAGACTTACATAACATCTTAATGGAAAATGTTACATTTAATAGTGAAACAGGACTGGAGTTCAGGTGAGACAAACTAACCTTAAAGAGATGTTAACTGAATTAATCCAACAGACACTTGTGCGTCTTTGCATCCAGGGGCATGTATGTTGACGCCGGTGACTTCTGACAAGCTAATGTCATCACCTGGCTACAGTGTGGAAAAAAATCAATATGGCAATCATCTTAAAGAAGAATGATCCTCCAATCAGTAGGGGGTGCTCATTATGGACCTGCACTCTCCACAGGTCAAATGGTTAAAAAAAGATATACAATGGAAAAACTGTTAAAAATGAACAGCCATAGAGTGGGCCTTACAGGAGGCAGCAACTCTATATCAACAAAATATCAAAGACTTCATTAATTTTAGTCAGTGTGCCTGATAAAACCATTGTTCATCCATATGGGCATAAGTGCAAAAAAATTGGTTCTTTGCAGGACACTCACACACAGGCAATACAGAGTAACCAAAGTAACTGACCAGGATGCTGAGAAGGAAGTGAGATATCGAGGGTAACTGAAGCACAGAAAGTGAAAAACAGAAGCCGGAATCACGATCCTGGATGGTGACAACACTACACACTCTGACAGCCGTATTATACAAGCTCCGACATGTTCATCATACAAAACAATCATTTAGCTCATTCCCCAGAGCATAGGTCATTTAATATATGCATGGATGGATGTATCTGTGTTCTTTTTACTGTAAACTGTGACCACAAACAAATAATTAAACCATTAATTCCATCTTTCAAAGACTTGGAGCTTATCTCTGGAAGCACAGGGCATGAAACACCGCCATGCCAGAACATTGCAGGATGCATACAGTAGATAATCTTGATGCCCAAAACAATCCTTTTAAGTAACACTAAGTAATTCGCATATTAATGGTATGATCCTATGCGGCCGGGGATTTAGCCAAGAGCAGGGCAGAATTTACCAAAAGAAACCACAATTATTATTTGTTATTTATGAGACATTCGTGACACTGTATAACCTCCATCTTAATTTTTTAAACTTTAGAATATCCGAGACTGGCTTGTGATGGACTGGAATCCTCTCCAGTGTATCCTACCGTGCTGAGTCTGTCCTGGGCTGAGCTTCATGCTCTCCACGGCCCCGTACTGGATAATCGGGTGGGAAAAATGAACAGATGGAAATCCTCATACAGAACTTATGCCTTTAACTTCATCTTAGCTCATAGACACCATCTGGTGGTTGTCATGATCCTCCCAAATGATGAAGAGGTAAATATGACCAAAATAAACTTTGTGATGATCTTGGCCAGCCTCTAGCTATTTCACAGTGATTCGTTTAAGGTTAGAAAAGACTGCCTATTTCATCTTTTGTTTTTTTTTCTTTAGGATGATATGGTGTACAACATTTCCTCCATATTCCCATTGAGTGAATCACTAGTTCCCTGCATATGAGTACAGAGTTCCTTCTCTTATAGATAGGCACTTACAAAAGAGTATAACTACAGGAGAGCTCAAGATCATTGTAGAGAGAGACACTATGAAGCACTGAAGAACTGTTATAAACAAACAAACATTTGTCACTAAATATAGTACGGAATAAGTCGCAATGGGAGGCTAAACCAGACACTTAAGGTCCATCCTAGGTTGGATTGCTTACAGCAGCATATAGTAAGTGATGCACAGTGGCCCAGGCCCATGCCAACACTTTACTTCTCAGTTTCATTTAGTTTTCTTTGCTCCGCCTACCTCACAGCTGCGGCCAATAGCCAGTCAGGTAGCAGATGCGACAGGATGTTGATGGACATTTTGCGTAAGAAGAAATTCACCTGTTTCTCAGTCTTTCTGTCTTTCTAGTTTTATATATGTGTGAATGTGTGTTTACACTTCAGAAATTATACACACACACGCACACATACACATACAATAAAGTGTTAGAATGGTTTTCTATATATTTTTTTTATATTTCATTTCTATCCTTTCAGCAGCATCCATTTACAGATTCAATAAATTATTTATTGAACATCCTGTTTATTGTAGTAAACTTTTATTTAATGCACTTATGAGAAAAAAAAAATAATTACTTTCTTAATAATGGGGAGAGAGACAAAAAATGAACAAAATATTAAAACTAATTATAATCAACACATGGCAAACAGCTGCAGGCCGTGATTTTTTTCTGTACTGCATTTGTAGATTGCACATCAAGCCTCAATTAAATCAACCAAACCTCGTAAACAACTTCAAGATCACTTTCAATTTTATAAACCAACAAAAACAGCTGATTTAACTGTTAATTGTCTTGACTTAACTGTATTATATAGGAGAAATATTTTTTGTAACTAGACGATTATAAAAACTAAACCATAATTACAAACATGCCATACATTTGCAATCACTCATTTTCACTTTAAAATGATACATATAATATGCAATATTTCATTGTCCCAAACCATGAATTACATATTTCACTCTGCCTTAATACATAATTAATCATAATAGATTAGACATCCATTCATCCATGCTGTTTATCAAGTGTAAGGTAACGGTGAGCCTGGAGCTTATCTCAGAAAACAAGGGGCATGGGGCAGGGGATGTCAGTCCAGGAGCCATAGCGATAAATGTAAAAACCTTCTGTTGGGGCATATAGGGGTTATTTTGCTTAGCTATGGATGTGTGCAGTAACTATACATACACTGGGGATACCCTGGACCCAGCCTTGGCAAGCTTGTACTAGCAAAACATGCAGGAGATCTTTTCTAAGAGCTGGATGTGCTCATTTCAATCACAGTTAAAAGTGTTATTTTCTTCAGCCAGTAAATATATATCATTTGTGGGGAAGAGAAAAGTGTGTTTTCTTTTTTTTCCTATACTGTTCCGTGTGTGTGTCAAAAGTATACCCTTGGGTCATGCAAATAGAGTTTAAAAGGTCAGCTGGACGTTTTATTTATGCTACACATATCCTGTATAATGCTGGGGGTGGTGATGCCAGAAAATAGCGGAAAAGAAAGGCTGAGTAACAACAAGCTGTGTGAAAAAGTAGCGAAAGGAAAACACTTGGGTTCGAACTGTTGTAAAGTGTAAGAGCTCACTTGCTCCCAGGAGTATCTGCAGGCAGCAGTGATATTGAGTAATATGCCAGGCCTGTCACTCAGCCACTGCTGTGTCGTTTTAAGCGTCCGGAGTTACCTGGGAGACAGCGAACATTCCAGGTAACTATAGTAGCATAAGTCTTAGCATTTTAAATGTCATGGGACCAGATAGCAGAGCAAACTGTGACAAATGCTATGTATTTACAGTTTAAAGTCGCTTTAAATTATTTCTACACTGGGACCCCTCTTGACACTTAAGTCATATCAGTATTTGTGCTGCAACTTGCACACAGTATACCTCCAATGAAGAAATTCTGAAATGGCCTTTTCAATTTATGCTATGTTAACAACAAATTATTTCAGCTTTATTCCTACATAGAATGTGTGAATCAATTTAAAGTGTGATAAATGAACGGAGGCTTGGCAATTCCTGTCAACCATCCCCTCAATGTGTTAAAACTATTAAAGCTGGTTAATGATATTGACTTGGATGCTGTCCAACCCCCCCCCCCCCCCAACCCCAACATCCATCCAATTAACCAGGAATGTAAATGTTTCTGTGTGTGCCTGTAAAGCTGAAGCTCTCTCTCTCTCTCTCTCACTCTATATATATATATATATATATATATGCATGATATATATATATATATATATATATATATATCATGCACACACATACATAACTATGAATACATATACATATGTATGATTCTCTTCATTAGCTGATATTGCTGCTGTCTCACAGAGTGCCATGGGATGGTATTGCTGGGGTGGCAGCCATGATGTCCCAACATGTGTATCACATGAGTACTTAATGACCGCTTTATTAGGTGCACCTAGATATAATAGCCTGACAGCTCCTACTTTTACCTCCACAAGAGGGTTGCCAACTCTTACGCATCTAGTGTGACATTCACGCTTTCAGACACGCTTTTTAACTCTCGAGCAAGAAATCGTATGGCAAATCTATATTATTCCATTATAAACCTAAAATTATTTGGCAAACCCTACATACTATTTACATGGTAATAAAACAGCCATCTGATCTATGTTTGACGTGTTGTGCATTCACAGTGGCTCCATTATCTTAGCACTGATAGCCATGCTGTTAGCCTTAACGAATCCAGCCATCCTCCTGCTGATTGGATGTTTTTGTTCAGTACACTCTCATTCTCTGTGAACTGTGTGAAAATCCCAGGAGCAAGGCTGTTTCTGAAATGCTCTAACCACCATGTCTGGCACCAGCAATCACACCATGCCTTAGCTGTTCTGATGTCAGCTCAGATAGTAAGTGAACCTCATGACCCTTGGAGTCGTAAGAGGTATGGTACTCAGTTATCATTAATATTTTACTAGTACTCATCCTTAAACACAATTAAACATCTCCCTAGCAGACTTGGTTAGAAACAGATAATAAATTTTATTTAAATTATATTCATATCCATCCATCCATCCATCCATCTTCTAACTGCTTATCTAATTTCAGGCAACACAGATCACGAGGCTGGAATGCATCATTGATAGCATGCCAGTCCATCAGAGGGCACACATACACACAGTCTTACATTATGGTAAAAAATAAATCAAAATGTAGATTAACAAGTGAAAGTGAAGAAAGCTACGATTACCAGCATCGATAAGAATTTATCTTGTTGTTGACAGGAGTCTCCTTTGCATTGGAGACCCGTTATGTGCGGATTATCAAAATAACACGCATCGAAATGTGAGGCGGTAAACTCGGTTACCTAAAGATTGAATGCCGCTTTTTTGCCCCAGCCGTTTATTTTCGGCTTAGGCATCAAAACACCGACATTTGACAAACACACATGCTTTTTAATTCAATTTCAATTAAGTCCTGTTTATTTGTCAGAAGGGGCTCGCTCGATCCTTGTGCTGACGATCGTCCGCCGCTGTTGTTTACCGGTTTCCGCGGCGCATTTGGCCAAAGCTTCAGCAAAGGGCACTTCCATTAATTTAGGCACGTCTCACGCTTTATGGCTTTGCTGGGTAAACCGTTCTCGGAGGTGTGAGGCAAACTGGGAAGGTCCCCAAACCACTTAATTCCATTTTATGATTTAAAATGGGACTCCCAGTCTTCGCGTTCTAGAAGCTCGAAATTCAATAAAAGTGCATAAATATGCTACAGCCCTCGCAAGTCGCTGGCAACCCTTATTAGGTCCTAAAAGTAAAATATAACTTAACTGTGAGCCAACAATTTCTTTTATGTGTTTTGTGTACGGGGATAATTATAGCTGGCTAACCATTACAATGAAATATTAGTTTTGGATGGCAAAGGCCATTCTCCTGGAACAGTATCGTCACTTTCAGGGTAAAAGTTTTAATTGTACGAGTAATATTGTTAATTAAGTTAGCAGGTAAATGTCAGATGAAAGAAAAAAATGGCTAATATAACACTTAATTTGTCAGATGCTGGGATCTTGTAAATGTCTGACAAGCTGTCACCAGTAAAACTGCAATTTTGTTAAATCTGTGCCTCAGTGCCTGCTAGTCAATCTACAGCAGATTTTCTAAATGACTAACACCCCAGAGCACAAGCTTATTAGCCTACACTCTTCAGAAGTGTGACTGAAGCATTTAGCGGTGTGTGCTGCTGAACTTTTGTTTTTACACATTTGTGGATCGTGTGTTGCAAACAATAATATCCTCACAATGAGGGAAACGTTGCAGTTCATTCAATCATATTTCAAGCCATTTTCTAGGATAGGAAACTTAAGCATAAAGTGTTTTATTTTTGAGCATCCTGCTAGTCTCATAATAGATATTAAAATCAGTAACTGTTATAATTTCCGCCTGCAGTTCAAAGCCATCTGCAGAATTAATGGCTTTAAATTGACTTTAGAGTGTGATTTTGTGCGTTCCCTGTAATTGACTTGTGTTGCCTGAGCCACCCCCCAGGGACATGTCTCATGTCCCTACCCAAACCTATGTCTTCAATGTCACTGTAACAGGAGTTATACATTATTTAAGTTTATGACGAAGTTACAATGATCCAGACACAATGCCACCCCCCAAACTTAACACAAACATCGCTATAGCTTCCCAGGCGAGTCTTTGAGTACTCAGGCTGGGAGGACTGAAGTTACCGACTGTGTGGTGTGCAGTACAGCATGACTGAGGCACCAGGCTGTAAGTCGAGGTTATGGAACCACGTAAGATGTGGAACCAATATGCTAAGCTAAAGGAGGGAACAAAAAAATCCATGTGGGCCTGGTCAAAAGAGCAGCCCAGCATGAATGCATCGATATACCCAAATCCCAATAGTAAACAAGGAGCATTAATCACACAAAGTTTAAATAGATTTATAGACTAGCTGTGGGTTTGGGTGAATACAGATTGTAACCATCTAGCCATGGGCGTGGCCATGGTGAACTAGCACCCAAGTTGTGAAATAAATTCTGCGCCAGATGTGAATATTGGTAATAAATATCTGCTGAATTAAATGTTAAAGTTTATATATGAAATAGTGTTAGAAAATACAAACAATAACAATACTAAATGAACCAGGGGTAGTCAGTCTTATCCAGAAATGGCCGCTGTGTATGTGGGTTTACTTTTACTTTTCATTAGGTTACTAATTAGAGGACTGATTGGGCAAGGAGTCCTCACACCTGGGTTTGAACAGCTGACCTAAAGGTTATCCTGAAAACCTGCATACATACCAGCCCTTTGCGGATAAGATTGGCCACCCCTGATATAAACAATTGTTACACAAGGCCTCACACAGCAAACATCCTCGGGGAGCATGTCCCCTCAACTGCCCAGCTGGCCCTGTTTATTGTTAACAAGGTAATCACTTAGAGCCAGCTGGTTTTCTTTACCTTAAGCATCTGCAAGCAATGGGTGCGTTCAACATGGGCTTAGGTCTGTTTGCAGCTGATGTGATGTAGCACGGGATCTGTGCACGGCTGCAGGGGTGGAGAATAAACTGACTGGCGTCAAGTCAGACAACTTTCACTGCTCGTAATGCGTGAAATCTGACTGCAATGGTCAGGCTTGCTATGTCGCTTTTCGTGGCAGACGTTGCAGACATTGTGGAAATTCCAGTGTTGTGGCATGGAGAATATGGCAAACAGCAAATGTTATTTAAAAAAATGCTTCATGTTATATTTATCTAAATGGTCCCCAGGCACTGCAATACACTGAGATGAAAATACATTTATTTCAAGGATTCAAAGTTTTTATTGTCATATGTACAATGTACAGTGTACAAAGTGCAATGCAATTCTTACTTAAATGCTTTCGTCACAGACTAGACAATTAGACAAATAAAGCAGTGCAACATTACAGTAAGTATTAATAAATTAACAACTACAACTAACATGCACTATTAAAGTTGGAATTTCTTTAATTTATTATATTTTATTGTACAATTTATTTCTTTTATGTATTTCAACTTTATTTTACCAGGTAAATTAAATGAAAACCAGTTCTCACTGCTTCGCAATTCTTTTTGGGAGAAATAGCAAATAACGCATCAAAACTTCTTGGGATACAAATGTCACACACGTCAAGCGTGTCACAAAAATCTTCAGCCAATAAATGCACAGTTGTGTTGTCACGGAGGCGGTTCTCAGCTTGTGCAGTCGGGCGAGAGGTACTGCACGATCTGTCTTAAATCGTTTTGCACCATGTGACATGGTGATGCGTGGTGACATTTTGCAGCGCCGGCTGAAGACGGACAAGAAAAACTAACCATCATGCATTGCATCAAGACCAGAATGCATCGCTTTTAAGGTTGAGTACCGTTTGGGTTTTATTCGATACCAGTGCCAAATCGATACTTTTAAAACGGTGCCGGTTCCTAAACGATACTAAAAATGGTACTTTAAGATAAATACACAGCAGACGTTTCATTACATTATTAATGTATATTTAGATCTATGGCTTTATCGATTATAACTGATTAGATTAATCATATGTACATTACATGATTTTATTACATTATTGATGCAAATTCAGGATTTTACCGATATGTTTTCTTAACTGTCACGGCTTTATTGTTTATCACATCGACATTACACACTCACATGAACACGCTAATCGTGCGTTCCATTATCCTCGGGAGGTCGGAATCCGAGCCGGATTTCGAGTCTTGAGGCCGGAAGTGACGACATGCGCGCTCCCGTCTCTCGAAAATCCGAGACAAAGGCTCGGGCAGCCCAGAGTGCCCCGAGTTTCGGATTCAAGATGGCTG
>JAODKM010000001.1:24585604-24598092 GCA_026780845.1 Petrocephalus sullivani
TTTTCCTAGGTTTTTTAGCGGATGTGACGTCACTCCGCGCGCCGAGCTCCGATCTTCGAGAGTAAAGGAACGCACGAATACTTACAGCTAAAATTAAGAAGTTAATTAGAAGTTAGTTATCACCACTTTCATAAAAGCAGGCCTTTTGGCAGGTTTGTGGTCTGCAGTATCTGGGTTAGTGGTATTAACACCATCCCAAGGAGGAAACATATCAGCAATGATCTCAGAGAAGCAATTATTCCTGCTAATCTGGGAAGGGTTATAAGGCCTTTTACAAACAATCCCTTTTCCACAGCAAGAAAAATTATTTACAGATGGAGGGTATTTCAGACCATTGCCAGCCTTCCCAGGAGTGTGTATTCCAGCAAACACACCCCAAGGTCAGACTGTATAGCTTTCAGGGAAGTCATAGAGAACCCCAGAGCTACATATAGGGATCCACGGACGACCTCAGGTAACCTATTAAATGTTAAAGTTCGTCACTCTGTGATCAGAAAATGGTTGAAAAGGTATGGCTTTCATGGAAGGGTAGTTTGAGGAACATCCATTTTCTACAAAAGGGAACATGACAGCACCGAACAGGTTTGCAAGGTTATATCTGAACAAGCCCAAACATTTTTGGAACAATATTCTATATAAAGATGGCACAAAAGTGGAGATGTTAGGTTGTAATGGACAGCGCGTCAATCGGACCTTGCAGTCATCGAGTTGACCATGAACTCCTCTTAACACCAAAATATTCAATTATTGATTTTTTTATATTTAACCATGATAATATTCTGTTCTGCCCCATTGAAATACATAGCCCTGTTGCGACCCATTCTAATGTGATTGGCTGACTGTTGCAAGATTTAATCTTGGTTTCAGTAAGAAAACCTGGCCTGACACACATTGCTGATAGTCAGTGTCATGATACTGTAAAATCACACGTGGTAAGGACTGGAGGTCTGAAAGAGGGAAAGAAGTTTGAAAGAATTGAATGGGCTGCACTTTTTTTTTCACATTAGTGTAACTGTAGGTTCCAGAGATTTGTCAAATAAAAAGAGTAATCTTTGTTAGGCAACAATGCGCCTCTGTGTAATCAGGAAGTAGGTTCATTTGAAAGAATTGTGGACAATCAATATCAATGATTTGTCTGAAATAGACTCCAGCAACCCCCCCCCCCACCCCCCAATTTATACACAGTGGGATTAGTGATAAGAAAATAGATGGAGGGACGGATGGCTGAATGAACGTTTACATTACAATGATTTTTCATTTACACAGTATAGCTGTTGAATATATAAAAAGTTGACTATGCCTATTATCATTCCTCTGTGACAATGTCAACACATACATAGTGCTAGCAGAGGTCTTATGCAGCATAAGACAGCATAGGGCACTTTGGATGTCTTCAAACAGCTGTCGCACATTAATATTCAGAGCTTAATATGGTTGTTGCAGTCTTCACAGGGCTACACACAGTTCCCCATGGGGCCACTGCTAGCTTCAAAGGCGGCTGTCTCCGGGCCGGCATTTTCACGCTGCTGTCTTACCGTTAATGAATTCATGCAGTAAGACTCGGGATACAGTCACACACGAGGCTTAATTTTAAATGACATTTTAATTAGTTACTTTTTGAAACGTGAACTGGTTGTCTTAACTGTCACGCCTCCTGTTGTATGAAAAAAAGAGTTGCATGTTTCAGGCATGCAAAATGGGCGGCATAAGTTCCCATAGTCATTAGCGCATTGTGACAGTTTGTAAAGCGTTGCACGAAATGGCTGACTGTCTAGTCTTCTGCTCTGCATTGACCAATTAGACTGAAGATATGATAGATCGAGAGATTCCTGTATAAAGTATGGACTGAGAAGGGTGTGGCCCAATATGACATGACTGTATGAACATAGTATGTTAGCCAAGGTGTTACAATTAATATTACATTAATTACTATAGCAACAAACATTGACTACTATGTGATTGCTGTTGCAACTCACAACAGAACTGTAAAGTAAAATATGTTACTATAAAAGCATATGTTGCCCCTATGTTATGTATGGATCAGCAGGGTCTGAATCAGTTGGTTACAATGAGATAAGGTAGAAATTAATTTGTGTATAACAAAAGACAAAGAAAAACAAGAAAAGTTACACACAGCGGTTGCCCAGAATATCACCACTGTCTTAAAGCCCTCTAGTAAGTCTGATACGGTTTGTTCGTGTCTCGGTCAAACTTCTGAGACACGCGAAGTGCATCTCCCCGGGTACGTGCACCGGACTCCGGTATCACCCCCCAGAGCTGCGGAGAGACCCCCGCTGCTGCTGCTGTCTTCAGTGCATACCGCCTGCCACCCCCTGCCTGTTCCCTGGCTGCAAAGGAAAAACAATTCTAATTAACTGCCACATTAACTCCGCCTCTTCCTCTCTCACCCTGCTGAGTCGACAGCAGGTGTAAGAGACTCCCTGGCAGATGTGAGCGGTCTATTTTCAAACCAAATCACAGTCAGTGCCAGCGAACAGTAAAGAATCAACTACGGCTCACTTGAGCCTTTTCCCCCAACAACTCTGTAATTGGGGGCCTTTTTTAGCTTAACTTTAAGCAGTCTTTACAATACTGGATTGGTCTGTTACGTGTGAAAGACTGAACTATGCAAAATGAAAGTGTTACGCCATGTTAGAAGGCAGTGCTACAAGTAGTGCAGAAAAATGCAACAATAACATGTATGTAGAAATAAATATGGCAAAGGATACCATGAGTAATAAAGGAAAATCAGTAATAAAACATAAAATGTAAGTATTAAATTAAGAATAAATGAGTACAATGAAAAATAAGGTACCAAATTGCTGCTGTGGCAGCATTGTGCATTCACATGAGTAAGAAAGCATCTGTATTGTTTGTAGCTGGGCTGTAGTTCTTATTTGGTTAACAGAATTTGATCTGGTCAACTGACTGTCACTCATGGGAGGCATTGAGATGACAGAAGTCTCCAGTTTTGCAAGACCTATGTGACAGGGCACATAGTTACTGTACCCAGAGGGTAGAGTAAATTTTTTCATTGCTGGGGTATGGGGAACAGTCACATACCATATATCTATGCTAAATCTTACATATATGGCCCCACAAGGCACCTTGCTGTCAAGAAGTCCTTGCAAAAAAAAAAAAAAAACGTTGAAGAAAGATTTTTATTATTTGTAATAAGAGTTATTTATATCCGTTTAACTGTGCAGACAACAGACTAGAAAACCTTTTAAAAACTCAAGTACTTAAATACGTACATGGACAGTGGTGATAAATGTAATGTTGCGTGAAGTTGCACGTTCCAGATGGTCCGCAAGTAAATCTGACAAAATTGTTTCATGAACGTTTTAGAAGTCGAGAGCCATCCGGAAAACTGTTTTTTTTTTCTTCAAAAGATAAAAACGTTGACAAGCCGTGTAGTCTTAAAGCATGCAAATGGAAAAGTTTGCCTTCGTTTTCTCGTTTTAATGAAGTAAAAAATAAACGCAGAGCATTTATGTGAGGCAGTGACTTCCGTGACCTGATGCCAGGCGGATATTCTTTGTAGAAGCTGTAAACAGAACGACGCTCCAGAGAAGAGCGAATTGTGAGGAGGCTCCGGTAACAGCCGTTCACTCCGCTCGCCTCAGAATGATCTTAATTAGCATGCTTCCATGCTCGGAAAACCGCAGCTTCTGTACAAATCTTTGGGGAAGATGGCTCAATTCCATTTCACTTTTTGTCGTTGTGCATACTCTCACCTACGCACTCACTCTTGCTGTCTCCATCTGTAGATGATCCATCTCAGGTCGGGAAAGGCATTGCCCTGGTCATGGTGATGGACGTCAACGACAACGCACCCATGTTCGCCATAGAGTACGAGACCTTCCTTTGTGAGAGTGCCAGCCCTGGAGAGGTACCCCTGTCGCTTTGACAACTTAATAGCTTCTTTTACCATCTGTATTGACATGTTGACATAATGTCTTCTTCTTTCTTGCACTGTTAAAGCTCAAAATTCTAATATAAAAGTTAAAAGCTAGTGATATATAGTATAAAGCAGTCATAAATAGAAAACCTGTTTATATAATATCAATCTGCGATTTTATTTTAAGTTGTACTCTCTGTAAATAGGGGAGACCAGGGGACAATTGTTAAATCGAGCCTCTTATCTAATTACTCATCAAGAGCATAAGCAGTTTACAAACGTGGGGAGGCCATTCAGCCCATCGAGCTCGTTTGGGGAGAATTAATAATTGTTAAAATCTTACCTAGCTCTGATTTAAAGGAACCCAAGGTTTTCACTTCTACTACGCTAATTAGTGCTTTTAGCATAATGTTTCATAAACAGCACAGTTGTCTGTAGGAGTCTTAAGCTAGAGCAAGTGGAAGGACGTGTAGTCGGCATCAGTTGGTAAAATGTGTCAAAAGACTGTTCAACAACTGACCCCTTTTAGCGATTGTCCCAGGTCTCCCCTATCTATGCTGAAACAAGTTCACAGGCGACAGAACCGAACCGCGATGTGCTCTTCCTTTCTGAGGCCTCGGAAAATCTCTAAAATAATAGAGGCAGAGAGTATGAGGACTGAGTGGGTAGTGTCATGGCCTCACACCAGCATGGCTGTGGGGATTTTGCATGCTCTCCTGATCAAGCCAAAACCATGTGATCAGGCGAATAGGCATCTCTGAATTCCCCACAGTGTGTGAGTGTACTGGCATCTCATCCGGGGTGTCCCCGGCCTCATGCCCCGTGCTTCCTGGGACAGGCTCCAGGCTCACTGTGACAAAGCATGGCATCAGTGTTCATGGAAGATGGATGTGACAGATTTTATCTTTTTTTTGTTCTTTTTTTATTCCTTTAATGGATGACTGTAATATACCTTTAATAGCAAAATCAAAACACAGACGACGTGCTACATTCCAACTGTGACACCATATGTGTGTTATTCCATATGCACTTACTACCAAAAACAGGGCGAAGAGTGTAATGTTACGTAAAAGGGAGAAACATGTAAACAGGGTGTCTGCGGCACAAGCTGTTGACTAGGCGCACGCTCGGTCAAACCAGCCCATCATTAGAAACTCCAGGAGGACATTCTGGCAAAAAAATGCCAAATTATGTTACTTTACCTATTTGCTGTCCAGCAAAGCGTTTACTGTATGATGTCGATATCAGGCCTCACACCTCATGTGATTCTCACAAAATGTGTGTCCCTGAGGAGCACACCTGCAACGTGGCATTCATATTATAACAGAATGTCTATGTGATAATCATCACAGAGATAAAAAGAGAATATAATACATATCTGAAATTAAATTCCACCTTCCTCTCGTATCAGAAATTACCCTCAAATAATAAAAACGAAATAAGCATCATCATGTCTAAATTACTACCTTGGTAAATACTATCTAGTTATTAAAACAATTTCATTTTAATTTCCAAGTGAAGGTGAGATTCTGCTGCCCATTCCCTCTCCAGTACAGACAAATTATTAGATATTAGATATGTCTATTAGTCCGTAAGGAACAAGTGGCTTGCTCTCTGATGTCCGATTTTTGTAATTCATACATCGTCCGTGCTCTGTTTAAATGCATTGCAATAACACGGAAATGAAATGGGTGGATTGTCGCATGAAATTAGGTTTTGGGAATGTGCCAGAATCTCAATATAGCATCTGGTTTGCAGGTTGCTTAGCGAGGTCTCTTGGAAAGCAGATGGCCTCCATCAATAGTATAAGTACTGAAATGATGACTGGTACAGTAGCTCGGTGCAGGGTAGCGCCGTTGCCTCACACCTCCAGGGGTTTAAGTCCCACTGCTGCTTTGCTGTGTGTGTGTCTGGAGCTGGCATGCTCTCTCATTTTGTGTGGGTTTTCTCCCTCCTGCAGCAGGTGAATTGGCATCCCATAGTGTGTGTGCACCCTGCAAAGGACTGGCATCCCATCCAGGGTGTACCCCAGCTTCGTGCCCATAGGATCCAGGCCCTACCTGTAACCCCATCTAACTTCTGCAATTCTGCTCTGCAAAGGCAAAACACCATAACTCGGGTGCAGCTTCACAGGGTGGGGGGCAGGGTGAGCCTGGCCCACCCAGCCTCAATATATATATATATATATATATATATATTTTGACGTTGTGAAATCAAATGTAATGTTACACCGTTCATTCTGTTAAGTACTTGTTCTCATAAAAAAGTAGCGATTCATTTTCCACATCAGCCGATTTAAATCAACATACATTTACAAAGATTTTTAACCGATTCGCGATGCATCGTTACATGCCTAGTTATGAAGGGTCTCCTAGGGGTGTACTGTATTGGGTCTCCTACGCACTGTATTATCTTGTCACAATATCTTTGTTCATATGTGCTCTGAAGAAATCACTAGTTTACCTACCTACTACACATACTAGTGGTCAATCAAAAAACCCTGAAGCTTCTCTTCTCACTTACAGTGTCAGTGTAGTTACTGTGATTTGCCTTTGTAGGGCAGAATTGAAGATTGATGGGCTAAGTTTGCTACCGTACATGCCTCATTGTTTTCAAGATTTCAACGCCTCATCAACCGAAGTGACAAACATTACTTTAAAACACAATAAACAATGCAGATAACTGTTAAAGGGAAAAAATGCACCCAGAATTCTATATCATGTCAAAGACCTTTACACATTAGAAGACTGTCAATACGTGTTATTAATCTAAAGAAGAGTGTGCTATAACTTAAATTTGATATGTGTGGGTGATGTGTGTTTTATATATATATATATATATATATATAAAATCAGTTTATTAAGTCTAAGTTCCAGCACACCCTCTTACATCAATAACACATATTGATAGTCTTAGCTTTCATACATATATATGTATACACACACACACACAACAAACTTGCTTTACTGAGCAGAAAGTGCAAAGAGGACTAAAGGGGAATAAACAATTTGCCTCCCAGCCTAAAATACAGCCTTTAAGAGTCTTCTGTTAATTGATTCGATCAGGAATGACTTCATGACGGTGTGCTAGGGTTTGTCCTGGACCTAATCAGAATGAAAGAGTGAGACAATGAGGTAATTAGGCAAGAGACAGATCCATGAAGCCTGTTTAACGCTAAACAAACCAGTCGAATCACATTAACACACACCAGTGTTTTTAAGGTGGGCCAATGCTATGTCAGAAAACTTTCTTCTAAGCATTAACGTTGACTACAACATGGAACATTACCATTGTGTGGGTAGCGTTTAAACTAAATATTTACAATGGAATTCTTAAACCAAGAATCAGCATGAATCACCGGAGTTGTTGAACCTCTGGGAAATACTGCTGGATCCTCAGCAGTAGTTTGGGTCAGAGGCTAGACAGGTCAAACTGACCCTTTAGGCAGATAGCATCCAGGAGCTCCATCAATAACAAGGTTACGAAAAGAATTTTAACACATCCCCTTTGTCTGTCCTTGTCATGGCCTTGTACTTTCTGAAAATAGTCTTGTGTTTACTCCAAGCTGTCTTTGCATGGCTAATGTGCTTCCTTTAGAAGAACTCCTGTTAGCTCTGCTACACAACCCCAGACTCAAGAGCCGGGAGTCGGCAGCATAACATTGGTGCCGCCAAACTCATGTGAATAGACCACAGCCCTCAGATCTCACCTTATCCCTGGTCTCAGAGGTTTAAATGCCCTGGTCCCAGCACCGAGGCACCATGCCAGAGCAGATCACAGTCATATGCATTCCCCGGGGTCTGGTCCTCCTTAACGAGGTTAGTCCAGCACCATCTGTTGTACCCTGGGCTTTGTCAATGGCTTCCAGATTGCAGTGGCATGAAAAATAATAACATTACAAGCCAGCCACATCGCCTACACCACCCCCCCTCCCTGAGACTGATTAGAGTGGAGCAGGAATATAATAATCTGTCATATTTTACCCTAATTAAAGCGCTAAACAAGGCAGCTGGCCTTCTCGAGAGACACTCCATGCATTCTTGGTGTGGCTGTCTTGAGCCGTGATATTAATTGATTTTATACCCAAGGTCGCGTGCCACCGTAATTTCTATTGCTGTAGACATTACATACATGAGTGGACTCAGCTGCTGTTCAGTTCCCAGAACAACCCCTGGCATGCCTTAGCTGTGTGGTCGGAGTGCAAAAGCATGAGCAGCCAGTGGCCAGAACCCGGACTGAAGCAAATATGAGCCAGTGTCTCCGTTAGAGGGATGTTTAATATATCGCAGGCAGAGTTCATTTCCCTAATTTTTCCCCAACACAATTTCCCCCTTAATTAAGAAGAGCATCCTGTAACTAAGGCTATGGACACAATAACCTCTTTTTCTAGAAGAACATCCCCAAAGCTCCCTCATCTGTTTCCCCCCGGTGCCCAGCTGACCCTGTTTAGGCCTAAGAGGGTAATTAGCCTAAATAAGAGATAGCTGAATTTTATTAGCTGAGGTGACATTAGCGCGGCACTGGTGATCAGTTGCCATGGCAGAGCAAGAGATCAGCCAAATGCTGACCCCTACCTTTGCTCTAATTCAGCCTTTATTCCAGCTTTAAATGGAGATTGTGTTTCTCTTGTATTTCAGAAACAGGCCAGTTCACATTATTATTGTTCTTATTTTAAAATTTCTAAAAAGGCACCCAATCAGTTTTACATGCCTACCTGAGCTATGTATAAAAAAGTAAATGCAGTTGAAACTGGTCTATGCTATCTTCCCCATTATCCTAAGCAAATAGAGCTGCATTGCTCTCAGCTCCTATTTTGTTTCTTTGTGGGTTTTACCAAAAAAAAGACATAAACCAGAAATGTTAGTTATATTCACTGTTACCAATTTATTTGGGTGACATTTCGATAAAGTACAATGTTAGAGTATCAGTTCTGCTGTTGTGAATTTGATTTCAAAATCCTGCCTGACATGAGATCTATTTACTCGCAATTATCAGAGAATGACAAACCTCCAGTGTTAATTTCTCGTCCTTCTGAGTCTATTTAGGTGTCAAAAACATGGCTCATCACAAACATTTTCTGAAACTTATTAGAATCAGATCTTACTTCATTGGTCATGTACACCTTCAAATACTAGAAATTTGTCTTGGGAGTACTGGTGGTTGCATTAAAACACAGAACATAAATAAAGCATAATAAAAAGATTTTAAATATAAACAACAATGCAAATCAATATAACTGAAACTCAGTTAAAATGTGCAATGTGTACAAGTTTACTAAGTTTACAGTACTGCTTGTAAGTGAATTCCCAAATAAGTATGAATAAAAAATAAACATTAAGTACGGATGTGCATACTCACATGCAGAAGGACATAATAGTAGTAAAATATGTGCAAAAATGGTTCCAGAGATATATAAATGTAATGGGAAACGCTGATTATATTTTGTTTTCCATTTGCATAAGCAACTGCTTGGCTTTCAGGTATCCCACAAGGAACAAATGGGTTTGAACAAACCTAGGCTCAGCCATTTATCCTGCAGCCCAAGAGCAATGTTTGGGGTTAAGGGCCTTGTGCAAAGCTAAGTAGTGATATGAGTACTCTACCAGCCATGGGATTTGAGCCAGTAACCTTCTTGATACAGAAACATCAAATTTTGGATTTTGCCTCAGGAAATGTTACTTAAAATGATCACATGATTGTTATTATAACTAATAGGAGATTAAACCATAGCTTTTCCAAGAGTCTGACAAATTTTATATGTTTAGTAAGCCATATGACTCGAATAAATCTACCCCTTAATTTAAGATGGAAGGTCTGTGTATTTGCAAATGACGTGTTCACCCAACAGAGTATTTCTCAACACAGTCCTCTGTCACGTACCTCCCGTTCGATCCTCCTGTTTGCCACGCCCCCTCATTATCCTCGTGTGAATTCCTGTGTTTCCCAGCTGTTTCTCGTTCGTGTCATCAGTACTGTGTATTTAAGTCTGCGTTAGAGTTTGTTTCCCCAGTCCGGTCATTAACGTCGTGATACTGTCTGGTGCTTTTCCCTGTTTATGTAAGAATAAATCTTCGTTCACCTCACCTCTTTGGATTCCCGACCATGCTTCTCCGCTCCACACCCGGCACCCTTCATGACAGAATGACCGGACTCTTAAAGAAGATGCCCCAGCTTACCAAACGGGGCTGCGGAAGTTATTTTCCGCCAGGTGCGGTGGGACTGCGGTGAGTTCGCCGTTCCAGCCCCATCGCCCGAAGCAGGGAGAAGGCAGAAGAGCCGGAGACGAGCAAAGAACCCAGAAGTCTTCCAAGGGGCTTCCCTGTCCGGCTCCGTGTCTGAGTCTTCCTCCGGTTCCTGTGCCCGATCCTCCACCACCCCCATGCCGGGGTGAATCCTGGTGGGGGTCCCGCCTCTCGGTTTCCCGAAAGGGACGGGGACATCTACGTCGGGGCCGGTTCCCCCCTGCCCCCTGGCTCACCCTCAGCCCCTGTGGCTCGTGGGACGTCTGCCATTACGGCTTTACCTCCCTCCTCTCCTTCGCCGGGGTCCCCTTCGCCTCCCTCCTCGCCTCCTCCAGTGCCCCCTTCGCCTTCCCCCTCGCCTCCTTCGTCCGTCCCTCCACCTGCCTCCTTGGCCCCTGTGGGGTCCCCTCCTGCTCCTGCCTCGCAGTCGCCTGCTGTCCCTGCGGCTGTCGCCTCTCGCCCGGTGGGGTTCTGTTCCCCGTTTTCCTCCACCTTCTGCTTTCTCGCCCCCTGGTTTTTTCTCCTGCCTTTGTGCCCTCTGTCTGCCTGGCGTCCCTCTGTCTCTCCTGCGTTCCCTCCTGGTCCTTTTGTTCCTCCGGTTGGTGTTTCCCCTGTTCTGCTGCCCCTGTGCTTGTTTGCCCTGCCTGTGGTGTGTCAATTCTTGTCCCGGTAGCTTCCGTTGTGCCTGTTCTGTCTATCTGTCTTGTTTCCGGTACCCCGGTGATGGTCTGTTTTGTTCTCTTGGTTCTCTTCCCTTCGCTCACCTTTGGCGCACCCAGTGTGCGTGCCTTTGGGGGTACTTGTCCCCTCCCAGTACACTACCTGTACAAAAGAAACAATCAAGCCATACTGAACCCCACATACCTGTTGAACTACATTCAGTGTTACATATTTTTCTTAATTCAGTGTTTCTCAACAGTTCACATTTTTGCTGGGAGGGAACAAAATTATGGACTGTCTGGGTGCCACCTAAGCCTTGGTTGAGAAATACTGACCTAAGATACACTGAACAAAAATATAAATGCAACACTTTTATTTTTGCTCCCATTTTTCATGAGCTGAACTCAAACATTGGAAAATTTTTCTACATGCACAAAAGACCCATTTCTCTCAAAAATTGTTCAAAAATCTGTCTAAATCTGTGTTAGTGAGCACTTCTCCTTTGCCAAGATAATCCATCCCACCTCACAGGTGTGGCATATCAAGGTGCTGATTGGACAGCATCAATAGTATAGAAAAATTATGCAGTATGTAGAAAAAATTTTCGATGTTTGAGTTCAGCTCATGAAAAATGGGTGCAAAAACAAGAGTGTTGCGTTTATTTTTTTGTTCAGTGTATGTACAATGGGCTTTTAAGGCTTAGGAGTAACATCAGGAGCTGGTCCTTATTGAGCTTCATATCCCCCTGCTGTCTTAGCACCTGCGTCTTTTTCCCGGCTCCTATCGCAGCTGATCTGCTTTTAGTACAGCATAAACTGCAAGGTGAATTACCAGCTCAAAACTGAAGAGCAAATTTCTAAAACTCATTCAGTCCACTGGGTACATTTTTGAGAATTTCTCTGGGCTTATTGAGTTTTGCAAATGTAATGGAAGTTCTTTATTCTCTTATATTAGGACTGAGTGTGTTTTGGTTCCCAATGCTGTAACGTATGATGTTATTGGAGGTCTCACCTCAAAAACAAACAAAAAAATGCTTTTCAATGAGCGATTGCCAATAGTGTGTCAGTTTGTGTGTGTTTGAGCTCTTGCCCTGTGATGAACGGGCATTCCATAATTTTGTACTTTGCTTCATGGGATACACTCCAGGTGAATGAGTGAATAAAATCACTTAATGAATAAGTGATTAAAGAAGATGGGTGTTTATAGCCGCATAATATAATTATATCAAAGTGTCACTTGTGTACCTTAAGTAAATGAAAATACTTATGTTTGTATTATTCAGAAATGCTAACTTCTGTTCTATTTTATTGGTCAAATGCCCAAACATACGGTGTACATCTGCACAATGAAGAGCCTTTCCACCTGCTTCCAGGAGTGTGCGTAAGAGGAGCTGCATCATATGAAAAGAAAATAATATAAGACGCTAAGAATAAATAAGATTAAGGTAACAATACAATTATGATTACAAAAAACTGCAAAACGAGAATAGAAATAGAATGAGATAATAAAACTGTGAGATAAAAGTTGAATGAAGATGTACAGTGAGTGTGGGATGGTAAAGTGTGTGGAGTTTAGTGGCGTGTTAACTATTGGAATACTCGTTCATTATTGTCACGGTACGTCGGGCGTGCAGGGTGCAGAGCGGGGAAGCAGGAGCAGGACACGGAGGATTCCAAGCGAACACT
>JAODKM010000001.1:24604855-24620213 GCA_026780845.1 Petrocephalus sullivani
GCGACAACCGCCGCGCCACACCACAGGACCGCCCAGCCACCCCACCCCACCACCACACCCCCCCCCCCCCCCCCGGCCCCCCCCCCGCCCCCCCCCCCCCCCCCACCCTTACCCAGTTGTCCCCCTGAGACGGCAGACCTGTCACTCGCTGTCAAGTTCCCATAGGACTGAGTGACTGCTCTTCTGCTGGGTGTCCATTATTCCATTTAAACTATCATTGGAACAGAATAAAAATGACACTGTGTACTGCTGCAGCCCAGATTACTGCAGCGTTGCAAAGATTCAGTGGACATTTAGCAGGCTAAAAGTATGGATCTTTAAAGAACATATGCTTGGATCTGCTTGCAGTAATAAGTTGGTTCTATAAAATAAGATCATGGTTATTAATTAATATTTGACCTTTTCTGCTACCAGAGCTGGAATCTTCTATACAGTTGACATTCTACACAGAATGTGGCCACAGAAGTACCTTGCTGGAAAGTGTTTAATCTGCACTAGGACCTTTATTGCCTATTATTGCCCTAATTGTTACACCGAGTTACATTTAGCTATAACAATAGTGACTCAAGTGCTGTTGGGATGTATTATTATTCCCCTGGGTAGAGTTTTGGGGCCGTGAATGTATGTGTGTGTGTGTGTGTCCAGTTCCTCCTGTGTGCCCCATGGGAACCTTGGCCTGAGAATTGTATTATGCCTGTGTTTCTCGGCAGAGAGAGCGGATTTGGGGTTTCGGAACTTTCCGAGATCCAGACCAGCTCAGCATGACCTTACATGGTCTGATAAAGGCCTTCAAAAACCGAACCTGATTGACTGGTGCGAGGCCACTTCCTATACGTGGGGAAACTAAAAAAATATATATAAGCGTTCTGCACGGGGAATGGTATCCAACCTAAATTGTAAAACTTTATTTTATTGATTCGGTTTTAATGGAATTACACACCTGAAGACAAAAGAAGTGATAGAACTTAAGTAAAATCTGTTGCTTTTTAAATGTGTTCTGAATGTAGGTATGCATTTGACATAAATACCCTTGGGGGACATTCACAACAGAGACATGCAGAGTCATTCATGTGGTGCGTATTCAGCGATGTATACTTTGGAAGAGATATCGATCACACTGTTACATCACCATCTCAGCCCATCTTCTTAAGTAGTCTTGACAGTATAAATTCCTTATCAAACATTCCATGTCCAGGGGCAAGGCCAAGGGGGCACCTGCCCCAGCTGAAATCTGATTGGCGCCTATAGTGGCCCCACTCACAAAACATATTATTGGCTAATGATAAGCCTGGCTCCGCAGTATGAATTATGGCCATTATATGCACCCCCCACCCTGGATGTCTCAACCTTTAAGGTTTCGGTCTCTTATTCATATTCGTAAGCAGAACTCTCTCTAGGATCCCATTGTTTGTGGACTACAGACAGGCCTGATTAGGCAGTTATGTTATATACTGACCCACAAAGGCAAAACACAGTAACTACATCAACAGTGAACCTGGGAAAAAGGGCATTTTGTCTTGGTGTTAGTGTGTGTTTTAATGTGTAGTTATTGTAATTTTTACACTATACTTTCTTCAAAACCGAGCATATTTGATAAAAGACATTTTGATACAAGATGAAACACGGCCTAAAATACCCAATTTCTGATCCATCTGTCCGTCCATCCATCCATCACCAAACCATCTTACTCAGGATCCCAGCAGATCCTAAGATCAGATCCCCCCACCAGAAATCACTAATCCACTGGTTTATTTTTGGATCACTGGGAAATCTTGGCAAGGTCTGGGGTACCCAAAACATTTTGAAACTCTTCCATATA
Organism: Petrocephalus sullivani; assembly: GCA_026780845.1. Taxonomy (NCBI): domain Eukaryota; kingdom Metazoa; phylum Chordata; class Actinopteri; order Osteoglossiformes; family Mormyridae; genus Petrocephalus; species Petrocephalus sullivani. The sequence continues at coordinate 24,606,675 of JAODKM010000001.1, forward strand.
GTTTCTCCTTGAGACAGGGGCCATGAGGATCGGCGCGCTGCAGGAATGCTTATTTCAGGCTTAGTAAATCACAAGCCTCCCCCAAGCGCCCCCCATCATGGAGATGGAAAGGAGCAGAGGCCCTGGGAGTTTACATTCAAGGTCAGACGTGGGGAGGAAAGGAAATCAACATGAGAATCACCATTTTCGCCAATACCAGTCATCAGGAAATAACACATTTGCTGCTTTAAGGGGAAAATCATCACACACTTTGAGTTTTGTTCTTTTCCTCAAGGGCAGTGATTCTAGTTCTTGTTTTAAAGAGTATAATGTAAAGGTGTTTAATTCTTGTCAACAGGGCTGCCCATAAGGGGAGAGAATGAGGAACACTTTTGCAGACACTAGGGGGGGTCCGGCCTCGGGGAAAAAGGACTGAGCGATTTGCCAGCACCCCCCATCCCGCACGGGAAATCTTATCGTCAGCACCTTGCTTTGGCTCGGAAAAATTTATCAGCACCCCCCTGGCAAATTTAATCTGCCCCTGGCAATATTCAGATTTTGTTTAGGAACCTGAAAAGGGTTAGGCTGGCCCTGGGGAACGGGGGTGGGGGGGCAGCCAAGTCTTTGTGCGTCCAGGCCTGTCAAATAATTTTTATATTACACAAATAACATTTAAGACAACTAGCTACTAGTGCATTTCAGTTACAAACCGCTTTTCGCATCGAGATAGGTGTCTACCAGAGTAGCTTCATGGTCACATTTCTGATTGTGATTGGTCCTTATCAGTCCGACAGGAAGCCGACACCTCCCTCACACATCGTCAAAGTGCAACATGCCCTATTTGTGCCACCCGGCCGGCCCACGCCGGTGAGGGACGCCACCTCGGGAAAAAGCCTGGTCACTCAAGGGCAGCGTAGCCAGCGGCGAGGTGATCCCTGTGTCGGTGACAGCTGCCGTGGCCGTTATCAGCCCTGTTCCGGCGGAGTCCCTCTCACCCTCATTACACCTAAGCTATGAAATTCAGGAGATAATAGGGCCACAGCAGTGTGTGCCCATAGGGAATAATCTGATCTTAAGGAGCCGTACTAACAATTCTATACCTCTGTACTCGCTTCCACGCAAGAAGGACAATTTATAGAGGACAAAATACGATGTACGGGCCCTACCTGACTTGCAGGCATCCTGCCCTAAGTTTATTTGCTTTTACATTTGTACTTCACACGGTCGTAATTCCCCATTGACTGCTTTATGTGATGTAGATCGAAGTGACTTTGGGTAAATATAGAGGAATACATGAAAGCCCGGCTCGTTTAAAGCACAAAATGAATTGAACACTCAAATCACTGTTTGATTTTCTGACTAGGAGCTCTTAATAGCTCTGTAGCATAACAGAGTCACCAGGGAGTGAATCGAAAATGCATACTAGTGAATCTGGTAAAGATCAGCATTCATTTATTAAATGATCTTTCTAGAGCAATAGGCAAGATTACTGATTTCTATTTTGTTAGGTGTGTGTATTATCCATTTTAATATTTTTAATATCATTTTAACATAATGTTATGTTGCTCATCGGAAATACTCCCATCAATCCTTCCATTCATAACTGCTTATCTAACCAACATAATCCTTATTATTGTATATATTACTGATAATAATAATCATCACCTTTTTGTATGAGCTACACTCTTCCTTTACTTTGCACAGGGTATTGGTGGCTGTGCAGGAGTACCCAAGTCCATAAATGCTTTATTTGTTGTAGAGATTTGTATGGGGTGGAGCCACAGGGGCTCTGATCCGAGCTGCAAACTGATTGGCCCTTGGCGTACCCTTTCCCCTATCACTCACTGATTCAAAACATATCATTTGATAACGAATAGGCTGGCCCCGATGTATAAGTTATAGTCTCTCTTATGCTCCCCCACCTTAATAAATCCTACAACAGTTCCTGATCAGCTGACTGATCGATCCCAGACTGTTAAATATCGTTACGGAGGACTTGGAGGTGAGTTAGCGAAGCAGCGAGAGCCTTAGCAGCTGCCGCTAATTTTTGAGACTCACCTGACAGCCGGGCATTTTTTTTTTCCAGCTCCATATTGATTGCGTTTGATGGATTTCTTTTTTCCTCCCCTTTAGTCAACATAGGTAACAATTGAACACAGTGTTAAATTGATCCTTTTCATACCTGAACCCATGTCTCTTTTCAGAGTGTGTTAAAATGTGACAATCTCAAATGCGACCTGCCCTGGTTATGCGACTTAGTTACGTTATTTTTTTTCCCCATATGTAACATGCAAGCACACTTTTGCTGATGGGAGGGGAGCTGCAAATTGCTCGCTATCCATTATTTCTAGACTTGTCACAAATCTAGGCATGCCCCTTGCAACGTCCTTTAACATTTGCCCGTTTTTTCACTTTCAGGAAACAATTGACAGATCAGCTCCTTTTTTCTTATGACTTAACACACTTGAATCTATAATGTACTTATTAATAAAAATCAAAGTGGTTGTCTGTTAGCCTACTTTTTAGTGGGATAATCTCTTTTGTCACATTACCTCCTTTTTAAGAGGATAGGATAAGAGTAGCTAACACTGGGTGAAAATTACATGCCACGATAAAGCACAGAGTGATAATTAGTGTGGAGCACACATTTCATTCCTTGATTCCCTCCCCGGTTTTTAATTAGTTCGTTTATTTTAGCCAGCTCGAAAAAACTGCCTCTACATTTTCGAATACTGAGTTTCTGTGACTGAAGTACGCCATTACAGCAATCGTACGCAAAGGTGTTACAGACACGAGAAGTCCCCTTCTGAAATTCCTATCACTTCTCTTTTCCCTGCTTTCCTGTTTTACATTATTTTTCGTTTGATTGTGTGAAGGAAGATGCTCAACCCCCCCCACCCCACCTTTCCTTTTTCCTACGCTTGGCCTGTCTAATGGAGGGAAAGTGGAAATGGCTGGGAGAAGATATATGGGTCTATGGAGCAGTATTTCAGACTGTCTTGTGCCAGCACTGATGGATGGATCATTAGACAGGTCTGTTGGCCCCAGCGTGGGTGGCTATTTTCAGCTCTAATACATCCACTGGGATGGGGAGGAGCCGTCACAAAGTTGCTGAAAGTCTCGCAGGGCCTGCTCTTGCCTTCCCTTCCGCCCGTAAGCCTGTGCCAGAAGCCTGTAGTCTGCCTTTTTACGGCTGCTGTTCGGCTCCCATATTAGAAAATTAGTCTCCTAATTTATCTTTTAATAATAGCTAAGTAGATGCTTATCGCTCAGGAGGCTTGCTACAAAAAATACTTAAATAGTGACTCATTACATAGAAACAAAACATCTGCAGTATATTTTTATGCTTTCTTATTCTGAGATGTTGGTTTATACTGTGTGATGAGCGTTGGAGAAAATGGAAAGGACAAATGCATCTCTAATAGCAAAATAATATAAATAAACAAACAAATAAATAAATAACAACAAGTAAGACAAAATTCTTGATAGTAATACATGACATCTTGTGGAATCATCTAGGTATAACTACCTAGCCTGGTACTATCAGTCCAGATCTCGGTCTATCTCTGGACGTGATAAACTAATATAGGATGACAGACTGATTGATGGATGCTAGTTATTCCACGACATGGTCGCATGGGTAACGCTGTAGCCTCAGGGCTTATGGTCTGCAATTCTGCCTCATATCTGTGTCCAGTATGCAAGTTCTTTCCATCTTTGTTTGAGTTTCCTCCTACAGCTGAAAAATATGATTAAGGTGGGTTTATGTTGTCAAATGAATTCACCTGTGTGTGTGTGTGTGTGTGTGTGTACAGGTTTTGCTATATTTGTGAGGACCAAAGGACCTCATAAGTATAGCAGATCTTCAAGAAACGTGACTAGTGATTTTGTCCTCACTACTTCAGACTTAATTTAATAAAAATCTATGTATGGAATCAAAAAAGTAAAAAAGTCAAGTCTGTTGTTTGGTTACTTATGGCTAAGGTTTGGGCTGGGTAGGGGTTAAGGGTGCCATGACTGGGATTAGGGTTTTCCCATAGAAATGAATGGACGCTCCTCACTAACAGAATTCAAATGTGTGTGCGTGTGTGTTTCTTGATGCCCTATAACGAGGCAGCAGAATATCCAGGGTGTACCCTGCCTCATGCTGGGAGAGGATCCAGGCTTACTATAATCCTGCATATTCTGGGAAGATTAATGGATATGGCATCATTTTTGTTGCATTGATATATTAGCTGGTGCGTCAGGTGTTTTACATTATTGTAATATACATGTTATTAATACAAATGTTGCTGTTGTATATACATAAGGAAGCCTGACAGGTTGAATATTGTTGTATTTGTGCCCGCAACAGCATATTAACTTTTAATCTAAACTTGTTAAGATTTTAACCTGTAACCTTTTGGTCAAGAGGTTGACTCCTCAAAACTATCCTCTTTCTTGTTATTCTGTTTCTTGCAATCTGTTTTCCACCCATTACAAATAGGGACAGAACGACAGTACAGAGACATTTTGCAAGACAAACAAAACTCTCCAAGGCTGCAGAATAACATGGGCTGTTCTGAAAGGTCTTCAGCAGTGCTGTACAATCTTTGTTGTGTAATCCGACAATAGCTTTTTCTTTTTTTTGTCTTCCCCATTATTTCTTTGCCAGTGGAGTTTTTTTTTCTTTCTTTTTTTGTTTTCGCGCAAAGTGTAAAAGGAATCATTTAACTGCTGAAACAGTCCCTTCTTATAATAATAATATATATATATATATATATATATATATTATCCAAATCATTAGTCCTTTCTTCCTCCTTCTGTTAAAAGACTCAATTATAATAGCAGTACCAGTTTAGGTCATTACTGGTCCACTCTTTCTCCTCCACTACAGTGCTTGTCCTACTGATCGTGACGATGCAGCGACGTAGGAAGGAGCCCCTAACCCTGGAAGAAGAGCGAGACGTCCGGGAGAACATTGTGCGGTACGACGACGAGGGAGGGGGAGAGGAAGACACGGAAGCCTTCGACATGGTGGCACTACGCAACCTCAATGTCATCCAAGATCCCAAGGCCCGCCGGGATGTGTCCCCCGACTTGCCCACTCTCTTTACCTCGCGGCTTGCATACAAAACCCTACCGGACAACGTCATCTTCCGAGAGTTCATCTGGGACCGGCTGAAAGACGCCGATGCGGACCTGTCGGCTCCCCCGTACGACTCCCTCCAAACGTATGCCTTCGAGGGTAGTGGCTCGGTGGCAGAGTCCCTCAGCTCGCTGGAGTCGCTGAGCATAGACTCTGACCAGAACTATGACTATCTAAGTGAATGGGGACCACAATTCAAGAAGCTAGCAGACCTGTACGGCAGCAGTGAGGGCAGGAATTTGTTCTCCTAGCCCTGTTTTCAAACACTCCCTTTTCTCGACTGACTGCGGAATTTGAATCCCACACGGAGGAAGCTAACATGAAATATAAAGCTACTACAGAAAAAAAACGACGACGGGGAAACATCCGGCAGAACATTCGAATGGTGTATTTAACAATTTTTCTGTATTTACGTGGATGCTCAAAGAGAAACTTTGGATGTGTTTACTAAGATGAAAACGATTAAAAAAGGAAGTAATTATGGCAAAGACTTAAGCTAGACGTTGTGCCGAAAATTAGCCTGGGACATTGCCAAGCTGACAGATTAGGCTGAACCCTGTGTAGTGACATTGGCTCCCTCATTTTACAGCTGGCTAAAGTGCCAGCATAAGTGTTGTTCGCTAAATGATAGAATGCTAATTCCTGCTTTTTTGTCCTCAAAATGATACGACTTTATTTCAAAGTGTTTTTTATTATTATTCCTTTTGTGGCTAGTCAGTGCAAGGGCAATTTAATCAGTTCAGTGATCATTAAAAGTGTTCACAATCAGTGGTTGTATTTTTTTCTTTTTTTTTTCTCAAGAAATGTTTTTTAAGAAAAATCTAAATGTTATGTTATAATTGTGGGTTTTCATCTTGAATTTTATTGTAGGGGGGAAAGTGTCTGGCAGAGGTTCCTGAAGTAATTGCTCTCTTACTATGTAAAGGAAGCTTTATATTCTTTTCTTGGTCTCCTAGCAAACAGGCACCAAAAGCTGAAGGCAGTCGCACACCGTTTAGATATTCTGACGACTTCTCTGATTGGAACAGAAGTGTAGCTCATGCTAATTTTCTTTTGCTAAACAGTTTGACTGCTTGACAGTGATGCCATTGTTTTCAGCAAGACAAACACATTCTCTAAGTGTGTGTTCCTGGACCTGTTTCTTTCATGTTGTTGAGTGAAACTTGTAGAAAAGACTTCACACCCAATGACTCTCTGCTCTCCGGTCTGCGCTTAATTTTATTATCCGAAATTCTGTCGGGTTTCACAGAGCATTGGCATCGCCTGTTATTTTGGATGCACTCGTGGTTGCAGATTTGACTGATTTTTACCGATCAAGCACTTAGGATGAAGTTAAGGACATTGCCAAGTCCTCTGTACCTTATCTAAATATATATTAATAACAAAAAAGTTATTCAGTACCAAAGTAGAAGTCAGGAGTTGAATGTTTTGCTACAAAAGTGTTTTGAATTTGACTGTTGATTTCTTTTTCTTGTTTATTACAACAGCAATGTTTACAACAGAACAAATACTTCTTTCATTTTGCAAGGCAAAATTTGTGTGACTGATGTTTTTCCAGTTTGCTCAAAATAAAAAGAACATTTGTTTCTTCAAAACGCTGTGGCCCACTTCATTTCAACATGAAAAACAAATCGCATGCTGTAATGTTATCAAAGTGAAGCAGATACGAGATGGGGTGTGCGGGCAGATCTTTAGCAATGCGGGGAAAAAAAAAGTGACAGATCGCCTACACACCTTCTATGACAGGCAGCTTTGGCAAATGCCACAGTTCTACCCGGACGTTGTGAAAGGAACAAGCTCTACGTTTTTCGGAGCTTGATGAACCCATCTGCTTGACAGGAGAGTTGCACACAGACAGAAGATTGTGCTTTGTGATCAAGCAAAAGTAGCACAGGATCACGAAGCCAAACCTCTTACAAATTAGCTGGCCATTTTTATGTGAGCGATAAGAGCGCTGTTTTATGGCGCCTTAACTCTTTTGAAGATGACATGCCATATGGTTATGGCATCTGAAGGAGTCGCAATCTGTGAAAATTATATATATCTGAAATTTGAATTTTCTATGTCTCTTGGTAAGGCAAAAATGTGACATATTGGGCTATTTCATTCATTTTAGTTAAAATTCTAAAACAAAAACCTAAATAAATTATAAAGTTGGTTCAATGGAAGAAAAAAAACGTAGCTTCTGTAAGACATTAAAAAAAGACTGATTTATCAGCCACTTTGTCTGCCTTGTCAAATCACCCTCTAGCATGCCAGGACCTTTATCAGAATACATCTGGCTGTCCCAAAAATGTGCCTGTTTTTGTAAATTTGTGTAAATAATTGTGTATATTTAAATAAAGAGTGCAGCATGATAGCTCAGTGGAAACCATCAAACCCTTAAGTATCGAGAGTTTGAATCCCATGTCTGCTGTATATTTGTGTGTCCCCAAAATGTGATAAAACTCTGTTTTTTTTACATTCTGGGTACCATTTTTTTCAGTCCCTGCATGGGGGAACTATTTTATTTTATAAAAATTTATGACTGCAATGAAAAGTAAATATGTCAGGAGTCTGGTTTGGTTACTTGCGGTTAAGGTTGGGCAGGCGTTGTCATTGCTGGGATTAGGGTATTTCCCATAGAAATGAATGGACGATCCCCAGAAAGATTTGAAAAAGATCGATGACTCTAAATTGCCCATAATGAGAGATGTGTGAGTGCACCCTGTATGGGTGTTCCTAAGCCTTTGGCTTGTGTTTCCTGGACCCTTTACTGGATAAACTGTTGGAAGATGAATGGATGTTTTGGTAGATATGCAATCACTAAAACACGGAAAGAGCAACACACTACAAAGAATACTACATGTATATTTTTACACTAACACAGATTTCTGCAGTTAGCCATATGAAATGGTAGAATAAAATGCTCCCAGAAATTCAATTATTTAATACTTAGCAATTATCTCACAGGTTATTGCATTTATTTCCTCAGGTAATGCAATTTCTTAATTACTCGAAGAATAATGCTGTAATTTAAAAGGAGATAAAGAAAATTAGGGATACAGACTGATCTGCATAGATGCATTGAAGGAAATTAGATTTGTTAACTGGTTTGTGATCTTAAAAGCAAAGTGTGCAACAATAATATTTTCACTTAAATTAATTAGCAAATGCAAAATGACAGAAAATTTTTAAATATTTTTTATTGAATACTTGAGACAAGAATATGTTTCTAAAGTCATCAAGATAAGTTTGTTTTGTCAGGAATCTGGGATAAATTGACTGGATGCCATCTTTCTAAGAAGAAAGCCCCATGCTACCGTACTTTTAAAATGCATGTTTATTGATTTATTTTACAAATTTAATTGCTTGTTTCTTTAGTGTGGAGCATTTACTGGTTTCCAAGCTCCTTTAGGTGGAAATACTACATGTCAGCAAACTGCATTATTCTGTGTTCGCAAAACTATCTGCTCATCTTATCTTCTACGGCGAAGTCGACTCTCCCTAAGAATGCTTCTCCACGCTTGCCAGCTGTATGGGCCATTGTTCTCCATCGATTGGGCCTCGAGGCAATTAACAGCCGACAGCTGAAGAAGACAGAGAGAAGAACCATGAAAGGAGGTGCAGAGGCAGGATCCTGCTGTAGTTCTTCTCTGATCCGTGTAGAAAGAAATCTAAAACTAAGAGATGGCGAAGGGCAGATCACTCAGACAGATGAAGTATCCAAGGGATGGGGGACGAAGGAAACAAAAGGCTCAAAAAAACAGGATATGTGAATACATCACGCAGGCTAGAGACCTAGTCTGGGGAAGGGTGAAAATAAGGGTCATGATCCATACAATCCACTCCAGAGAGCAAATCTTTGACTTGAGAACTGTGGAAGGCAGTCAAGAAAAAACTCAACTGTTAGTTATCCTGGGAGTCCTCCAGTGCCATTGCTGTACTCAGATGTTACTCAATACGGGCAGAGTGAAGGTCAAACCTCAGTGGAAATATGGCTGTGATTGGTATGTCACCATCACATGACCTGGAGGCACCACAACTGTTACAACATGACACCTAATATTTATTTGCACCCTACTACCCTTCTTTGTGCCCAGGCAGCACAGGGCACAAAACTGGATTCTATCTGGAAGAGATGCCAGTCCATCATAGAGCATGTACATGCAGCAATGGCCGGCTTACCTAACTGCATATAACTAATACCGGTTAACCTAACTGCATATGTTTGAGCTGCAGAAGAGGAATAGAGCACGCAATGGAAACCCACATGACACAAAGAGGACTTGCAAACTCCACACAGAGCAGAGCAGAGGCAAAATTCCCTCCCAGGTTCCAGGTGTGAGGCTACATTGCTGCCTTCTGAGCACCATACTGTACACTCATTCATCTCAATGACCATCAAAAGGCATTTGTCCTATATCATGAAATACAAATAGTTTTAGCAGAAAACACCATTGATTTTCCAGAGTGCCAAATAAAACAAATTTTCCTGAAAATGAAACAGACATCACATGCTTTATCAGCAGTTACGACACCAGGGCCATGAAACTGGCAGGTTTATTTATGAAGTTAGCAAAAGCTTATTTTCATGTCAAAGTCTGCTTATGCATTGTGTCTATCATTACGGTATGAGTAATGCACTTACAATCCAACTTTAAGCCTCTCTTCTCATCAATTACAAACAAATCCTTTTTCTAGCTCCTTGTAATGAGCAAACACCCATTTAGTAAACTGTGTTTATGTCTTTGTTCAACATGGGTGAATATGCTGCAGTGATTTTCAAGGGACATTACTTAAAGGCACAGGGGCAAATTATGAATGTCTGTAACAAAAGAATAATAAAAAATCATAGGAGAAATGGAATAATGTTATTGTGGGGAAAATACTATAAAAGTGCAAATATAGCATACACACAAATATAACCATGCATTCATCTTCACCGCTTATCCTGGTCAGGGCCATGGAGGGCCTGGGGCTTAGCTTTTGTGTTGCCTCCATTATTACTTCATTACTATAAATTATTTCTGGGCATTTTTAATTTTGGTCAACTGTTTAATTAGCATTTAATTACCTTTAATGAGCAGTTTGTTTTACATACTGAACCTTTAATGTGTGGGGGTGTGAGGATAAATGTAAATCTTTCTGTTTAGACTACCCAAAGATGTGCATAACATTATACTACAGGCAATTATTGGGTTACGTTTCTGTGTTATGTATAAAATTGTTAATCGTTTGTTAAGCAGAGTAACAACCTGTGTATTTTTGAAGGCAGGAAAATGTGTCAGTCAATTGTAATGCTGTCATATTGAAGACGTGAAGTGTTATGTAACAACTACCTCTATTACAAAAAAAAGAAAATGTATGTCTATTGAATCAAGACAATAGCTACAAAAGTTTGATATCATAGGACCCAGTGTTTCCCAGCCCAGTCCTCGGGGAACCTCAGACCATTTTTGCTCCCTCCCAGCTCCCTTCCAGATAGTCCACATTTTTGCTAAAATGTGGATTGTCTGCAGGTCCCCCAGGATGGGGTGAGGAAAGAGATAACAAAAACAAGATATTTCCCTGATTATGTTTCAGGCTAATGTCATGGAATGCTGCACCAGACTTGGAAGTACATGGAACATTTTAATGCATTTTAAATGTTTAGCTTATTAAAATGGTGAAAATCACAATGAAGAAATACAACACGTTTATTTTCATGAAACTGAACTCTGACTTTTTTTGGAAGATAAGAAATATAGGAACTATGATTAGATCTGGATCAGGTGTCATTAACTACCTGTTGATGCCAATTTAAAATCCTGAAACAGTGAAAACTTAAAAAACAACTTCCCGGAGGACTTCGTGTTACTTGATGAGATTTTTTTTTTAAAGAAAAACAGGTTTTGCTTTTATTTAGTATTAGACTCCAAAAAGGAACAGAAATTGCCCATTATGAGGTATCTGAAGGCTATAAATGCTGAGATTTTGAGTTTTCCTATTATGTGATTTATAACAGCTTAAAGTGTATTGTTATGAGAATCAGTTGAAAAAAATATTAATGTCATGTATTTCATTTGCCATGCAATTAGATGAAATAAAAAAATGCCGTATATTGCAGTTGAAGCAATGGTGCAGTTATTAGCAGGGCTTTCACAAGATGCTGCATGCTCCATCATGGTGCGTGCTTCATAGGTGATGATATATGACAAGTAGCTGAGTAATGGATACTAGATGGCGGTCTATTCCGGAAGAACATTAAAAATGTATTTCATAACGTAAATGGTGTTACCCATACAGCGTGAAACTTTCTGAAAGATTTGTCTTTAAATGGAATGAAAGTGCAGTTCTGTCTTATATGCATATAATTATATTATTACATTATTTTACTATGCATTTATTTTAAGAATGACCTGTGCAAGAGTTAAGCACAGAATCCTCTGTTTCAAGGATAAGTAATGTGTCACTCAGCAAAGCAACACTGGATGTGTTCAGATGTGACTTTATCTGGTGTTACTCAATGATATAATTTTTAAGTAAAATCCAACACAGCTGGAATTAAGCTGAATTAGTCATTGCAAAGAAAAACAAGGCCTTAATTGTTATTTTCAACACTGTTTCCCATTATCCTCACGTACTAGGGTCAAGAAGTTTTTAAATGCTAATGGTAAAATGAAATATTCAAAAACATTATTAAAAAGTAGCAATCAGAGGAAAGTTTACCCTGTCTGTTTCGTAGCATTAGCTTTTTAAAAAACGCTTATATTTCTCTATTTTTCATCTCTTTCTATACATTATACCCTTTTCACTTGAATGTACTTTAATATAAACATTTCTGCGGGTCAAGAGAACAGCATACATAATAAGCATATCATAATCTCTGCGGGAATGCAAATAAAAGATGCTGTTTAATATAAAAATCCCTTCATGGATATCTAATAATAGCCAAGTGCCTGAAGCCATCTATATTAGCATTATTCAGAATTTATATTTAAGATTAATTTTTTCAAAAAGAACAATAAAGAAACTTGGTATAATACTGAAAATGTTCAGGAAAAAAAATCAGTAAATTGACAAATTACATTCTGAGTAAAAGTAACATTTTAGCTTAACTGACCTGCATTAACAGAAAAACCACTGGCCCTTCCGTGAACTAAACTCTGTATATTTATCAACATAGGATCATTTGTGAGGCAGAATGCACAGAACCTTTCCAGAGTGTCATACACTTACCCATATAGAAAAGATATCAATCACCATTCTTTTGTATTTGAGTCTATTTTTTCAAGCATACATTATTTATTAAAACTAGTTAAATTAGAAAAGAATTATAATTGCACTTAATTTGTCTATACAGGAGCACTGTTGCAATCAACTAATGAACATATTCCCAGTATCAAGGGCGGGAGAATTAACTGCATAAAAATGCTGACAGCACCAAGAATCAGAACTTTGTGGCTCAGTATTCTGCAACTACATGCAAGATCAAAACTAATTTTAACACAGAGATTAAGCATCATCTTTATTTGTACATAATACATTCCCCTATTCATCTACCAGCCAAACACTTATCCCAGTCAAGGTCACATGGGGTGAAGAGCCTATTCGAGGCAGCATTGGGAACAGGACTGGGCAAATACACATACATAGGCATACACTGTTGACTCCAGTCAGCCTCAAAATGCAATGTCTCTGGACCATGGACGACATGGCTAGGGGTCCCTCAAAGCAGGACACTTGAGCTGTTTTTGGAGCAGTGAAAATCAGTGAAAATTTTAAAACATGCAATGTCAATAAACCGCTAATCAACATTATGCTAGAGGTGGTCGTAATATTTGCGGATTGGTGGGGTACAACTTCAGGACCTGGTAGGTGCTCCTACATCGATTGGCCAGATCTAATATATTTAACTGCTCAACTTTCCCTAAGGCAGGGTAGGGCCCATGATTTTGCCAGGTGAGGCCCCTGATTTTGAGGCCCCTGATTTTAGGCATTAACTGTTGGGCAAAGCTGCATGACATTCACAAAACAAACAAATGGAAAGGAGGTGAGATTCTAACCCCCATCTGGGATGTGTGAGGCTACAGGCCAGCTCCCAGAGCCAGCATGCCGCCATTAATGTAACCTTTTATTCAAATAAAAATTTAATCACTATATTGCTGGGTCTAAGAAATTGAATGCCATAATGTGCCAATCAGTACTAGAAAATCCATTTGACAGCATGTTCTAGAAACAAAGCAGGTCATAGACTGCCAAAGTTGAGCAGCCAGCTATCAAATCAAGGTAAATCAGCTCAGGGGCGACAGCTCCAGGCAGCCCACGCGGGCAATCAGGCGCACATGGTTATCGAGACCTCAATCTGCCGCCCGCAGATTAGGCCCGAAGGCTCTGACCAAAGCACATAACAGAGCATCAACACTGGTCCATATCGCGATGGCCAATCAGCTGCAAAAGGTGGGCATGAG
>JAODKM010000001.1:24637472-24651083 GCA_026780845.1 Petrocephalus sullivani
TCCCTGGTCCTCTGCATCTGAGAGTAATTAAGCTTGGAATGTGGGTCTCCCCATCCTGCTCTCTGGGGAGTCTTGGGCAGTGTGGGTGCGAATTTGACCCCCCTTGGTTCTCCTAGTGATATGGCCGACTCAGACCTTCATTGGCCATAAAACTAGAAATGTCGGGCTGGTGGCCTGAGTGTGTGATCCTACAAGTGCAAAGCAATACGTAACACTCACAAGACTTCAATGACAGGACTGGGGAAACAGACTTGCACGCGGACTGAAATACACATGATCACTAATACAAAATGAGAAACAGCTGGCGAACACAGGGATTCCACACAAGGTAAAGGAGGGGGCATGGCACACAGGAGGATCGGACAGGAGGGACGTTACATGGCCCATGCATACAAACATTTTATAAAAAATCTGTGACCCTAGTGAAGATGGTGAATTGATGCCAGATGCATACAAACATTTTATAAAAAATCTGTGACCCTAGTGAAGATGGTGAATTGATGCCAGATTGTAGGAAAAATGTGAGTGACACCATTACACATATAATGGATTATTTGTATTCATCAATTTTCATGAAGTGTTTTGCATTGACCATTTATGGTTGGATGTGGGTGTGTTGAGGGTAGAATATGAGGCTGATCTAAATACGCACAATCCCAAGTAGAGTGTGATTTATTAAGCGTACTTGCAGGTGTGTGTGTGCAAGGTTTTATAAATCTGACTTTTTCTTTGTGTACATCATTTTAGTCTGTGAACATACACTTTTAGTATGAGTCCTATGCAAAGTTTTATAAATGAGACCCAGCTTGTTTGGTTGATTTTATTTTGTTATTTTTGTTTTTTCCCAGTTAATAATTAATTTCCCTAAATATTGGTGGAGACACAAATTTATTTGAGCTGAATTTTCCTACAATGGCATGCACGAAAAAAGTAAGATTTGTTAAAGCACACATATGCACACTTGCAAGCAATGTTCTCTTTATAAATCACACTCTACTTATCAGAAATTGTGCACACATAGATCAGCCTCATATTCCACCCTCTACATGCCTACATTCACCCATAAATGGTCAATGCAAAATACCTAATGAATATTGATGTTTACAAAATAAGCCATAAATGGTCAATGCAAAACACCTCATGAATATTTAAGCACACAAATTAAGGCAGATGCATTTTTATTTATCATGGCAACTGAGAGGATGTGCAGGAAAAGAAACTTTTCTGAAACAGACATTGAGGTGCTTGTGGGTTAGGTAGAGACCAGAAAAACCATTTTGTTTGGTGGATACAGCAATGGAGTGACAAAGAAATACAGTAAGTGGTGACATGTTGTAGTGTGTAGCAAACAGGACAGTACATGAAATTACAAAAATGGTCTGATCTGAAGGTGAGAATTGCAACCCACTGTCAGTCATGCCCACCACTAATATATTTACATTTCAACAGCTGCGGTGCGAGACAGCACTGATGAAATATTACATAGTTTGATTTAAGATTTCAGTTGGCTTGTATACTCTACAACTGAAAAGTCCCTGTGGAATAATTATGGCTCACCATCACAAATAAAACTGTTTTTTTTTCCTGTGATAAAGTTGGTGTATATGTGATGTGCCATGGGGTGAAATTAATGTACGCGTTATGACTCATTAGCACAAGGCATCATTATACAGTACTGTGCAAAAGTCTTAGGCAGTCAAAGGAAATGTTTAAAGCAAATTTTATGCGTAGTATGTGTGTATTTGCTTCAGTTCCCAAACCTCTCCTCAGGGGCATACCAGGCATTCTATGCATTCATAAAATTTCACCACCAGCTCACTTAATTAATTAAGTTAATTAGTTAATAACTCAATGTGGTATTGAATACCCTAAATACCAGCATACTAATGGTCGAGTAAAAAAAATACATGGGTATACATGGGATGTTTGCTGCAAATACTGGGGTGACTTTGAAATGGCTATGCTGACACACTTTGACAGAAAAAAACCTTAGTTCTACTCTAACATGAAGGTCATTTAAACATAATTTTCTTTGACTGCCTAAGACTTTTGCACAGTACTGTATGTGTACTGATGCCACTCATGTTTTTCCTACAATCTAGCTTCAATTCACCATGCCCACCTGGGTCACCAATTTTCTCTAAAATGTTCATATGCATGGGTCAGAGTTTCTGTACGGAAACGTACACTCTGCTGTTACGTATGATTATATAAATCACGTTTGCATGGGAGGTGGCATACGCCTCTTTCCCGGTTTGTGCGTACGCAACGGTTATAAATGACACCCCTGATTTTCCTCAGTACTCCAAAATTGTACAGCAATTAGTGAGTGTGAATCAGTTACATCATCCGAAAACATCTAAGCCAATTCCAGAGGTGACCAGGGCAGCCACGCAAGATTTTGGGCCCCATGAAAACAGTGTTGGACCTCCAACCTAGACCAATACAATTTTTTTAGGGTCCCTGTCAGTCAATCATCCTCTGGAGGCGACCATGGATTCCCAAGCAATCCTGCTACCTCCACCCTGCTTACGACCATTTGCAGCTCCTCTTCTTCCATGCCTTTTAAATTTTGTCACTTTGATAAAGGTTAACATTTACCTGAACCATCCATGGTGTTTCCCAGCAAAACTGCAGTGGCTCATCTCCATACTTATTTGCAAATTCCAAGCTGACCTTTCTGTAGTAATGATTCAAGGATTTCATCTTGCAGTTAATTCTTTTAATTCTCCCTTTAATTCTCCTAGTCAATTGAAACAGTAAAAGAGAGGGACAGACGTCACACAAATAAATAACTAGTTTTTTATGTTATTTTCAATAACTTGAATGGATGGAAGAAAAATAAAAATTACACAATGCAAAAATGATGATCAAGTAAAATCTTATGAAAAACATGCAAGACATCATGATCATAGGCATGATTGTAGTTGGGGGGAGAGTTCATTGACCAGGGTTTTTAGTGCTGAATAGGTTTACCTAAGCCTTATTTGCAAAACTTTTACAAGTAGTTTGTTTTTCCCCTTTGTAATATAACCCCAGTAATGCAGTGTTTGTCAAGACCAGTGTCACGTCTGGGCAAGGGAAAAGGCGCACACAGGACTTGCGGCAATCTCCCGGTTGGGAACTTTATTTCACGCAAAGGGCAGACAGCAACACAAGACGTCAATGACAGGACTGGGGAAACAGACTTGAACGCAGAATGAAATACATTAATGAGACGTAGACTAGAAACAGCTGGGAAACACCGGGATTCCACACGGGGGAGACGAGGGCGCATGGCATACAGGAGGATAGGACGTAACAACCAGTACCCAAATACCTTTATTTGTTTATATTCCTGATAAGCAAAATGACTTCTATCTATTCTTATTCTTACTTTTGAGTTGTGTTTTCTCTAGAATGATTCCCCTTCTGTGTCATTATGACTTATGACAACATACTTGAAATACAGTTATATTACATAGCTGTAAACGTACAGCATAGTTCATCTCTGTCTTACCATGCAACCGTTGACCATGTACCTTTTAAAACTTTTGGTTTTTAAATTTAATTAATTGGCCAAAATCAGCAGCAGTCACAAAAAAAAATCAATCGTTATGTGAAACTAAGTCTCGAATTAGACTGACCTGAGACCATGTTTTTTCATCTCTACACATCTTCAAATAATTGTCAGGACTAAATTTATCAATCACCTACCACATTGTTCTAAGGCATATTGTTGGATGCTAACATTTACCCATTTTTTAATATAATAACCCCTAAAAAGTTTATCTCATGGAAAGGGCTCCTCTGGTCCATCTCCTAACTCCTTATGTTGGTCAGTTGGTCAGGGATATACACTGATCTTATTTATAAGCATATCCAATACTGGGCTTTGAAATGAATGAATAAAATCATGATATCCATTTACAACTATCATGTCCCTACATCTTTTCAAATATTTACTACACTATAATAATTCAGTTTAAAACAAATGCATGTAAATGAAAACCCCTTTAGTTGTAAGTTTTGCAAAGCACCATGTAATTTACAACTGGTTTTATTTAAAAACAAAAAACAAAAAGCTATACAAATTCATAGAAACAGATCTTTCGAAGCAATTAACTCACAAAAAAACAATCAAGTTATGTGAAACTAATTAACTTGTTCACAGGTGAAAAGAGCCAATCCTCTGTGCTTTCAGTCTCATCTAACATGTTATGAATTCCGTCTGCTAAATTATTCGCTGATGAGTACCTCAGGTGAATTTGCAAAGACAAACATTTCGAGGGATATTTCTGAAAGCAAGCGCTAGGGACACTCTTCCCAGATTACTCGGGCCTGAATAAATCATTGGAATAAATGCCAAGTCAACATATTTTTTTTATTTTGCTTGGAATTCAAGCATTTAGAAATCCAAGGTGACATTTTCAAGTCTTAGAGGGACATGGTTAAGAGGTCAGACACTTGAACAAGGACAGTTCATGCACAGACAAAATGAAGAACAAATGTTAGGAATGAAAATAAACCAGCCCATACTCATACTAAATGTGCAAATGAAACAACAGTATATTAGGATAGATTCCATTAAACCAAAGTTTTTTCCTTCCATTCCATAGTAAATCATTTATCAAAAAAAAAAAACATTATATGTGAGTGTTTTACATGTTTTTGTCTCGAATTAGACTGACCTGAGACCATGTTTTTCATCTCTACACATCTTCAAATAATTGTCAAGACTAAATTTATCAATCACCTACCACATTATTCTAAGGCATATTGTTGGATGCTAACATTTACCCATTTTTTCATATAATAACCCCTAAAAAGTTTATCTCATGGAAAGGGCTCCTCTGGTCCATCTCCTAACTCCTTATATTGGTCAGTTGGACAGGTACTGCTTGGTAGCCCAATTTAAATGCAAACTGCCATATTTCTTTGTTATATTTTATTTAAATTATTATATTCATGGTTTAAATAACATTTTCATCTGGAAGCTTCACTGGTGATCTCCATCACTGAGACTTAATGATCATATTTTAAATAGAATACTTAATACATACTTAAAATATATACTTATCAGTACATCCCTTTTATGGTGGATAAATATTCATACTGAATAATGCAGTAATCTTTTAATCTGAAATACGAATTAGTAGACAATGCACATGATTAATCACACAAAGAAATGACTCAAAAAGAGAAATAGATGTAAACTCATTTTCAACAAAATATGTGTAATATTGCCCCATCACAAACTCATGCAAGCGTAGATAGGAGTTACAAAGTATTACAATGAACTAAATCTGACATAGTATTACATGCTAGAATACAATTTGAAATTAATATACTGGATATATATTCATATGTCATACATATCAAATGACTCATGAACAGAAACGATACCTTTAGCTGGGTCACAGCAGGACAATCTACAATAAACAATATTGTAAAATGGGATAATATAATTCTTTAATGTCCTGCAGTAATGATGTATATGCTGTATGACTGAATCATAGTAATGTATTGGATTCCACTAATCAGAATAGATATACACTGATCTTATTTATATGCATATCCAATACTGGGCTTTGATGAGCCTGGTGCCTATCCCAGGCAGTGCAGCAAACAAGGCAGGGGACACCGTGGAGGAGAAGCCAGTCCATCACAGGGCATCAGATAATCATGCACTACACTGGAAGTGCATGGTAACAGGGTGACCATGGAGCCTGAGGCAGGAATCGCATTGCCAGCTATGGAGGCATGATCCCTCATTGCTCCTCACTGGGCCACTGTGTCTATCCTATAGATATACAGGAAAACAGATTATATTAGTATAGTGTTACTTACTGTATCTGCATTACAACCAATGAGAATGAATGTTTCGCCTGAGTGTATAACTCCATGTATCATACATCTGAAGATGGCAATAAAACATACTTTGACTTGCTATATCACTATTCTCTTTCAAAATAGATGTATGCAGGAAAGTGTGCTAAGCTAAACATAGTCAAATAATATTACAGAATAATAATTATTTTGGGTCCCCCCCCACCCCAGTGTCACTCCTTGGATCAAACCTTAGAGGTGCCCAGCCAAACTTCTGAAGGAGTTCCTACTCTGAAGTGGAACCTGAAAATACTTCTAGGTGGTGATTTCCAAAATCAGGCACTCTGAGGCGGGGGGGGCGGGCGGACAAAAAATAAAAGATCAAAGGGCTCAGGCAGGGTCATGTTTTATTCTCTGTCATTACTGGCACATTCGGCATGATTCAGAGGCCCACAGTGGGCGGAGTGTAAAGCCCCAGGGCTATGTACAGTTACAGCACCCAAATTAGGCTCATTCTGGACCTGTGCTACATAAATAATTCTCTTGTGAGCTGTTGTTGAAATTGTTTAGTTCTCTGTGGCCTCTGGTACCGAAGGGCGTCAAAAGTAGGACAAGAGCACTAACGCAACGGGTATGCACAACAAGAGGTGCTGGGAAATTTCATATATGCAAAAAAGAAAAACAAAAGTTTCCAAGAAAATGTATATCGTGTATTGCTGTAAAGCTAACCTCTCGTATCTGCAAAGAATGCAATCCAACAATCTAAGAGGATGGAACAGGGAGCAGAGCTAACATGCAAAGGAGCCATAATGTAACTCCTAGCCTTATTCAATTGTCTAGAAAAAGGAACTGCTTTAGATTCATCCATCTGCCCATCTATCAGTTTTCCATACACGCTTGTCCTACGTAGGATCATAGGGGAGTCCGGAGCCTATCCTGGAGACAGATGACGCAAGGCAGGGAAGAACCCAGCATTGGGCACCAACCCATGACAGAGAACATAACATTCTTACCTATGGTCAGTTTGGCAACTCTAATTCACCTTAGCATGTCGCTGAATTGTGGGGAGAATCCGAAGTACCTGGAGGAAGCCGTAAAGCGATACAGGGAGAACACACATACAGCGGTTGGCAACCTTGTTATCTGCTTTGCTGCCAGGGTTCGAATTACACAGTGGCTTTCGGTGGAGCCGTATATTCCGGTGTGCACTACGACGTCCCAAGTCACATGCACACGCAGACATATAAGTGTGCAAACAAAGACAGGTAACATCTTTCTGCTTCTCGTCCATACCCCTTCAAGAGCAACACACAATGAAATAAACAGCTGTCTGTTGCTCACAGCTCTCTCTCTCTCCTTCTCTCCAGCAGGGTTGTTTCTTTCTGACTATCTATAAACCGCCCAGAAATACAGAATAAAGACACTGTTTGTTTTGCCTTTGTGCCTTTCAGTCCTCAATGAGTCACATTACCTGCACTGTAAGGGAGCGTCAGTTATGGCACTCCGGCCATGTGGCATGATTCCCTGAGGGTGATCCAGCTCGTAGGATCCTCATTACTGTGGCCAAAGCAGCTGGACCAGGCCAAGGGGTCGCCCACGTAATGCCTGGCTGTGGCAGATAGACGGCCATTTCTGGAGAGAGTGGGACTCGACCACATGTCAGCCTGGGGGGTCGCCAACCGGGATCCCGATGTATTTCGTTGCATGGTGGATGCGACAACACGCTGACCTGACTTGACCTGACTTCTTTATTAACGAATTCCATTCAAATACCGTGCCCACTCAGTGATGAGGAGTTCCGGTAGCTACGTAAATGTAGTCGTTCGAGTGCAGTGCCCCCACACATGGATGGCCACAGCCGGCATTGAAACAGAATTGTGGTAATTAATTGAGACAAATGTTTGGAAAATGGAAAGTGATGAGCGAATTAACACTCAACATTGAAATATTTATACTATTATTTTTCTTTATTTCAGGAACCTTAATGTATGGAAAATAAAATATAACATATAACACAAAAGTGACCTTTTCTCAGGGAGCTCCCCTTAGCTCCCCGCTAATTTGAAACCTGTACACCACCCAGTTGTATATAATTAACAAATAATATTTATTTACTGGTGTGTTTAATAGCATATCCCTGGTCCCTTGCCCTGCACCCACAATAGTAACACCATCCCAGTACTACACAAAGAAACAGTAGTAGCTTATCAAGCAATTTTTTTTCCAGCTAGATATTTTAATACTACATCACCTAAGAGGATTCTACCTTGATCGTGATCAATGAACAATGAAACAAAGCAGCAGAGTGAGGTCATCCTGAACTTCGATCCCATCCCAGCCTCTGAGAGTAATCGCAGGCCAACCATCGCTACTGGTGCTGAGATGTGGCTGGTTAGTTTGGACAGCAAGAATGACCACCTAAGGATATATTGAAGAAGGCTAGCTAACAGTAGCTAGATATATTTTCATGTTTAAAATTTATCACTTGTATTCAAAGTAATGTGCAATTGAGAAAGTTGAGTCAGGCATTCCCAGGAGCAATGGCTTTTAGGGGTTAGGGGCCTTTGTTATGGGCCCAACAGTGATATTAGTCTGCCATCTCCAGGATTTGGACCAACAACCTTCCAGTCATAAACAGTGTTGATTATGGGTGAAAGTCATATATTTGGTCAGAAAAATACTGCACTACAGCTGGATATGAGTAGCAACGGTTACCATTTACAGAACCAAATTCCCCAATACTCATTATTACTTAACTTCCACTGCACATTTATAAAGAATAAAGCCGGTAACTTTGGTAACTGTACAGAATGCAATCCAACAAGGTAAGAGGATGGAATGGGGAACAGAGCTAACATACAAGCTCACATGTTAATATGCCACATTTATGAAGAATAAAGCCTGTAATTTTAAAGGCTCACTCTAAACAGATTTTAAATGTCGCACACATAGTTATTTCTATCAGTTAATTTAATTCTATCAAGTGTGAATTCAATTAACTGCTGCTGAGGTATTTCATCTGCTTATATAAAAGGGGTATGTGTTCACTAATAAATGTCCCAACATTAATAATGATGTGAGGACATTTACAGTGTTTAGGATTATTTTAATAAAGTATTGTCTGTGTGGTATGAACTCAGCCACAGTTGACTAACATAATATAGCAGGATTATCATTTATAGTGTCCAAGTTGTACTTTTAGGCACTGGTGTCAGTAGTTTAATTCCTTTGTAGCAAGTTAAGACATTTCATAAGCTTTTAGTGACATAACCTGTTCCACAATTAGAATTCAGACCATGTTCATGCCTCAGAGAATGTTTTTGCCTCAGAGGTCTTTTGGCATTGCTCGTTTGGAAATGGCATTTATCTAGAGGCTGGACGGTGACAGATGTGCAGCGCAGGTACAGGGGAAGAATACTGAATGATACAGAACAACAGATATCAGTGCTCTGTAGTCTGAACAGACCTGAACTGAGTGTTCCCAAATAACCACCTTTTGATTATTGAGTACAATACATTACCGTGGATATCGGGGTTATTTCTGTACCGTTTACCCGGGGCTGGGAAATTCCATACGTAAGTAAACGAAAGGCAACATCATTTCAGCCTGGAATGGGTCTCTCGGAATGATTTCCTTATTAGCACTCCATATGAGATGAATATCGATCTTGCCTCTTTTTCCTGTTCTTCAAAAGATGGAATTGTCAAGCGGTGGTGGCACCCTGCCTGACCTGAATGAGAATAAAGACAATAATTATGTTACTGGGCAACATGTCATTCCCATAAATATTGTTTGGGGGGCGCATTTCAGATCGACAGATCTTATTGCTCGTTAAATGAGTCTTTTTTGTCGCAACTATTTACTGCATTGCTACAATTAGGACATAGACTAGATATTAGCATTAACTTAAAAGGGTACAACACATGCTGCCAGTGAAAGATGAAGAGGACCTGATGCAACTTTGAAGGTGGATTATTTTAGCACCCCGATATCAGAGTTCACAGAGGCTTCCATATAGTGATTTCCTTTAGGTCCAGAATGCAGCTGTAAGACTGCAGTAGAACTGATCAGTTAGTAGTTGTGTAGTCTTCTCCTTATACTGGATTCCAGTAAAATTTATACCAAAATATTAAATATTGAATTTTAGCCTTCACTGGACTTGCAGCGGTAACTTAGGGACCTTCTAATACATTTCACCTCATAAGCATGCTGTACATGGACTGGATACTGGCAACAGAACTGTTTGTGAAGCAGTCAGTGAGTTATTAGCCCAACAGAGCATCTGATATTATCCTAATTAAGGCTTTAACCTGTTTCAAGACATTTTATTGACCTTGTGCAGGATGTGCAGTCGATTGCTTAGTCATTTGGCTGCACCTACTAAAAGTGTACAATATAAATAATAAAGCATAGAATGCAATGCAAGTGCTGCTATTGTCCTCTTCTGTTGCATACCATCTCTATATTCTGTTTTTCACTGGGCTTAACGCTATTTTTATAATAATCGATGCAATACTTCTGCCGCTCTCCTGAGCTGTCGGGTCTTGAGCCAACAGATCATCAGCTGGGCCCAGACAGTCCACTTACAACAGCATCTAGAGAATCAATCTGCTTATTGGCATAATCCTGTATATCAACCAACTATCGATCCACTAAAGAACATCTCTTGCTACAAAATTTTGACTGACCACTTGAAATACCGCTTGGAAAAAAACTATAATAAATTATATTTACATTTTTTTTTAATTAGCAACAGCATTTTCCATGTACAAAACAATGATATACAATACTGGCCCTGTCTGTCTGTCTGTCTGTCTGTCTGTCTGTCTGTCTATCTATCCATCCAGGCCTGTGGCATCCCAAAACGCACAGAACACAAGACATCCTTGACAATAAACCTCTCAATCACAGATCACATACAGTATGGGCAATTTAGTGGTATAATTGCACCTATGTTTCTGGACTACTGCAAAAGTGCAGGTGAAACCCAAACCTCCACATACACACAGAGTGGGGAGCAATAACTAAGAAATGTTGAGAGACACCCACACACATCCTGTCACTGGATTTTAAGGACTTCATGTTCTCATCTGGATTACCTGGGAGCAGTTTATTGTGGGTTGAATAATAATTAGTCAGGGACTGGGCACATGGAAATAGGGGGCTAACAGTGAGCTTACACAGTATGCAGTCTTAGATAAGAAGTAACCTAACATCAATAAAGGCATCAAGTCCAGGAAGATACCTCCACAATGAAAAAGCATATTTGAAAGGAATCAGAGCAAGTAGTTACTGAATGGTATGTTGTATTGAACCCCATGATACAGTCAAGGGCACAAGCTCCCATGAAAGGCTCCCTGAGACATTAAGGGGGAGCTCCAAAAAAATTTCCACTTTTGTGTTATAAGTTATATTTTATTTTCCATGCTACTTGACGATCAATGTAACATTCAGAGCAGCTAAGGAAAGATGACAGCGGAGGTTGATGGATGAAGGTGTTCGGATTCAGGTGGTGACAGTTCTTCTTCCCTTCAATGCCACAGATCATGTGTGGGGTGGTGGAGGGGGTGGCCACCCATGATCACCTTCATACATTTTATACTTATGTTATATATATTGGTACAGTAAGAAGTGTTCTCTGAAAGATAAGTACAGCATGCCACACCTCACAATTATATCTGTGCCCGTTTGCATATGGTATGAGCTGTTTGTGTTAGTGTATCAATTGTTTTCTCAAATAACGTTCATTTAGGACTACAGCAAAAGTTAGCTGATGATAAGTGGTTGATAGCTATTCTATTACCAGAAGAATAGTCAACAGAAGGTTTTCGTCTGTATTTGTTTAAAAAGATGGAAACGGGAGAAAAAAAAAACCTATGGAGGCTATGGACTCTATATAGCCAGAAGCTATATGATGTGTTTTATTCTAAAGGGCATAGGATCTCCACAGTATGTGAAAGGGAATCTGTCCAGTTACACAACTCGATCAAGGTCAAGGACACACATGGGGATAAAGATATAACAGTCAATAATGGTGTGTGGCCTCCATTCCGCTAAGACCACACCACTCGAAAGCTTAAGGGAAAAAAATAAAGAAATACAGTACAGCATTCACTATATTCACTGTACAGCTTTCGCTTGGCAAAATCTTAAACCTCTGCAGAAATAATAGTGGGGCCCATGCATGGGCTTGTTTTTCATTACACACTACAAACAAAATAGCTACACAGTGCAGAAGGTAAACATTGGGAAGCGTTAGCATTTTACTTGGCTTGCTGTATATAATGCGCGAGTGTTCATTCTGTGAGGTGGTGCTCGTTTGTTTGTACCACACTTAGTGACATTCTCTGTCACCACTGTCATGGCCCTGCCTGCTCCTCTCTCAGTTTTGTGTCTTTCTTGCAGGGTGGAGATCTCATGCATGTGTAGGTGGTTACTCTTAATTGCTCCTGGGGGTGGGGTGTTATAAAAGGGTCCTAGCCTTCGCTTGTGTGACAGATTTCCAGTCGCTTCCTTTAACCTCTCGCTTACAAAGATGTCAGGCATACGTAGATGTTTCACTTTATTTTCCATGAAATATTATTAGCTGAGTCTAATCTGCATGCGGTCTCGCTTTTCAAGTCGTACTGCTAATTAAACGGCATGTTTAAGGCGGAGCAGCTAAAAGAGGAGAGGAGGAATGTTGCGGGCACTGACTGCTACAAGCTAAAACCCTCTCTTGTGGTTAACGTCAAGGACGTCACACGTGACACATTTGTGATTAAATGCTCTTATCTGGACATCCTAAAAGATGTCATGTCTATGTGACACATATCATTTTCTAACGACAGAGAAGCCAGTTCTTCCATAATATGATTGAATGTGAGTTTTGTAAAAGTGCCATAATCTTGAACATGATACCAATAAAGCATTTCAAAAGTGTATTGCATTACATGAACTTATTTAGCAGAAGCTATTGTACAGAGTTACGTACACATGAGTAAAACACGGTGTCAGAATTCAGGGTCAGCTAGCTTTCCTGGTGCTGTTGAGATTGAGGGCCCTGCAGTGCCTTATAGCTTACTTAATTTTTTACTATTTATATTATTAAATCGTATATGGATAAAGCAGTAATATCTACTTTAGCTACTCAATTTAAGATGACAGCTGTAATATATAATATATAATATATATCCTCACCTTCACAATGAGTTGTAAGCTGCACAGTCACCTTCAAAATCAATATGTGCAGATGGAAAAAAAAAAACACTTTCTGGCAGTCGCTAATGCGATTAAAGCAAATAATATGCACAAATGAAAAGAGGGGAAAAAGGAGAAGTTTAATGAATTTTCAGTTTGGCAGTTTCCCATCAAACTGTAGTTGAAGCCATCAGAAATAAAAGGTAATTAGTACCTGCCCAAAACAGAGGGTGACAGCATTTAAACTGCAAAGAGCAGCTGGTCACATACTCTGATGTAATGTCTTTAAATGCAGCAGTAGCAGTTTGCCTCATCAGTGTACAACAGCCAGTCCAATCAGAAAGTTTGCTCAATTTAAGCTGGTCAGTTTTACTATTCCCAGCAATATAGAAAGAATTATAAGTCTATATATGCATACAGGTTCAACTAAGTATAAGAATTCGTTGTAGTCACTTATTTCCATCAAGGTGTGGCATGGTTTCCTGTCATAGGATTCCATCAACTCTGACCCTTTAGTTAACGTTTAGTAGAAAACCATTTTTATTTTCAACATATATTTTAAAACAGGTTTTATGGGGGGGGGGGGGGGGGGGGGGGTGTGTAGAATGTAATTTTTTTTTTTT
>JAODKM010000001.1:24651143-24662257 GCA_026780845.1 Petrocephalus sullivani
AATTCATATGGTATATTAGTGTAGTTATATGTATTTGGGAATAGATGTAGTTGTGGTATGGGGGAGTGGGGGGGGTGGGATGTGGGGGGGTTATATCTAAAGTGCAACTTGTTTTGTTATCATCTGTTGTTTTATAAACCAGTCTGGAGAGAAGAGCAGGAGGATGTATTAAACTGCTGCCTGGTACAGAGAGAAGATTAATTATTTTATTTCTTCATAAAAGTTTGGAGAGAATCAAAAGCCTGCATGTTTGCTTCTTATGCCTGGGATCTCGGATGGCCGCTTTTCACCTGCAAAGGCCGCTTTTCATTTGCGGAACTTATAATCGTAAACTCTGTTATAAGCCATCCTCTATACTTCCTATGGACATCTATAACATACATCTACACACATATACATACAACCAAAATTATTGGTGCAGAAATTAGCATGGAACTGACAAAAGAAACTGGCATCCACCATTCATTTGTCTCTTGTTCTATAGCGCACTTTGTTTTCAATTTATGACTTTACATATTAGTTCAAGTCATATAACAAAAGAAAACAGAATGGATAAAACTGTTGGCACCCCTAACCTAACATTTTGTAGCACACCATTTTGAGGCAATGACTGCAATCAAGCACTTTCTGTGCCTCTCAATGGTATGTGTGTATCTTGTTGATCTGATGCACAGGCTTGTTGACAGTAAAAACAGTAGATAATAGGTACAGGTAATGGCTGCAGGGCCATGAGGGAAGAACTTAGAACCTGCCAAGGCTACTGACCAGCCCACGATGCTGACTAATATCGAACCCGTAGCTATATGTACTGAACTCAAAAGCCCAACAGAACAGACACTCAGAGAAGAATTTACAAAATTAAAGCAACTTTTTAAATGCAAATACACCTTTAATCTGCCACAAAACAAATGTTTTAAGATTAAAAGCTACTATTAAAGTGTGGCACACTTTTAAATTAATATACCAGTTTTTTTTTTTGTGCTGTGTAAGTGGAGTAATCTACATGAAAATTAAATACGCAAAAATACATGATCAGACTGCCAAGTTGTTGTACTTCTGTGAACACAAAAAGCTACTTCTTCCTGGATATAATAAGGCGTGGATTTCACTTATACCACTGAAAACAATAAGTATAATCCATACACAGAAAGATTTTAGCTATACTACTGTGTATATGATTATAAACCTGTATTGGGTGAATAGTATGGATGATACATGGATAAATGAGGTTTATGTATATGTCTCAGTATTAAAATGTAATTGAATTGACATTATATAAGCCTCTGTGCCTACCGCAGAGTAAGTTAAATCTTTCCAATTCCATGCCATAGCATTTAACAAGCTGTAAATCAAGTCCTTTTTGTAAAATATGATATTGGGCAAAGTTTTTGGGATATTATGGATCCCATTATAGTAATCATCATGCTTTGTGGAAACACCCCCAAGTGAAGGGAGTTAATCTCCAAATAATGACTTCAATTAAGAGGTGAGAAGAAAAATTAGCACAACATGCCCCCCCCCCCCCTCCAGGACTGTTAACTACACCCTATTCTGTTACCAGAGAGGGGGTAGCCTGACTCAGGTGGATGCAGGAATGATGTAGAGTTTGTTCTTCCCTTTGCAAATGAACAAACAAAGCAAAAACAATCAGTAACAATTACATTTGATGTCTCATAATCAGGGGTGTATACAAGGGCGGGGCCCCAGGGACACCTGCCCCTGCTGAAAGTTGATTGGCCCCTGGGGTTTCCCTTCCCCGCTGACTCATCAATTCAAAACATGTCATTGGCTAAAAAGATTGGCCCCTCATATGCTCTTCGCCTTAAAAAAAATCCTAGAATCGTCCTGTCCGTAATGACAGACTCTGACAAGCATACAGATGCGTGCTACCCATCACTCCCCTTCTGTCACTCTTCATTCTGGCAAGCCAATAACTGGACCCCGTGGAAATTGCATCTCGTTCGGTGCAACGATCCTGATTAACTGACTGGCATTCTCAGATTGTAATCAAAATAGTAATTTTTCAACTTAATAAATATGCAATTACTGCTAATCAATACTAAGGCCATCTCCAATTTCATTAGACAAAATTATAAGCTTCAACTACAGTTTGATTAAAAAGTTCATCCCAATAGTACAAATAAGTTTAATATTAAATGTGAAACTCTCAGTTTTTATATATTTTGTAGATTATAGATTTTTTGTTAGGATTTTGTCACACAACTTTTTGATAAAAAAAACTAAATTGAAGTCCCAAGAACCTGATAAGCAAGATTGAATGGAGGCACTGATGGCATTTTTCACTACATTATGAACATTTATCCATCCTTCCATCCATCCATCCATCATCAATCTATCATCTCTTCTTTTTGAACTCAATATCTGGAGATACCCACACACACACAGAACATGAGACTCAAACCATCAACCTTAGAGGTATGAAAATAGAATGACCTTTCATGGGTACAAACAAACATTTATGCAGATGCTGTATATGTAAACTAGAGTACCTGTGACCATTCGTTTTCCTCAGTCGTGTTAGTAAATTTCTCAAGTCAGAAACAAAACTCAGATAACTATTTATACAGCCTCCACATCATCAAAACACTTGAGCACATCATACACGCAAAGTCTCATTCTTTTGGTCAAACTACTAATGCTTTGGCACAGTCATGCAAATGAGTATGTACAATCATCTGCTAATTCCTAAATTATCAGTTGTTTATGTCACGTTATTCAAAATACTAGTACTGTTGAATAGTCTTACCCCCCAAAACATCTTAGCATTAGTTCATTGTATAAGTCATTGCATGCAAAATGGTGGAACCAGTTGTCTGTCAAGCATATTCTTTATACATCTCTATTACAGTTTTTATAAATGTGTCTAGAATTGATGAATTGCTCTCAGCTGAATCTTGACTTTCACCAACAGAGACAAATTTCTGAAGCGTTAGATCGACCGGTGATCAACCAGTTCTATAAAATAGCTCAGAGGTACGCCAAGCATGTGTTCACAGAGCACAACACAGTGTTACAATTTGACAATGGAAGAACAACAAGGAAATAAACAGAGTCAACAGCTGGTAAGAAGAAGAGGAGTGAGGCTATATGGTGGAAAAGTATGGAGGCAAAACAGAGGGAGAGGTAGAAGAGAGTAGGAACTGAGGCACGTTCACGATGAGATAAGGCCCACAGTTGTGGATGAATGGCTGAGGCCGGTCGAAGGGTACAGCAGAATGTTGGGGCAACAACCGTGTCCTCAATCATTCAAACGTTTCATAGAGACTGGCACGTAGTCCAGTAATGTGCACTGTTCTGTAAAACTGCTTCCTATTACAGTATTCCACTTGCATTTTTCAGCATACAATAGATATACTTTATACATACTATACATACACTGTAGCACCAACACAACTGTATGTATATTTACAGTGTGTATGTTGTGTGTTACAGTATAAATACCAGTCTCGCCCGGAAGCTGCGATGTCGCAATCACAACTATTAATGCAAATTCAACAAATCCCTGTGAATTTTGCAAAACCTTGCAATTTTGTCCAATTGATGCAACTTTCCTGTAAATTTTATCAATCACCTTAGCCCCCTACTCAGCTTCACTTTCTGAAACTGAGGCTGGAAGATGAACATATATACAATGCAAAAAGATCACATTTGCCATCATTACTGCAAAAGTCTGTGCAAGTCAATTTCCTGATGTATCACACAAAAGTGGAGGTAAACTGTTTTGCACCACGTGCAATACTTCCTGTGTTCAGCGTCTTGGCCAAAAGATAAAATGACGTCATCATAAACTCAGCAGATGCTGAATGAAGCAACAGCATTTACAAGCTGGTTTTGTCCAGCCGAAGAAGATCAATCATTAACAGCAACTTCATAACCTTGGTACCACAAACAACGACTTACCAGTGAGGCTTTTAAAAGGGATGAGATGGAGAAAGCTTGCGAGGAAGACTCTGAGAAAGACACAGGGAACATTTAAGCAGCTTTCAGGACTGACCCTCATCATTTCTGACTGTTCATGAATTATGATATCATGAGTTATGAGTTCTATGGAAAATAAAGCATTCAGCTTTTTTATTAATGGAATTACTCACAATTTTGTTCAATTATTTTGTTCATATTAAGTCTTATTTTAAAAAAGTCTCCACACAAGTGTGTTTCGGCATGATGCTTTCTTCAATGTGCTACTAGCACTATGCACTTCTAGTTTAGAAATACACATCACTGCTACACAACCAATGATCATGGAACAGGTGTTATGGGCATCATCACTGCATCATCAGTAGGGCCCATGATTTGCCGCGGCAAGAAAATTCCACGGCACGTTTTTTTTAATTCCGTGGCGTAGCGCGGCGGGGCAAATGCAGTACCAGAACTCCATTTAGGCATGTTGACATGGTCAAGACGGACCGCTGCAGTTCAAACTGAGCTTCAGAATGGGGAAGAAAGGTGATTTAAGTGACTTTGAACATGGCATGGTTGTTGGTGCCAAACGGGCTGGTCTGAGTATTGCAGAAACTGCTGATCTTCTGGGATTGTCACGCACAACCATCTCTATGGTTTACAGAGAATGGTCCGAAAAAGGGAAAACATCCAGTGAGCGGCAGTTCTGTGGGCAAAAATGCCTTGTTGATGCTAGAAGTCAGAGGAGAATGGCCAGAGTGGTTCGAGCTGACAGAAAGGCAACAGTAACTCAAATAACCACTCGTTACAACCAAGGTATGCAGAAGAGCATCTCTGAACGCACAACACGTCGATCCTTGAGGCAGATGGGCTACAGCAGCAGAAGACCACACCAGGTGCCATTCCTTTCAGCAAAGAACAGGAAACTGAAGCTACAATTCGCACAGGCTCACCGAAATTGGACAATAGAAGATTGGAAAAATGTTGTCTGGTCTGATGAGTCTCAATTTCTGCTGCGACATTCGAATGGAAGGATCAGAATTTGGCGTCAATAACATGAAAGCATGGATCCATCCTGCCTTGTATTAACGGTTCAGACTGGTGGTTGTGTAATGGTGTGGGGGACATTTTCTTGGCACACTTTGGGCCCCTTAGTACTAGTTGATCATTGTTGCAACGCCACAGCCTACCTTAGTATTGTTGCTGACCATGTCCATCCCTTTATGACCACAGTGTACCCATCTTCTGATGGCTACTTCCAGCAGGATAATGCACCATGTTATAACTCGAATCATCTCAGACTGGTTTCTTGAACATGACAATGAGTTCACTGTACTCAAATGGCCTCCACAGTCACCAGATCTCGATCCAATAGAGCACCTTTGGGATGTGGTGGAACGGGAGATTCACATCATGAATGTGCAGCCGACAAATCTGCAGCAACTGCGTGATGCTATAATGTCAATATGGACCAATATCTCTGAGGAATGTTTCCAGTACCTTGTTGAATCTATGCCATGAAAGATTAAGGCAGTTCTGAAGGCAAAAAGGGGTCCAACCCAGAACTAAAAATGTTTACCGAATAAAGTGGCCGGTGAGTGTACATGTCTATGTACATAGATACCACACCTCTCTTTTAAGTAAATGGTTGTCCCAATCACCCCCTCCGAAAGACTGGTATATTGCCTCTATACCAGTAAAACGTAAGAAGTTGCTATCATGACCCATTGCATTAAAATGTCTGGCTACGACTCGTTATGGTTTCTGGTTGCACATTTATGTTCACAAATTCTGACTCGATTAAAACAATTTTGAGTTAATTTTGTAGTGTAACCTCTTATCATGCCCTGCTCTCTCCTCAGGGTGGCTAACGAGCCACACCTGTTGCTTGTGTTACGAGCTCCCGTCTAGGGTTGAAGCTCGACAGAAAAGGGAAAAGGGAAAGGGGATGACGAGACAAGACGGGGATTGGGAAAAGGGAATACGAGGAAACACAGGGGTTATTTTTTTATAGTTTTTATGTTTTATTCACAAGACAGACAATTAACAGATACCCGGTGCAACAAACTTCAGGAGTGACTCTGGCCAAAACAACAAACAAAAACCCACCTACCGAACGTGTCCCAAAACTAATCTAAACCTATGTGCGAAAACAAGTGTAAACGAAAAACAATCACTGTCCCTGTCTCCCTAACTAAACAAACAGTAATACACAATGAAAAACCAAAATGGCAGTCACTCCCTACGCACCTCAAACACACAACCATACACACAATCCGTAATCACCGAATCCGAGGGGTGCGCAAAAAGAATAAACCAATAAACAATCCAAAGTCATACACAGTAAACACAATCAGAAAATCACAATCACCAGAATCAATAATGAGCCAAAGTTAAAGGGGGTTTCTGGTGGCGTGCTTTTTAGCCCCCAGACCCGGAAGTCAGGAGCTGTGTGGGCGTGGCCGGAGTCTGGGAGGCGGGACAAAGGGCGGAGCGAAAAACCAGCCGGAAGGCGAAGGAGGATCTCCAGCCTCCAGGAACCGGGGCGACCCACAAACACACCCCAAGAATCTTACGGGACGTAACACAAAGGACTGGGCAGCACCAGTATCCCGCAGGATAGTCACAGGGCATTTCACATCACTTGCACTGAACGAAACAAAACCGGGGAACACGAAAGGCAAAAAGGCGGGTGCGACATCTTGGGGAACTGTCCGGGCTTGCCGCTACATGTACCTTCTTGACGGCAGCACGGGCATCCTTGTGCTTCAGCACCGGGCAGACAGAGATGATATGACCCACTTCATGGCAGTAGAAGCACTCCCGTTTCTCCACAGGTGGGGCAGATGGAGCGGACGTCCCAGGAGGCGACGCAGGACGGGAGTGGAGCTATCGGGGGAGCGGAGTCGGGGTAAACACAGTCCGATGCATCAGAACGAACTGGGAGGCTGGCAAACGGAGGCTGGACTGAGGAGCCTCTGGGGCACCAGTTCGGTCACGGGTGGCCAGTCCAGATTGAGGGAGTATGTTTTGTCTTGCCTCTCATTTCAGCCCTCGTGTGACTCACACAAGCTGCCTCTTGTTTGCCCTCTTGTCAACCCTCTATAAGTGCCCCCCAGTCCAGTGCTCCCCAGTCTAGTCATTAATGTTGTGGTGCTTGCCTAAGCCTTCCTGAGTTAATTGGTTTTCCCTGTTTTTAGAAGCCGTTGTGATCCCTTTGATTTAAACCTTTTTTTGTGCACCTGCTCGCCCATGGCCACTGGCACCCTGTCTGCTCCCACCTGACCTTCCACTTGCTTCCTGCCTCAAGCCTGACCTTTAGCGGGTCTCCTGCCCTGAGAAGGGGGATCCAGAGGAAGACCCTCCAGGTGACGACCTAGAGTGGGATCCCTCTGGTCAGACTCTGAGTCCCGAGCTGTGGACCCTGGCTCCTGTCCCAGGGTGGCCTACAGTGTCGGCAGGGGTGCGGGGACCAGTCATGTCTGTCTTCCGGAGAGGGAGAGGGGGACACACCAGTTGTTCAGGTCTCCTTCCCTCTTGTGCCTATGTCCCTCATGTCCCTTGATATGTTGGTCTTGTCCTGGAGTGTGTTGTGCCCTTGCTCCACTGTCTACCCAGTCTGTTGTACCTACACTCCCTGGCTCTGCTCATGTCTGCTCCCTGGCCCAGGTGATACTCTCTCAAGTCTACAGTGTTACCTGTGTCCCTTTGCCCTGTCTTGTGGGTGCCGGTATGGTGCTATTTGTCTCCTGCCTGTCCCAAGTCTTCCGCTGTCAAGTCTAGTGCTCCTAGTGGCATCAGTTTTTGTCCTGTACCCAGCTCTATCTGATGTCATAGTACTGTGTACTATGTACTACTGTGTACTAGTACTGCCCTGTTCGTCCCTTTGGTTCCCTCCCCTGCTTGTCCTTTGTGTACAGAAGGCCTGCTTTTGTGGGAGGGGGGGGTACTGTCATACCCTGCCTTCCTGCTCTCTCCCCAGGTTGGCTAATGAGCCACACCTGTTGCTTGTTTTGTCTTTCCTCTCATTTCAGCCCTCGTGTGGATCACACCAGCTGCCTCTTGTTTGCCCCATTGTCAACCCTGTATAAGTGCCTCCCAGTCCTGTACTCCACAGTCCAGTCATTGACGTTGTGGAGTTTACCCTACCTGATCCTTTCAAGCAACTGCTGACCCTCTCCACAGCACCACCCCCGATGTAGATGGCTGCATGATCCACCTCCTGCTTCCTGTCCAACACCAGATCCTTAGATTTGCTAACATTGAGAGAGGTTGTTCTCTTGGCACCAATCTACCTGGCAACTCACCTCTCGTGTTTGTTGGAGATCAGTCCCACAATGGTGGTGTCATCAGCGAACTTAATGATGGTGTTGAAGCTCCCCTGTGGCATGCCGGTGTTGAGGATCAGGGTAGGGGAGAAGTTTTTCCCAATCCATACGTGCTGTGGTCTGTTGGTGAGGAAGTCCAGGATCCAGTTGCACAGCACAGCACTGAGTCCCATGTCCAGCAGCTTCTGGATCAGTGATTGTGTTGAATGCAGAGCTGTAGTCCACAAATAAGTCTGGCACAGCAGTTTTTCTTGTCCAGGTGAGCCAGGATAGTGTGAAATGGCATCCTCAGTGGATCTATTGTGGCGGTATGCAAACTGCAGAGGAGACTCTCAGGAATGCAGTCCTTAATGTGACCCATCACCAGCCTTTCAAAGCATTTCACTGTGATGGAGATCAGTGCTACAGGGTGGTAGTCATTAAGTTCTTCTTGGGGACCAGAACAATGATGGTGTTTTTGAAACAATTTGGGACAGCTGAGCTCTGTAGGGAGGCATTAAATACTGTATGTCAGTGAAGAGCCAATTGCTCACTGCATGCTTTCAATGCCCGGCCTGAGATTCCGTCTGAGCGGGCAGCTTTGCGGGTGTTGATGTTGTTGAGTCTTTTTCACATCCACAGCAGTGATGGTTAAGCTGACATCATGCCGTGATGTGCAAACTCACATTGGGGGATCTGGGTTTGCAAGCTCAAAACGGGCATAGAACATGTTCAGTTCGTCAGGCAGCGACGCGTTGTCAGTAGTGAATGCACACGGTTGTGGTTTATAGTCTGTTATTGTCTGAATTCCCCTCCACATCTGACGGACGTCCTGTGTGCAGTTAAACTGAGATTCCAGTTTACTACAGTACTCGTGATTCACATCTCTGATGGCTTTCTGGAGATTGTAGCGGCATTTCTTGTCTCCAGACTGAAACGCACATGTTTTAGTCTGGAGATGCGCTCACGGATCTTGTAGGTAATTCACGGTTTCTGGTTGGGGAATGAACAGATGGTGTTTGATGGAACACAGTCCTCCACGCAGGTCTTGATGAAGTCTGTGACGACTGTGGCTTACTCATCCAGAAGTCTGTGATGATTCTTTAAATGTGTTCCAGTCTGAGTCGAAACAGTTCTGCAACTTCTCCTTTACCTCTCGCATCCAGCACTGCACCTTGTGCATCACCGGCTCCATGCGTTTCAGTTTCTGTTTCTAAACAGGGAACAGCAGCACGGGGGTGTGATCTGACATACCAAGGTGCACGTGGGAGAGAGCGGTACATGCCTTGGTGTGCAGTGTAGTTTGATCTGCGAGTGTGGCAGGAGATGTGCTGGGGGAATTTTGAGTAAACAGTCCTCAAAATCCACCTGGTCCCCAGAAACAATGAAGAGTCTGTTAGGATGAGTGTTCTCGTAGGTAGTGATGAGTTGGTAGAGTTGGCTTAGCGCGCATTGTGTGTTCACCTGTGGTGGAATATAAACCGCCATCATAAACACCTCGCTGAACTCTCTAGGCAGGTAGAATGACCAGCACTGGATCAGCAGATACTCGAGGGCTGGAGTGCAGGTCTGTAAACCACGAGTTGTTGATGAGAAACCATAGACCACCTCCTCTTTTCTTCCCTGATGAATCTGTCCGATCGGCACGGTAGACCATAAAACCCTCCGACTGGACGGCGTGGTCCAGTGTGCATGCAGTCAGCCACGTCTCTGTGTCTTTTTTTTCAAAGATACTGGATGAAAGCTGGAAAAATCTAGGAAAGCATTCCTATCCATTCCTTTCTGGAAAATATCAGTATGTAGTAGATTGTCTATCCTTTCTACTAGCACATCCAAGAATGATAAGGTAAAGTGTATACAGGGCAATTTGGTATTGACATAATCGTGGAACTTTTTCAACTGGTCTTCCGAGCCACTCCACATTAAATATTGATGAAACGGATTGACAGAATAAATTATCCTCCTCAAAACTTAGAAACAAATTGGCATAATTAGGAGCCATGGGTGAACCCATCGCTGTACCCTGAATTTGCAGGAAATATTTATCCCGACGAAGGCATCACACTGAAACACGTCTGTGCGGAGACGGTCGTTAAAGCAAAGTGCTGTTTTCATTATTTTCGTAGATTCTTCACTCTTATACATTACTATATTATTACAAGCGTAGCCTGTTTTTGTGTATTTTATTTTTTGAAAGTACTTTTTTGTCACTGACAGCTGATATCAATGATGATCTGTGCACTTTAAACATTAATGTTGAAATCCTGTACCATTGTTCTTGCAATGATATACAAACAAATAAAACCTCAAAACACTGCAACTTTCTCCGTAACTTTTTGAAAAAGCTGCAGCAAAATCAAGCATTTTAGGCTGCAACAATCACAAAAAATGCAAAATCCTGGAGGGACTGATCATATGTATGTATAACTGTGTACTGCTGAAACTGATATATGCCAAACAGCAAATGTACACCCTTGTGCATTTTCAGTCATCATCAAAACCTTAGCCATTGTTTACATAAAAAAATACTTAGAGTACACTCTTATATTGACAACATGGCTAAGCATTTTCACCATCTCGTCAATGACCTGTCATTCAGATGGCACTAATAAGTTATTTGACATAAATAATAATAATAATAATAATAATTATTATTATTATTAACCTCTGTGGGATGAACTAAGGATTTTGAGAAAGTTACAGGCCTTTGCAGGTAATCCATTATTCTGAGAAATTTAAAATGTTAAGCGTGATTGAAGAAATACCAAAGTGACTGAGAAAATCTGGAATTGTACATTTATCTATTGGAGTGTCACGCTTACGGCGGGAATTACGACCCATGGATGCAGCTGTCGGGGTTGAGCCCTTCAAAAGGGCGTTTATTCG
>JAODKM010000001.1:24666629-24676652 GCA_026780845.1 Petrocephalus sullivani
TGTTTCATTTGATTGTCCTGTGGCTTAGTGCCTATGTCCAGCTTTTCTTGTTTCATTTGATTGTCCTGTGGCTTAGTGCCTATGTCCAGCTTTTCTTGTTTCATTTGATTGTCCTGTGGCTTAGTACCTTCCTGTTTCTCATCTCCATGCCAGTAAGTGGGTTTGCCTTGCCTCTGTGTGATTGGATTGTGGGACAGACATTACCCAGACGGTATTCTGTTATACCATCTTGCAGAATATAGATTGTTTTCTGTTTTATTAGTACTCATTTTGCATATACAATACTACTTGGGAATAATGAGCTTATTATTTTATAATACATTTCCCTCTCTAAAATGCCAGAGTGAGCCTTAGGTGTTTTCTTTTATTTGGTTTACAATGTATCTATAAATAACAAACTAGCATTTATTCTTAAATTTTTTATTTTTATTATGACGTCATCAAAAATGATCATTGTTTAACGTTAATAATAATACTAGAGTCACGCCCTGTCTTCCTACCCCTCCCGTTTTCTCCCAAGTGTGGCTCATTTCATATTAGCCCTATCTCTCATTCCTGCCCTTCTGTGTTTCACTCCAGCTCCTTCTTGTTCTGTGCCCTTGTTGGTCTTTGTATAAATTGCTTCCTGGTCCTGTGCTTACTAGTCCAGTCATTGAAGTCATGACCTTGCCGGATCCTTCCCCAGTTAGTTGTGCTTCTTGTAGTGATGACTTGTGATCCTTTTGCTTTGTTTAAATAAAGCCCCATTTGCTCCCGTGTCCTTCGTCTTGTGAAATGTGACAATTAGATATTATAATATGAGCTTTTTACTCCATATTACCTCAAGATGTCCTGGCATCTTTTAGTAGAATTCCCTGAATGCCCTTAATGTTTAAGTGTATGTTGATGGAAATGATATGTTGATATAAAATATAAGAATTTCATTGAATGTTACGTTTGCATTATATAGCTTACATGCACATTATCATTCCCCTGATTCAGAATGGGGCATATTATAAAGATTCAGTGGCTTCTTTAATTCCATAAAATAAATTGAATTTAATTTAATTTTATTTTTATATGGTGCCTTTCACAACAAAGTCATCCCAAGGCACTTGACAACAGTCTGTGGCAATAAATTATGTCTTTAATACATAATGGTGCATGAAAAAGAGAAAAGGAGAAGAGGGGGAGAAAGAATGTCAGAAGACAATGGAGGAGAGGAACTAAAAACTCCTGAGTAGGGAGAAAAAACCTCTCAGGGTCCATTGTCACCTGGCTGTCCCTATATAACAATTAAACATTATGTAATAAAATAGTAATGTAGACCTATTCAGTTGTAAAACTCCTTTCTTGCAGCTTGAGTAGAGTAAATATTTTATTTATTTACGAACATGGTAGTACACCATGATTCCCCTATAGGTCTTTATTTGTCCCTGATCAGACTTTAAATTGCAAATGGCAAAATGTCACCACTAAGGATTAGAAGGCGGAATTAAGGCCAAACGACATTCTACACTTGGAAAAGGGAAGCTGTGACATTGTCAATAATGTGGTCCGTCCTTCATACGTCCTAGGCGCATGCCTCGCCTCATTAGCGACAAGCTCCGCACAACTTAAGCCCCAGTGTGCAGCTGCAGGAGGCAATAGAGTAGCATTCCCTTGGGCCCGGCCAATTCTCAAGCTAAAGAAATGGAAATTTAAGGTTTAGTTAAGAATGGGGTGGTACCTGAGCATTAATCTTTAAAGTGGCAGTAAATGTATTGTTTATTAATGTAATCCCATGAGTAGGAATTATTTAATTGATATCTAAAATATGTATGTTAGGGAGTCCTTTATTAGTGTTGATATTAGAAGCATAACAAGAGGCGGGTGCAGTGGATCACATGAAAGCTGAAAGAAGAGGTACGATGACAAGCAGTAGGCATGGCTTATGAGAGTCAGGCCAGGCAGGAGACATGAGGATCTAGTGGGGCAAGACATGACAATACCCCCCCTCCCCCGATCACGTCTAACACCACTGGAAACACCAACAACAGTGGACAGAGCTGGACAAAATCCTCAGGATCAGCACCACGACAGACGCAGCAAGTAGATAGGACCAGGCTTGGGTGAAACACCTGACAGACAGCCACACCTATCTCAGGACTCAACGATACAACCCAGGTCGAGACAGGACCGAAGACAGCGAAACAGACTCAACCATCAAAGACCGTCAAAGGATAGACAGGTGGAGCAAACGCAAAGGGAACCAAGCAAGGCATGGAACAAAGGGAAACACTAACAGAACTGGACAACAAGACAAAACACTGGGTGACAGAATAGGATTTGGGGACAAAATTCGGGCTTGGACAGGAGGGAACAGGACGTGGCAGGGAGCTCCTCTGGTCTTTGAAACATGAGAGGCTGTCCCTGGGAAACAGTGCTTCCGTAACTAGATCAGGTACTGCCTTGGAGACAGCCGGGTTAGGCAACACAGTTCAGACAGCTGGGTTGGGATCAGAGGGTAATGAGGGGCCTAGGGAAACAAGGGCAATTCCCAGTGGGTCCCATTCCAAGTCCTCCTGCAGGTCCTCTTCCAGATCCACCCCCTCTGGGCCAGAGGCTGTCATGGAGTCAGGCGTAGGGCTGGTAGTGACTGGAGAGTTGGGTGCCCATGAGAAACAAGAAGATGAGGCAGGGGATGACATGGTGGACAGAGGTGAAGAATCAGGGAGCTACGAGGTGAGCTGGGTCAGATGAGCCAGAACACCTGGCGGCACGCTGGGCTGAGCTGGGACACCTGGCAGCAAGTAGAGCACAGCAGGGACCTCTGGCAGCACAAAGGGCTAAGCAGGGACTTCTGGTGGCACATTGGGCTGAGCAGGGACCTCTGGCGGTGAGCAGAGCCTGGAGTCGGGTAGAGCTCAGACACCTCGAATAAGGACTGGGGACCTTGGGCACTTTAGCCCTCTGGGGTCTAGGGGTAGAAAACACACTTTCACTGACTGGGGCATGGTCACACATTTCTTTAAGAAGTGAGAGACACTCAGGTGCTGAGCAACAAGCGGGGTCGAGCTGGCACAATCTTCCTGAGTCGGATGGGTGCGGAGCGGCGGAGACCTCATCTGGGTCAAGCGCTCGCAGCAGGGTGACTTCCTCTGGGCTAGGTTCTTGTGGCTGAGTGGCCTCTCCTAGGCTGATTGCAGAAGCTGGGACAGAGGAAAACATGAGCTGGGTCTCTGGGGCAGATTCTACTGGATTCTGCAGCCTACCGGGGGGCAACAGGGTGCCCTCAAGGGTTTGTCCCAAACCCACTAAGGAGCATTCTTCCATGGAGGGTTTTTCAGGAGTAGGGGCTAGCATCTGGCTGGTAGGGAACGTCTCCTCCGTGGGTTGTCCACCCCCCACTCTGCTGGCGTCAACAAACGGCAGATCTGAAGTGCCTGCCGGTGTAGTAAGTGTGGTGAGAGCTTTGCGCAGGCCTTACTGGCAGCTCAGAGTTGAAAGCTAGCCTCGGGACTCCTCAAGGTCACCAGGTAACACTGCAGCTCCTTGATGGCCATGAGGAGAGAGCAGAAGAACTCTTTTGACAGAGGATTTGGCGGTCCTTTCAGCTGCTCTAATTGAGGCACCCGAGTTATGCCATCTGCAGGGCAGCATGTCCCCGGGACCAAGACTACTTCGTTGGCAGTAGCAAAAGACATGGCTAGGGAGGTCTGCGAGGCAAGACAGAAAACACAGTTGGGGATTGGGCAAACAAGTAGGGTTTTATTTACACGAATAAACAAAATGGGGGGACTCAAAAGAGAAGAGAATCAGGACACGGGCATACAATGCAACGTTAATGACAGACCTGCAACGCATAAAATAAGGAAGCGCTTACATGCAAGAATAACAAGGGGGCATAATAAGAGGCAGGTGCAGTGGATCACATGGAGGCTGGAGCAACCCTTACGGAAATTTACTATGGTTTCCTATGGTTTTTTTGGGTTTTCGGTATGGAATTTTTACAGTAACCATGGTTTTACTATGGTACCTCATGGTAATTATGATTACTAAGCTCCTACCCATAGTATTACCATGGTTTACTTATAGTACTTCATGGTAACTGTGGTACTACTATGGTTTACTTATAGCACTGCATGGTAACTGTAGTGAAACCATAAACTCATGGTTACCCAAAAAGCCATAGTAAAACCATGGCTCATTTTCATAAGGGAAGAGGTAAGACGAACGAGCGTTAGGCATGGCTTGTGAGAGCCAAGGGGTCAAGGATCTGGTGGGGCAGGGCATGACAATTATGCAGGTTAGTGGGAGGGAACACGACAAATATTATTCAATTCAAAAGCGCTTTTCTGCCATTCAATCAGGTTGGTATTACTGGGATTTGCCCTGGAACAGTACAGTGACAGGAGATGGTGTGATGATAAGGGTTACAAGATGGAAGACATTTAGAGCATTACAAAAACATTTGCAAACTACAAGCAGAATATTATGAGATGCGAGATGAAATACTCGAAAGGAGGTATTTGGGTGAACAAAAGGGGTTTATTGAACTAAACAGGAGCAAGGAAACAAATGAGACTACGAGGGGTCAAAAGAAAATGACATGTACGGGGTAGGACACGGGATGATAGGAGGAGCAAAATCAATGACCAGACTGGGGTTGATGAGAGGAACAGGTACTTAAATGCAAAGACTAGTGAGGGATAACAAGCAACAGGTGTGGCTCATCAGGGTCATGTAAGGGAGAGTCAGGCAGATATAATGGGCAAGATGTAAGAGCCCCCCCCCAGGACAAACAGGGGAGGAGAGTAAGGGGGCCGAACGTAAGAGCTGTCACACAGGGGCCGGGGACAGATGGGACAATGGACAGAACAGGGCATGGTAGAACCTGCAAGATACACAGGACAGACACCACACATGGCCAGAAGGGGCAAGCCACCAGACAGGGCAGGACACATGGCACAAGAATGGACATAGAACAGGCAGGTGCCAGACCAGGGACCAAAAGGACAACAGGACAGACTAACACTGAACAGGGCCACACCTATGAAACAGACTAAACATGGGATAGAACCAGGGACAATAGACCTGAGACCAAAGGAACAAACAGCAGACATCAATGGGGCCCAGGAAGAAGGAGAGACAGAGACCGAGACAAACTGAACACACCACACCTGGGAACACCAGATGGACAAAGCTCAGGACACAGGACACAACAAAGGGTACAGAACAGACCAAGGCAAAGCCAGGGACAGCAGAGAGGACACCCAACAAGACTCACACCAGGACAGGGCAGACTGGTAGAGGAATGACAGTGACAGGGACGGAAACAAGATGCAGACCCTCATGAGCCGGCAAGGCGGGGTCCATCCACTCTGTAGGACCTAAAGGCCTTGGAGGGCCAGCGGGGCTGGAGCAGGAGGGTGCCGAAGGGAACTGCAGGGCAGGGACAGAAGAACGTCAAGGGAAGTATGGAGCAGGAAGCAGTTGAGGGAACTGCAGGGCAGGTGCAGGAAGGAGCAACAGGTCCTCTCCTCTTGGCCTCAGCAGGAGAGTAGCTCAGGCTGGCAATGTCAGGTGAATAAGAGTTTGGGCAGCTTGCATGGATAGTATGTTTCTGTCTCCCCCTCTGGGAAATGGAGACTTGGCCAGCCCCTTTCTGGGCCCCAGCTGACATTATTTAGCACTGGGACTTAGGACTAGGTCAGTGCAGTCTTCAGGCTGAAGCAGAGTGCAGTCAGAACACCTGGAGGTGAGAATGGCAGTCAGGACACCTGAAGGTAAGCAGGGCATAGCCGGGATGGCACAGCTGCTGCAAGATTAGGCACAGGTGATGTGGCCCCTCTTGGGCT
This sequence comes from Petrocephalus sullivani, assembly GCA_026780845.1. Classification (NCBI taxonomy): domain Eukaryota; kingdom Metazoa; phylum Chordata; class Actinopteri; order Osteoglossiformes; family Mormyridae; genus Petrocephalus; species Petrocephalus sullivani. Next base: position 24,672,449 of record JAODKM010000001.1, read on the forward strand.
GAGAGCCAAGGACTTGGGCAAGGTGACCTTCTTTGGACCAGGAAGTTGAAGCATGGCTGGAGATGCCTTCTCTGTGCCAGGTACCTGGAGGGCAGGTGGAGTGGCCCTCTTTGGGCCAGGGCACAACTGAGACGAGAATGGGATGAGCAGGCAACTGTGAGCCAGACACTGGAGGCTTGGGGTGAGCTGTGGCCCCTCCTTGGCAGACCTTCGAAGGTTCTGAACTAGTGGAGGCCTCACCTGGGCCAAGCTCTGGAGGTTCAGGACAGGCGCTGGCCCCTCCGTGGTCAGGCTCTGGAGACTCGGTGCGGTGGCAGCTTCCACTGGGCAGGGCTCTGATGGCGCCGGGTCAGGCGAGACGGGAGATGGACGTGGGACATGGACGGCTTCGTCTGCTTTCTCCTCCTTAAGCCAGAGCTGGGAGCTGCAGAGAAATGCATAAAGTGAGCAGGCTGAGCTGTGGAGAGGGTGCGGGCTGAGCTGTGGCTTTTTGCAGCAGAAAGGTGGCGGGCTGAACTGTGGCTTCATGCTGCGGAGCGACAGCAGGCCGAGCGGCTTCACGCTGCGAAGAGGCAGTGGGCCCAGCAGCTTCACGCTGCGGAGCGATGGCAGGCTGAGCGGCTTCATGCTGCGAAGAAGCAGTGGGCCGAGCGGCTTCACGCTTCGTAGAGGCAGTGGGCCGAGCGGCTTCACGCTGTGGAGCGACGGCAGGCTGAGCGGCTTCACGCTGCGAAGAGGCAGTGGGCCGAGCGGCTTCACGCTGTGGAGCGACGGCAGGCTGAGCGGCTTCATGCTGCGAAGAGGCAGTGGGCCGAGCGGCTTCACGCTGCGAAGAGGCAGTGGGCCGAGCGGCTTCACGCAGCGAAGAGGCAGTGGGCCGAGCAGCTTCATGCTGCGTAGAGGCAGTGGGCCGAGCTATGCTCCACATGTTGAAGAGTAAGCACCACCTGGGGATCTGCATTCGTGGTGAGTCTTGCTAGCACCTTCTCCATTTCCCAGAAGAGAGCCTTGGAGATCCTCCAGATCACAGGATTACTCCTCTACTCCTGATGGGTATCCAGGAGGGAGAAGTCCTCCACTTGAAGGTGGGGTGGCTCCCATGAGGCTGGTATCCCTTTCGATCTTCGGATCTGTTGCACTCACGATATCTGGTCTACCAGATGCAGGGAGGCGTGACAGCTGGAGTGAAGGGGCAGACTGCTGGGGTTGTTTGAGAGTCCGGTCATTCTGAGATGCAAGATGAAGGAATGCAGGTCTGAGAAAGGACACAGGCAGATGGTCTGGAGCTGATGAGACAACCAAAGACTAACAAGGGGTAACATGCACAAGGCATGGCTCATCAGGGTCATGTGAGGGAGGAGAGAGGAGGGTCAGGTGGTTATGACGGGCAGGACATAACATGCTCTGCTGTCCTCATCACAGTTCATTCATTCACACCATTAAGTCCACATGCTTGTTCATATGTGTTCTTTTCTTAAATTATATGATTGATAACATACAACAAATGTTTTGAAATTTAGGACAGCTATTAAATGCCCTTCCCTCAGTGTTAGGTAATATTTTATAAAAATGAGATGATCACAAAGATAAATACATAGAATAGTATAGGTTGATGAATTTGACGTGCAAACATTGAAGAAGCAATGGGTGCTGACTCAGGCCTTTAATGAGTGGTCTAAAAGACCCATAAACAATTACTTAAATATTTACAACTTAATAAGGGTTTCAGGAAAGCCATGCAAGATTTTGATTATCATGGCTGTACGGTGCTTTTAGGATATACCATTATGAAAATTGCTCCTGTCAGAATGATTCACGGAACCACGAGACACAGGGAATGGGTACAGAATCAGCAGTTTTGTTACGAGTGGGGTGTACATGGAGTGGTTTGGGATAGGAACAACACGATATATAATTTAGGTGGGAGCAGTGTGTGGCTTAGCGGGTTAGAACTCTTTACCCATAATTAGAAGGTTACCAGTTCAAAGCCAAGAGCCATTAGACTGATCTGACCCTAAGCTGGGACCCCAGAAGTTGTTGTCATTTGTACATATGTCTTATGAAGAGTAAAATGGACAAAAAGCAATTTCCCCAGAGGAATCAATAAAGTATTACTATTCTATTCAAGTAGGAAAAACAAAATAGCCATGTTGTTAAGATAAGTGAAAAAAACTTGTGCATGTTGGGAAAATATGTGACAGTATTCGCTCATCAGGAATCTGGTCAGGGTCTGAGAATAAAGGGCATAACACACAGATGTACATGGACTGTCAGGAACAAGGAAGAGATGGAATGAAGCAACACAAATTACCCAGCTTACGTGGATCCTGAAGCCAACACCTCTCCTCTGGTACCCCAGCCCAAAGCCATCTCCAGAATATGCATCGCACGATTCTGCATACCAAAACGAAATTCGAGCCGTAGGTTGTCCATCTGTCTTTTTCGGAAATGCTGGAAGCTGTGTCAGATTGAGGCTGGACAGCGTTTGTTAAGGTGTTATGAGGAATGCTAGAGAGAGAAAGAGAGGTAAGAGCTTTGAGGGGGGAGAAAGTACGATGAATGTGCATGAGACGGGGCACTGAGAGATCGGACACACTCAGCCTCAGGCGAGAGCCGCATGGAGTATGGGAAAGACCTTGAGAAGCATCGACTTCAAACCACAGAGACCCAGGCCTGACATTATATGTACCTGTACCAAATAAAAGCATGGCTCAAAGCTCAAAACAAAAGTCATTGAGCACCATACACTATGGAATTTTTTTTTTTAATTCTGTCCCTCTTTACAGTATTTTTCTTCAGCCATATGGGTAATTAAAGCACTGGTTTAACATTTGCTCGGTACATAACACTTTATTTGAAATACTGAATTAGCGATAAAAGTTTTAAGTGTTATTTTGGGTGAGAGGCCCAGCTGTTCCGGCTTTTGAAATAAATTGAGGAAAAAAATTTTTCAGTGGAATATTCAATGTAGTTCTCTGACAACTAAGCACATTATACGCTAATTGTTCGCAATGACAGCCTATGGTCCAATACGGCAGACTTGGCAACATAACTGAGATTTCAGCAGATTTTGTTGAAACCATGCTTGCGTCCTTAATTGTTCACAGTGTGTGACTGCGGGGTATAGTGAGACAGTAAGATAGTGCAAGCACGTTAATGGATGTGCTGACTGTTCCGATTCGGATGCAGTGCATTGAATAAGGACTGTTTGCACATGATACCTCTGAAGTCCCTCTGGAACGACATCTTCAGCTAAATTTACTCAATATTGAGCAAGAATATGGGAGAATCTAAAACAGGAAATGAGGTTGTGGAAAACAGGAAGACAGACTTTCTCATGAGGGATGGGAATACTGAGTAACAGTGGTGGATCCTGGCAAGGGCAAGATGGGAAAAAATGTCCAGGATGGCATTTCCTGAGAGGGCGCAGACTTAGACCAACCACTGGGGTCAACACCACCCCCGACGCCCTGACCCTAGCTACAGTGTGTAAATGCAGTGGGGGCAGCGGTCAGCCTTGTTCAGCCTGCTGCACAGCCTTTGACTGCCACTGTTGAGCAGTATTGGAATATGTATACAACCATTAGAAACTAGTTTGTTTTACCATATTTCAGTCTTTTTAGTAATGGTAGGACTATGCGCATGTACTGCTGGATTTACAGTTTTTCTCAGTTGCTATGGTCCTTTTCTCTGATCATAATGAAAAGTCTCAAAACCATTAGTGCAACCTCCACAACATTTAATCATTTGCGCACACCATAGTAGCAATTTCTCCTTCCTCTGAACAAATTGCAAATGCCCTTGGACATGTATCAGTTGCTTTCATGCAATTCTCTGCCGTTTTATAACATTATCATTTGCTTATGTCATGTCAGTCGAAATGAACTATACTTTTGGATGCTGAATAGTCGTTCCCAATAAAACTAATAGTCTTCATTTCATTACTTGAGTCATTACATACAAAATTGTTGAATTAGTTATCAAATTCTGTCAAGCAAATTTTATACCTTTCTTTATAATTTTTTCCTGGAAATGTCTCCTAAATTGAACAATTTCTCTTCAGCTTTCACTGACGAGGAGGTGTGTGAAGTATTAGTTGTAACCAATGACAAACCATTTGTTCACAGTCACTCATGGATCAATCCCATGAACCCTCAATTGGCAAGCATATATGAACCGAGCAGGACATAGTGTGTACCATTTC
>JAODKM010000001.1:24702344-24733674 GCA_026780845.1 Petrocephalus sullivani
ATCAGGAATTGCTATTACTGTCTGTATTTAAATGATCAACCAAGAACATTGGGGCATCTTTACTACTTTTCCTTACACAGGTATTTAAAAAAAACAGCTTTTTTTGAGCTTTCGTCCACATGCAAATGGTGTTTTAGGTCACTGAAAACTGAGCTTTTGCAAAACTCCATCCAGAGTGAAGAATTTGACTGGTGTCTTGGATTTTCCATTGGAATATAGGAACTTGAATTAGGTAGTGGATAGCACTGCAGCGATCACTATATTTTGTGCTTGGGAGTTTAGCCAATGAATTCACTACCATCTACATAAGTAAAACAAAAATAGATGCAAAATATAAAACCAAAATACTTAAAACTTTCCCTTTTCTGCTGCAAATGAGCAACCCAAAACTGTGAGAATGTGGTTGTCTCAAAAAGCATCTTACTGCTGTTCTTAACTTGCAGTGTAACCAGTGACTCAGGACTGATGATGGAACAACTTGAAATGGATACCTCTGCATACCACTGCAGGTTTTTAGATCCCCGGAAGTCAGGGAAGTAGTACGGGAAATTATCTTGTAGCCTGGCCAAGTCCTGCGTCACTGAATCACAAAGGGAAACACTTTCATCTCCTTAAACACAGAGAGGGCAGGAGACATTGCCAATACTCCACCATCCAGCTGGTTCTGCCACAGACCTAGGCATGCTGTGAAGCCTTTAAATGCATCTTCAAGCTCTAGGATGCTGTTTTCTTTCCCCTGAAGGACTGGACTGCATTCAGTGAGTTGAACTTATTGAATATGTGCACAATGTAAGAACATTTCCCAAGCCATATTTCATCTTGGGAATTCTTGGCAGGTTCAGGAACTTCTTTCTGGAGATACATGAAGACCTCTTTAAGCTCCCGAAGCCCTCCCAGACCCCCTGGACAATCACCTAACCTCATAGTGAAAGTGCAGGTGTTCATGTTTAGCCCCCATCTCCCTGCATAGTTCTCTGAAGAGAACTTTTTTGAATAGGTCTCTTTTTAATAAAATTTACTACCCACACATTACATCAAAAACCTGCCATACTGCAGTACTTTGCTGGCCAGTGTCTCCCTGTGTATGATGCAATGGGTGAGCTTCACATGTGGAGCCATTCTATGAACATGAGCCTTTTTATGGTTGAAAATGTCCTCTTCCTTTGTAGTGGTTTAACACTGGTCACAGAACAGGAATTCTTCCTTGATATCACTGTCATTAATGTATGTTACACAGACAATCAACTGAGGTATCCCTACAATATCAATATATTCATTGCAAGAGTATTATTGAAGAGTGGAACAGACTCAACTTCTTTGCTGCCTCCTCATCCTTTAGAGAGACACACATGTCATTAATACAGGGGTTTATGAGCTTCTCTCCAACAGAACGAGTCTTTGTTTGTTTTGCAATGTGGAGACTGACTTGGTATGATGCCTTCACTGTTGCTCTGCCTGGTGGATGACAGGAGTGTTCACCATCGATGTGACTTTTTACATATTCTAATTAGTTGTCATGGTACCATAATTTTGACTTTGGCACGGTATTAAATTCAGTATCACAATGTCCAATACAATCCATAAAAAATATTAAAATGCATTAAAATGCCAACACATTCAGTACTCCAAAAATGTCTTTATGGCCTTGGAAAAAATGTTTTAACATGGTTGTTCAAAATTGGTTGTCTCAACCAATAAATACAAATATTTCAGATCTATCAATATAAAACCTGTAAAAAAGTTTTTAAATAAAAAAAATCTATTAGCCAACTTCAGCTGAAATACATGTTTCCATTGGTTGCATGAATTATAACTCTCAATATTTTGTGACATAAACTCTGTCTCAGTTCAGGTGTTTTCACTGCAGCAATGCATCTTGTATAGAATGCACTGGAATATGTATATACACACTCGTGACGGGTGGCAGCCTCTCCTGGGCAGGGATCTGGAGGCTCAGAACAAGCAGCTGCTCCCTCAAGACCAGGTGTGGGAGGGATGTGCAAACTCACCTCCTCCTGGAGCAGCTGTCCCGAAACACCATTTCCACTCTTGGACGTCAAGCCTAGTGGGAAGCAAGGCTAGGCTATTTCTGACCTCAATGAGACAGATCAAAATATATGGAGACTGCTAAATGGCCAGGTTCCTGAGGATTGTCTGGTAGTGCCCTGGAGGATAGACAGCTCACTGTCCAGACACCAGGATCAGGTAACTTGAGACATGTATCTGAAACAGAAGTAGGTGTAAGGGTTAACTGGTGGCCAGTCTTGAACCCAACAACAAAAGGGAAATCTTGCATGGTTATCCTACCTCTTCGCGTAGACTCCGCGTCTGGGTTACCATCCACGCTACGCGGTGGCACTTGAGTAGACGTGATGACACAATTGATCATCTAGCGACTTTCTGGGTACAGTTCAGTGACTTCTTATAGGAAATAGTTGGCAACACTGTTTGTCAGAAAGAATGGTACACGGTGGTGGGTGTGGTGTGTAGGAATCGCCAGGAGGCCTCAGCTGTACTGAGATATGCTATTGGTTCAGCATTTTCAGCTAATGATGACTCCTGCATAGTCCTTGGTCTTCCGGTTTTTTGTACCGATGAATTTTAATTAGTATTAGAATGTTAGCATGAGTTACTATATTGCCCATAGGTGTGCATGTGTGTGTGAATGGTGTGTGAGTGTGCCCTGTGATGGGCTGACCCCCCATCCTGGGTTGTTCCCTGCCTCGTGCCTGTAGCTTCTGGGATAGGCTCCGGAACCCACCGCAAACCAGAAGGATAAGCGGTTCTGAAAATGGATGGATGGATGTTAGTATGTGTTCTTGCAGTCACTGCTGCCCCAAGTGTCCATTCATAGCACAAATAGTAGAATAATTGGTCTTTACATGCATGTCTATACATATATATATATATATATGTATTATACTTACACTGTAATTATTACCGTAATTCACTGTATTTATTAACGAGCAATGGAGTACATAAATGAAAGGTCTAAACTTTTAAATCTAAAATGAAATGAGACAGACACATCTAGTAAAACGTGCTTTAAATGGTGGACTTTGCACACCCCTTGATTTTCGGAATATGTTTTTTATTCGATATTCTGGTTTCTAGCTGGCAAGCCAAATGGTTTTTAACCACAGCTTTTTGTTGTCCAGTGCACCGACAGCTGAGCATTTTCATGCTTAGAGCCCTGTGTACTGAACACTAAAAATAAAAATAGCCTGGTTTGCTTTTCCTAAAAAGCTATATGAACTAATTGCAATACATGAGAATCAAGCAATGGTATATTGCAATGTACACGTCAGCTGTAAGGCTGACTAGTACTATAAAAAGTAAAGAATAATATTCAGTTTTAAATTATGTTTATTCGCACCCGTGCCAGTTTATTTAACAATGCACACATTCAGTCCACCGTGCAGCCTCGCCGACTACTCACCCCACGCATGGTGGGACCATGTATACCACTATTTACAACACTTAACATTAAATGCTATACACTACATTACTGTACAATGCAATGACAATATGATAAATGATGTCTGCGCAAAGCTATTTGCATTATTATAATCTGACATGGGGTGTCGCACTGCCTGATGGATCTCATCAGTGCAACAATTTGAAGCACTGTGATTGGTTAAGGTTCTCATAATTTCGACTTAGTATCTCATAATTATGACTTAGTATATTGTAATTTCGAAAGTATCTCATAATTATGACTTAATATCTCATAATTATGACTTACTATCTCATAATTTCGACAGTATCTCATAATTTTGACTTAGAATTTCGTAATTATGACTTAGTATCTTGAAATTTCGATTTAGTATCTCATAATTTCGATTTAGTATCTCATAATTTCGACTTAGTATCTCATAATTATGACTTAATATCTCATAATTATGACTTAGTATCTCATAATTTCGACAGTATCTCATAATTATGACTTAATATCTTATAATTATGACTTACTATCTCATAATTTCGACAGTGTCTCATAATTATGATTTAGTATCTCGTAATTTTAACTTAGAATTTCGTAATTATGACTTAGTATCTTGAAATTTCGATTTAGTATCTCATAATTTCGACTTAGTATCTCATAATTATAACTTAGTATCTTGTAATTTCGACTTAGTATGTCATAATTATGACTTCGTATCAGAACTATTTTTTATTTTATGTGGTCGGAAACGGGCTTCTGTATGTACCATTGTACACTCTCAATGACTGAAAAGTTACCTGAAAAGTTAAGCTGCCTGTTACACATAATGTAAATCATGCAAGAGCAGTACCATTTATGCCAACATACTGCTGAAGTTAGGAGAGAATAGTTTAATGGTCAGCAATATAAAAGGATGCAGTGAGATCTAAAGGCACAAGAAGGGTAGCACTGTTGACTCATACCTCTAGGGTCAGGGGCTGAAATCCTACCTGTACTCTTTGTATGTGAATTTTGCGTGTTTACCACATGCCATGTGGATATCCTATACATGCAGGTAATCTGAATCGGCATATTGTGTGTATATAGACTCGAACCCCTGCCTTGTGCCCCATGCTGCCTTGGATAGCCCCAGCTGCACCCAGTTATGAAATTGTGCATTTCCAGTATCAACCTTTCCCATGGCATTGGTGTATGACTGTGTGTGCCCTGCGATAGCCAGGCACCCAATCCAAGGTGCAGCAAACGCTTTGTCCTGGGCTACCTGGTGCAGACTCTGCCCTCCACCCCCATAACCAAGGTAAGTGGTTGGAAGATGGATGGATGATCCCTGGGAACATTATGCACATTCTTGCACTCCCCCCCCCCTCTTCTAGATTGCAGGTCCTTCAAAGGAAAAGCAGCAGCTGAATATAATGACAATTTGGCAAATTGTCTGCATGGCTGCTTCATACTCAAGGGCACCTTCAATCACAATGAAATTTCAGCTTTTTATTTGAAAATAATCCCTGGAATAATTTACAGTTGCTTTTTCTGTTCAACTTAATAGCAGACACAAAAATAATAATAGTATGCCTTTTCTTCCAGTTGTTAAATTGAGCAACTACACACAAGGGCAAACCACTCACATTTTTGTCATATTTTGAATTTAGTTAAAATTAATTTAATCATCCAAGTTTTACTGCCATGTGGTCCAAGGAGAACAGTTAAATTATTGTGCTACAGCTACAGAGTAAGGGGAAGGCACATGGTGGGGGAATAGGACCAGAAACCATGCAAAAAAGGGACAAAACAGTAACGTAGTATAAGGGAAGACAATGCAATGGAGGAAATGGAACACCCCAAGACACTTCATAAGGGTGAGTGGCAGCCATAGAAAGAAAAAGAAAGAAATAAAGAAAGGATGATGGAGAGAGAGAGAGGAAAACCCACATACACAACTGCTCTTTCTGGATCAGTCTGGCCACCCCTGGTCTATTGTGTTGTAGAATCTAATGTTATGTTTTATAAATTGTGGTGTGTGTGCGCGCGCCCACTGTGTGTAGTATGTGAAACTTGAGGGATAGCCAGCATGGTAGGGCAGAGTGTGTCAGGAGTGAGGGTGTCTGGAGCTTGGTCATTGTGTTCAGTCTGATTATGAGTTGATTAAAGTGTGTTCTCGGTTTAAATAAAGTCGCCTCATCTAATTCTTAGTGCATGGATGCCTGGGTTTGCTGAGTATTAAATACATTTTATTGTATGTATTTACATAATAATTTACAGAAAACAACTGTTTGAAGATGTGAAGTATGGACTAGCTAGGTGAAAGTCATTCACTGCATAAGAATTAATGCTTAAACAAGGCTGTTGAGGATACATCTCAAGCATGCTCCAATCAGTGTGCATTTGCATGCTTACTGAAACATACCTGCATTAAATTTTCAAGCTATTTATTCAAGCAAGAGTAGCATTGAACTGGAATGATCCCACAAATCTTACAGCACAAGATTTTATTCCAAGCACACATTGGATCACACAAAACAGTAATAGTGATTAAAGACTAAAGGTATTTAACAGAGATAGTTAATAAGATATTAACCTTGCAAAAGGGTTTATTGCAATAACGCTGGATAAATAATCAGTGTAATGAAACCTATTATTTGTTGAGCTGAATACCCTTGAAGAGTGAATATTAATGGGATATCTGCACATTTTGTACCTCTTGACTAACTGGTATACAAGTTTATAAGGACGGTTGAAGATATAGCATGATAAAATGCAACCAAAACAGCAGAGATAGACGCTGGAAGGTGTGAGGGCTTGGATGTGACGTTGAAAAAGCCAGTTGATGAAGTTTTACTCCTCAGCACAGACCAATTGTTCAATTGTCATACTTAAAACAAATAAAACTAAGGAAATGACATTCGATCCAAAAACAAACAAAACCATTCACCTTGACTAGTCATTTTAATAGCCTATCCTTTTGGATTGATCACAAGCTACATTATCTGTGTAAATGACAGGGCTTTTAGTGAAATTGTACACATTGTTCTATTTCACTGAACATTCCTCTTTATGGCTTCCCAGCTTGCAGCGTGAGTGCACATCACGTTCAACGAGAAGTGCGAAGAGAATGGCAACAAGGAATCATATTCAAACCATCAATATATTGAGCAACGTCTGCAGTAATTATTGGTTTGAATCAGTTTGGGCCTCGGGAAAATGTCTGGGGAATATTAAAGCAAGCTTGTGCCTGAGAAATTAATGTTTATCTTGAAGTGGAATATGCATTCATGTGTTCAGAAATAATTACCGCTAACATCATAACACAACCACAAATACCCAAAATCTGCAGTTGAACATGATGCAGCAGGACGAACACAAACCTACTCCTGATAAATGGGCCGGTTACCTCCTGCTCATGCTAATTGTTTGGTTTTTGTGTTGGATACAAGGTATTCTGCTATACTTTATTACATAATTAAATTTAATTCATTATTATTTTTTACAAAGGCTCCTAGCTGGTATGCCAATGAGAAGACCAAGTTTAGTACCCCTAGCAGGCACTTGCAATATCTGGCCCTTCCTTTTGGGTTACATAGAATTCATATCAATAAACACACACATACAGACACACCCCCACACACACACACACTGATACAATGGGCAATTTAGAGATGCCACTTAGCCTAAATACATGTCTTTGGACTTGAGCACCTGGATGAAATCCACGTGACACAGGAAGAACATGGACCTCTAACACTGGAGGTTCTTAGTGCTATCGAATGTATGAATGTAAAATAAATTGTAATGTATTGTAACTCAAAGACTGATAGCTTGAGAATGAGCCCTGCTCATTCTGTTTGACGAGATAAGTAAGTACCTGTTTATGGATTTTAAGAATACTGGATTTTATGTCACTGCAATATAATAGACACAATAGAATGCCTTTATCATCATTGTAACACACTGCAATGAAACTCAAAACATGTGATTCCCCAGCAATTCTTTAATGTACATGTCCATGCAGAAGGACAGATGTGTGGATGGTTTTTGTATTTCTTTTTTTAATGGTCTTCTTTGTTTTTTTTCCCCCTGAGTTCTTCCTAACCTAGTCATATTAGTAGGGAGCATGGTATTGAGACTTTTTGAGTTGACACAGTGAATGAACAACTGTAACCCAGCCTTTACTGAACATGGTCATCTTATTCCCATTAAATCCATTCCGATGCTAATTTAAAATGTTGTGTAAAATGAATTAAATCTGACCCCCATGAACATTTGATTAATTTTTAATTAAAATACCATTCAGGGCTGTTCTTTATTTGTAATTATACTTTTGTCTTCAGAATATTTATTTACAGTTCCATTTAATATTCCAGTTCTGAAAGAATAACACACATAGAACTGCTATTAAGGTCTGTTCCAAAGTTATCCTAATCCAAACTCTTATATTGAAAACTCATCTGTGTCGCAGCTGCCTCTCAAAGTCTGATCCAAATAGCACCAGCTCTGGGTGTCCTGGTGCCCTAGGAGCAATACTGCTTATTCAGTTGTTGTTTTACACATCCTAATCAAATTACCCCGGAGGCAATCGCTTATGTTGCCTATAAGGTGGGCTGGCCCTGGATCTAAATATAAAAAAAAAACAAAAAGTGTTATGCATAAGATAACCTTTTTAAAAAGTGTCTATACAACACCAGCCACCCTTACACAGCAGTACATTTTTTTGCTAAAAATGCATTTTGCTAAAAAATAATGTATTTTCGTTAGAATAAATTGGCCATAAAACACCTCACAATTAATACTTACAGCTATGAAATTGAAATGGTACAATTACACCAGATATTTTAGATCCAAAACCATTTAGGTAATTTCTAGCTTAAAGCTTAAAGCTTAGTTTTCATATCAGACAGGGGGAGGACCTCCATATTTTTCTTTCTTTATTATAAAATCTTTGTCTAACCCTAACAAACCCATTTTAGTCACAAAATTACAACAGAGACCACTCATCCTCTCTGTATAATCACGCATACTTGCTGAGATCGAACAATATACTTAGTCATTTTAAATAGGCTACATATATTTAATTGCATCACTTTCTGTAAATAATGTTTCTGACAAACTTACAAATTGCTCTTTTGTGTACAGTGTGTAGGTTTACAATTTCTGAGCTGGTTTAGGATCACTGTAGGTGCAAAAGATTTCATTCTGAAACATTAATATCATTGCCATTCTGACTTAAAGGATGGTTCCAAGACCTTGGCCCAAAGTTAGCTGACATTTGTTTTGTTGCTGTAAAAATCAATTAATTTTGTGCACACTAGTCATAAAACTGACTTATTCTATAGTTGGTTCCAGGTAAAAGGTGACTCAGAACAGCATGAGCCTTGATTTATATGTGCAAGCTCTACCACAACCCCTTTCTGTGGCAGAAAAAAGCAGTGGGTGTCCCATACACAATACTGAAGGTTCAAATCTCAAGCCATTTGTCTCCTAGGACGTGTGCCTTTTGTGATATTCTCCTTAACAGTATTTAATGTCCTTGATTGCAGTCCACAGTGGAGAAAATTACCATGTACTGTGACTAGTTCAGAGAAAAGCTCTTTTTCTGGGCTTCTGGCTATATTTAATTGTCCATCCATTTTCGATAACCACTTATCCAGCGAAGGGCGACAGTGAGCTTTCAGTCCATTCCAGGAACAAAATGGTATAAAGCATGGGATACTCTGCACAGGATGTCGATCTATCACACAATCACACCCTGTAGGCAATTTCGAGACACCGATTCACCTAAGTAGTGTATGGGATGCAAACTGAGTATCCAAAGAAATCCCACACATATCAAGCACAGTTTCAATACACCAATTCAGCTGAACTCTTGCCTTTGGGCTGGAGAAGGAAGCCAGAGTTTTCAGGGGAAACATGAACTCACTGAACAAACTTGAAAACCATGAACATGAACAAACTGAATAAACACAAAGACTGGGCAGGAATTAAACCCAGAACTTAGATAGCAGGCCACCATGATTTCCACTGAACCACTGCAGGACCTATATCAGTGGCCATTCAAATGAAAAAACATCCTTTGTGTTTCTCCCCTTTGGTTACATGCTATTTTATATATGTTTATTTGCAAACCTAAGAGTTTTTCTAGTTGGATTGAATTCAGTCTGATACACCAGATACACCATAATAATAATAAACTCTGATGTAGTGTTTTCAATTTGAATTGCAATTCATTTAAAAGCTTAAAAACTTATGTTTGCCAAAGCAATTCAAAATGTGTGTTGTGCACACTTTTCTCCCATAACATCTTCTGATAATTTTGGTTTCCTTTTACATTTCAAGCGTGCTTTTTCTTAATGGTGTTTATCCACTCTCTTTGTCTGATTATTGCTATATCCAGTAACTGTCTGGGGAATTTGACATTCCTCTAGAGTATCAAGACCAGACCTGGGATATTCTATAAGAAGGTCTGTCTACTACTTCATGCACCCTGGGAATCAGTTGATGCAATCAACCTTATACCTGGACTCACTCACCCACTGCCGTATCCAGCTGTGGTCAATTCCAGAGACCAAGGCCATGGAACACTGCATTCAGGAAGCTTTGGATCAGGACTTCATCTGGCCTCCAGCCAGCCTGTCAATGCATCAATTACCATGGTCTAAATTAAGTGATTATGAAGTTTCTCTACCCTTTACTTCCCTGCAGCCCTGGAGCAATTAAGGGAAGCCATTACATACCCAGAATGGACACTGAATATTTTGTAATGCATTGCGGTCTAGGTCATCTTCCATTGATTTCTCAGGCTCGTCATATGAAATGTTTGTGATACTTTGGAATATCTCTTACTGTTCGTATCGAAAATTGTGTGTAGTCCTCAGATATCAAAGTTATGTCTTGGATATTTGTGTAACAGGGGTATAAGGCTATGTGAATATTCATCAAAATCATAGCAGACATGTTCATTCCACGTGTTGTAAAGTGTTTGTAATCCACTACCTTTCTGAACTTTTCTTTCTATTTTGTTTTACAAGCGGAGGCACGCAGGCGGTTTTATTTTGACAGCGGCCCTGGGTATGTCACGTTGGCGCACTTTCCTTCGTCCTCTTTCTTGCTACGGACGGGAGAGGTGGGCAGGAAATACCGATACATCAGTGGTAGCTGGGAAGGGATGGCCCCCAACTTTGTCAGGCATTCCTGGCATTCACATACCAGGAGAATAAGAAGTATCTTTTAGCCATAAAGAGAAATTAAGGCATCAGCAATAGAGTACGTTTACAGTGATTACAGGTCATTACAACTTCAAGTGCACCAGGATGGCCAAGAAATCATCAATGATGCTGGTCTCTGCTTCTACTGATTCCCATTTACCCTGTCATGTAGACATGGTTCAAAAAATTTCTGATGCCCTCTTATCTAGAACTATCAAAAGACTCAAGGGGCCCCAGAAACCATTTTGCCCCCTTGGATAACATCAATTGAATATGGTGGGACAAAATGAACCAGATTCAGCAAACCCTTATTGGGAAACCGAACAGACCCCATACAGGCCCCCATCCTACCTTAATTATGATTCATTTTACTTCTTGGTCTTATTTGAGAAGCTTCCATTAGAAGTCCTCCCGTTATCACCCACAAATTTCTTCTGTTCAATTGTGATTATTGTCATGCCTGCCAACAGTATTAGTGCATGTTTCTTCCATGGGCCGAATAAATTCCCTTAATAAAATTCCCTTAATAATAAATCAACTAATTTCACCCCATTACAGACTATCAACCCATTTTTCACCACCAGACTCCCAGTTCCTTTTCAATGGTGAGCGATCAGATGATCCCAGCAATGGACAAGTGGCTGAAACACAGTTAACAAGTGTGGCAGGAAATCAGGATCAGAATCAGCTTTATTCGCCAAGTGTGCTGGGGCACACAAGAAATTTGCTTCCGGCTGCTCAAGACTCCCTAGTACACAGACAATAAAAACATTATACAAATAACAACAATACCCAGACAATAAAAAAAATTGAAATAGAAATATACACACATATATGTATATATATACACACATGGGTAACCCACTGTACAAAGTATAAGGGCCGAGGATGAGTGCAAACAGAGTTTAAAGGGGAGATTGACAGAAGGCAGATGACACAGTTTAGCTGTTTATGAGAGTGATGGCCTGAGGGGAGAAACTGCTCCTATGTCTGGTGGTTTCTGTGTACAGAGTTCTGTAGGGCCTGCCAGAGGGGAGGAGCTGGAAAAGATTGTGTCCAGGGTGTGACGGATCCGCAGTGATTTTCTCTGCCCGTTTCCTAGTCCTTGAGTAGTACAAGTACTGGATGGAGGGCAGGGGGGCACCGATGATTTTTATCGTTGCCCTCACTGTTCACTGCAGTCTCATTTGGTCCTGTTTAGTGGTTGCTTCAAACCGCACTGTGATTGATGAGCAAAGGACAGACTCAATGACTGCAGTGTAGAACTGGCTCAGCAGCTCCGGTGGCAGGCCGTACCTCCTTAGTTGCCGCAGGAAGTACATCCTATGCTGGGCCTTTTTGAGGACAGAGTAGATGTTGGACACCCAGAAACTTGAAGGTCTCCACCGTTGCCACAGGGCTGTTGGATATAGTGAGAGGAAGAAGTACCTTGTAATGTCTCCTAAAGTCTACAGTCTTGAGCGTGTTAAGCTTCAGGTTGTTCTGACTGCGCCAGAACATCAGCAGGTCAACCTTCCACCGATATGCAGACTCGTCACCATCCTGGATAAGTCCGATGACTGTAGTGTCATCTGCAAACTTCAGGAATTTGACCGTTGGGTCATTGGAGGTGCAGTCATACGTGTAGAGGGAGAAGAGCAATAGGGAGAGAACACAGCCCTGGGGAGCACCAGTGCTGACTGTCTGTATACCAGAAGACACATTCCCCAGCCTCACATGCTGCTTCCTGTCTGTTAGGAAGCTGGTGATCCGCTTGCAGATGGCAGGGGAAATGTGGAGTTGTGCAATTTTGGAGGAGAGGATTTCGGGTATTAAAAGCCGAGCTGAAGTCCACAAACAGGATCCGTGCATAAGCCCAGGGCCGGCCCGTGGCATAGGCAATATAGGCAAATGCTAAGGGCACCATCCATCCAGGGGGCGCCACAAACGGAGGAAGAAAAAACGTGTAACATTCCACTATTCTTAAAAATAGTTGGTATTACTTTATATAAGCTATTTATATTGTATTTCATATATTGAGTTCAAGTATTTCGAATGTGCTATTGGTTTATTTAAATATAATTGGTTTATTTAAATAAAATAATGTCTAAGACAAAGCTATCCAGTTTTTTTTGAGCATATGTACACTAGCAGTGGAATTTACTGCAATGCAAGGGGGCGCCACTAAAAATCTTGCCTAGGGCTCCAAATTTGTTAGGACCAGGCCTGCATAAGCCCCTGGGTAGTCAAGGTGATTCAGGATCAAATGCAGTCCCATGCTGACTGAGTCATCCACTGACCTGTTTGACCAGTAGGCGAACTGCAGTGGATCGAGCAGGTAGTCTGTGGTGTTCTTCAAGGGGGCTAGCACCACTCGTTCAAATGACTTCATGACTACAGATGTCAGGGAGATAGGCCTGTAGTCATTCAGTCCTGTGATCGAGGGTTTTCTTGGGGACTGGGATGATGGTGGAGCTTTTGAAGCAGGAGGAAACTTCACACAGCTCCAGGGATCTGTTGAAGATCTGCGTGAAGACTGTAGTCAGTTGGTCAGCACAGACTTTGAGACAGGAGGGGGAGACACGGTCTGGGCCCGGTGCTTTCCTGGTTTTCTGCTTCTGGAAGAGCTGGATCACATCCTTCTCACATATCTTGAGTGTATCCGAGGGAGGAGGGGGGACTGCCAGAGGTGTGATGGAGGCTTTTGTTGCTGGGCTGGAGTGAGATGTGAATTTGTTTCTCTCAAACCTACAATAGAAGTCGTTCAGGTCGTCAGCCAGGTCTTTGTTTGCCTCAGCAGGGGGGGATGGTCTTCTGTAATTACTGCTGCAGAGTCGTTGGTAGAAAATCGTTTCTTCAGCTTTTCTGCGTAGCTTCTTTTAGCCACTTTGACCTCCTTAGTCAGTAGGTTTCTGGTCTGCTTGTACAGGGCTCTGTCCCCACTTCGGTAGGCATCCTCCTTAGCCTGACGAAGTTGACGTAGACTTGCTGTAAACTATGGCTTGTTATTGTTGAATGTGCAGAAGGTCTTGGATGAGACACATGTGTCTTCACAGAAACTGATATATGACGTCACAGTATCAGTCCATTCGTCCAGGTTGTTGGTTGCAGCTCTAAAAATGTCCTAGTCGGTGCAGTCAAAGCAGTCCTGTAGTTCCTGCTTTGCCTCATTAGTCCATTTGCTGACTGTCTTGACCACAGGCTTAGTTGATTTCAGTTTCTGCCTGTAGGTAGGGATGAGATGGACCAAGCAGTGATCAGAGTGCCCCAGAGCTGCCCGGGGAACGGAGCGATATGCATTTTTAAGTACTGTGCAGCAGTGGTCGAATGTTTTATTATCCCTGGTGGGACAGTTAATGTGCTGTCTGTATTTTGGTAGTTCGTGGTTTAATTTACCTCCCTTGAAGTCCCCAAGGATGATGAAGGTGGAGTCTGAGTGCTTCTGTTCCAGGCTGGATATCAGCTCGGCTAGGGTTTGCAGTGCCACCTTCATGCTGGCTTGAGGTGGAATGTACACACTGACCAGGAGGAAGGAGGAGAACTCCCGTGGTGAATAAAATGGCTTGCAGTTCATGAACAGTGTCTCCAAGTCCTTATTGCAGTGTTTGGCTAGTACAGTGGAATCTGTACACCAACCTTCGTTTATGTAGAAACAGATGCCGCCGCCTCTCGTCTTTGCTGACAGCTCTGATACGCGATCCGCTCGGAGCAGATAAAAGCCCGGCAGAGAGCAGTGATTCATGAGGTGAATTGACGGGAATGCAGTTCGGAATCCCCGCTACTTCCCTCGTCGGCGCACTTCCCTCGTCGGCGTCTCCCCCACGTCCCGGAGATCGCCGCTGCTCCTCCGACTAATATCTCCAGAAAAGCTTCCGGGTTTGTGAAAAATGATGGGAAACTGTTTAGAGTGCTCTGCCTAAAGTTCAGCAGTTCTTCTTTAGAAAAAGTAATCGGGTTTGGGTTACCGAACACGCAGAAAGCAAACAAAAACAATGAAAGTACTAGACACTAGACCATCTTGTACTAGACCATCTTGAGATGTAATGAGAAACACATGTGAACATACAGAATCTTGGCCATTAGTCGCCAAAAGCACCATGCTGACAACGTGTCCTTCAGTAATAGCTAGGTCAAGGCTCGCCACCCGTGACATATGTCTCTAACTCTGTTCTTTTTTCTTTACAGAAACAAACAAAACAAATTACACTTGACTTTGGGCCAAGATTTTGGCACCTTCCTTTAACCCAATCCATGATCTCCCAAACGTTTTTCATGTTAATCATGTATCTTATCATCTCAAACTATCTCCCCAATACAAGACCCAAGGATCCACTTGTCAATTGATCAGTCTCCTGGGGCCTCAATTATTAAAGTTGTGTATGCACAAAAAAGATGTGCGCAAAAAAGAAAATAAACGTGTGTACACAACGTTGTATGCAAAATCCCGTATTTATCAACCAAACTTGACACGAACAAATGCACATATTTACAATCTCTGGAGGATGTTCAGACAAATTGGGAAAAGGCAACACGCATACAACATCAAATACAACCCTGTGGGGTGAATTAAAAATACCTGTAATTGACACGAGTTGCACTAAATGTGAATTAGGTATCAGACATTTGCATTCATGGATCTTACTACCTAAACAGAAATATTAGAATGGAATTAGTTTTCATGAATCATCAAGATTTTTTCATTAATTTGTTTACTGTTTGCACTATGTCCAAAGTCTTTGTACTTTGTCTGTTTTGCTTTAATGTATGTTTGTGCTGTGCTGTGGGTGAACAGACAAAACTAAAAACTACATTTGCAGTGATGTCCAGTTTTTCAAATGTAATCAGGGCAATCAACTGCACTAACATTGTGATGAGGGCACCTCAAATGAAATCAAAGTTTATTTATGAAATACACAACAATATAGTATATAGCAGTAGATTCAGCCAATGAAATGAGTGTAAATTAAGCAGTTTGTCCCTGATAATTAATCTCACATTTCTTTTTCTTCAAATCTGAGAAAATTAGTTCAATTATCTTCTTGTCGCGTTCATTTTATGACTTAAGACCAATGATGAAAGACAGAAATGCATACTCATATGCTGAAATATAGATTTTATTTTTGTAATTTTTTTATTACCAAATAAATCCATTAAATCTACATTAATCTCTTCAACCATGTGACTAGGTGTTGTTAAACCAATTCTAATATACACTTATTAATATTCCTTAAATACCACAAGGCACGTTTTTCAAAATATTGATTTATTTTTCTTTTTACTGGCAAATCAAATAAATCTATTAATCTCTTCAACCACGTGGCCTGGTGATTTAAAACCAGCTCTCATATACACAGATTAATATGCCTCACATGCCACAAGGCATGTTTTTGGAAATATTGATTTTGCTTCTAGCAAAAGTGCTAGCAACAGCTATGCAATATATACATGTGTGGAACAAATTGTTAGAAAATAATGTAAGGTAAGACTATTGATCCCACACTGGGAAAATGTACTTGATATAACTGCCAATAGAAATGAATAGCAATAAAAACAAAACTATAACAATAGAAATACTTATGAAACATTTGTATACACAATTACACATATGCAGTGGATATTGCACAAATGTAAAGAACATTCATGTGTAATTAACATTTAATCTGAGAAATGAATGGACTTTGTTATAAAGTCTGATGGCAGACAGAATGAAGGACTTACATAAGCATTGCTTCTTACATGATGGATGTAGCAGTCTGTCGCTGAAGGCACTGCATAACATCTTGTGCAGGGGGTGAGAGGGATTGTCCATGATGAATGTAAGTTTGGCTACCATCCTTCTCTCATCCACCTCCTCGGTGGAGTCCACAGAGCAGCCTAGTACAGAGCCAGTGCTCTTGACCAGCTTGTTCAGTCTCTTCCTGAGCTCTTAGATCCCCAGCAGACCACTGGGTAGAATAAAACAGATAAAACAACGTCCAGCACACACCGAAAGACCTCAGTCTTCTCAGCAGGTGGAGACAACTTTGGCATCTGTACTGTGTGACCAGTCCAGTTTGTTAGCGAGGTGAACACTCAGGTATCTGTAGACGGACATATCCTCTACCTTCACTCCTTGAATGCTCACCTGTCCATCTCATTTGTCTTATTAGTGTTTCTCTGGAGGTGGATCCTTCCACACCATTTGACAAAGTTGGCGATTACCTCCCTGTATTCCTGTTTGTCCCCCTTTGATATACATCCAATTACTGTATTATCAGAGAACTTCTGGAGGTGACAGCTGTCTGTATTGTCTCTGAAGTCTCATGTGAACAGAGTTAAATTGAAAGGAGAGAGTGCTGTACCTCCCAAGCTACAGACTACCACATCACACAAGCAGTCTCAAAGTTTCTCATGTGATCCATGTGGCCAGATGGCAATCCACACCAGCTCATTCCAGCTTCTCCCTCAACACTGATGGCTGCATTGTGTTGAAAGCACTGGAGAAGTCAAAAAGCATGTCTCTTATAGTGCTTCCCAGGTGAGAAAGGGACCAATGGAGCAGGAAGATGATCACGTCCTCTACCGATACCTGGTCTATATGTTTTTTTTTTATCTTCTTATTTGTGATAAATGTCCTGGTTTTATTTGCATATTGCATGAGCATGGAGCATGCAGGAAAACAGCAGAACAAAGGGGGATGCTTTCTTCCCTGGATTGAGGTTTAATTTAAGCCCAAAAAAAAGCAAGGGAAACAAGGCAAGCAGAACGGGCGCAGCGGAGACAGGACCATGGGAGTGAGACGATTTCTGATCTGGGCTTGGGATCAGCAAACAAGGACAGGAAGAGAAAGCAGGGAGGTCTCCAGAGACAGGGGTGCAGGAACGGAATGCAAACGGAAGGACTCAGGCGTCCCCAGTACCGGGCAGGCTCCACAGACAGGGACAGGGTGGTGGGGGCCAGGACAGGGATCCAAGCTAGGCCTGAAAATGAGAGGGGGAAAGAGAGAAATACTCGGTATGTCTTGCACTGACTCCACAATACCTTGCGCTGTGTGCAGGTTAAGGGGCACCTTTTAAGAGATCAGTCGCAGGGATAACTCATCCCCCCTGATCGGCTGTCTGGTTTGTGGGTTGGGCGAAATAGAACCCCCCCCCCCCCGACTCTGATGGCCACCTCCTGAAGGCCGAGGAGCACGTCAGGGGCGTCCACGGGGTCAGGGCCCGGGTCTGCCCAGGTGGTCACAGAGCTGGTGCACCAAATCTGGGTCCAAGATATCGGCGGCCTTTAGCGAGGCCCATTCTTCTGGTCCGTAGCCAGGTATTGGAGGTATTGGAGTTGGCCAGGTATTGGAGTTGTCCCCATCACCAACAAGAGTCGAGTAGGACCCGGACATCCATGCCGTCGTCCATGAGGATGCGTGGCAGAAGACTCGCTGGGTGAGCCACGCTATAGCGGACCGGCTTAAGGAGGACATTGGCGGTCTGATTGTCGCTTCAGTCGGTGGGAGCACGTTTCCAGCTGCCAGCGGGTCTGCTTCCATACCCTGCAGCTCTGTTGGAACCAGCTGTCCACCGTGGTGATGGAGCTGGCAGCTGATTTCCATGGAAGCAGTGGGGGCAGGTAGCCTAGCACACACTGGAAGGGTGGGGAGCCTGCGAAGGGGCACTAACCGACACATGTGGGCAAACCGGTCGACCACTGTGAGTATCACTGAGTTACCTTGGGAGCGGGCCAGGTCCATGATGAAGTCCATGGAGGGGTTGGAGGAGACCGGCAGGCCGATGAGTGTCCGCTTTGTGTTGGCCGCAGATGGGGAAGAACGGGACGGGCTCCTCCACCGCCTCTCTCCAGCACGGCCACCAATACTGGTGTGCCACAAGGCGTACGGTGTGAGAGACTCCCTGTCCTGGTTTATTCCCTGTCATGTGTCCATTGCCTCCAGGATAGACTTCTGACTGCTGCAACCCTGCAAAGGACAAGCAAGTATCGAAAATGGATGAATGGGTAGATGGATGAATTATAGGAAAAATCATTGCTTCTAAACCCAATAATTCACCCATTCTGTGTTACTGCTCATCCAGTATAGGGTCAGAAAGAGCCTGGAGCCTATTCCAGGAAGTACAGGGCCTAAGGCCTAACGAAGAGGACACTCTAGACAGGATGCCAGACCGTCACAGGGCATGCAAACAAGAGATAACATGAGATACTACAAGAAATTTGGAGAGTATTGGAGAAAACTGTATGCTACGCTCAGAGGAGAGGTATGTACTGTAAATACAGTTGAATATGTAAGCTCCATACACACACAAACAAGCAGAGTTATGACTTCTGAAGGTATCGTGAATGTTCTACCCACTGAGCCACCATGTTTCCCCATACATTCTAAGTATAAACAATAAAACACTGGCAATTGGTCTCTGGAGGCAGTTTAAGAATGCCCCTGATAGCAATGCAATGCATTTTAACTCAGCATCACTCTCAGCTCTAGATGTGAATCACACAGACCCGTATACCTCTTTTTGAAAAGGCTTTTGGGTTCCTCAGTGTGATTTTATTGTTTTCTGCCTTACTGATATCTTATTTTCTCTGATTTCTGAATCTTTGGGTGGTTTTTAGATCCATGATTATACCCAGGACGTCTCCTGGGCACTGTAACAAATGTTTTAGACCCTGACTTGTGCTGCATGGTGCTTGACTAGCAGGGATTAAATATGGGCCCTACGAGGTGCCAAAACGAGGTATTAGGAAGAAGAAGAATCAGAATTAGAAAAAGAAATAAGAAAAATGGGTCAATTGTTTCCGTAGAGCACTCAGAATGTTGACCATAGCATCAATAAGCCATTAAGATCTTCAGATACCAGAGCTGTACACATGCAGTGTGTTCCTGGGTCCACTTCAAATGAGGATTCTGCAGTGCAGCCAGGAAAAGCCACTTTGGCAGACATAACTGTTACCCACCAAGTGCCAGATTTTAGACTTTGATATGAACATATTCCCGTCCCTAGGGCTGCCTCAAGAAAAGACAAAAAGCAAAAGATCAAAGCAAAACTGGTTTACTGCCTGTGCGAATCTAGCAGGAATGTCCAATATCTGATGGAGAGCAGTACAATTAGCCATAAAGGGAAAGAGGTGTTTGCTAAAAACACATATTTACCATTTATTACACCATGCTGTTGTTTTCATTCTAGATCTCTCTAAAACTTTCATCTCCATCCAGTGTAGGTGTGATCTAAGTATCAGGCAGGGAAGCAAATCTCTTATTACATAAGCATCACTATGCTAAATAAACAGAAGCTCATCTCTAAATTTGTATCAATCTCAAAGATGGATATTGTGTTTATTCTAATTACATGTAGGTGCACTCAGATGTGCGCTTGTTCTGTATTGAGAAGAAGATTAGTACATCCTGCTGAAAAATAAACTAGACTTTTCTGATTCATTCTCATGGAGAATAAAAAGTGATAAAAATATTGAAAATAGTAACAATTCAGTCTGCCTGAAGGTTCTGAACCCCCAGGACCCTGCATAGGACTGGTGGGCACAAAACAAGGATGGATGGATGGATGGATGAATGGATGGATGGATAAATGGATGGATGAGACAATTCAACTCTCTGTTCTCCATTGTCTTCGGGCCCGGCTTTACGGGGGGGGGGGTGGGTGGTCCTGGCCTACCCAGCCAAGAGGAGAAAGTGTATTTTTTGTAAATAGTGTAAGTGTAAGTGTAATTGCCCCCTCCAAGAATCTTCCTGGCCCAGCCTGCTACCGAGAGCTAGAGCCGAGCCTGATTGTCTTGTCTTGCCGTAACTGTGTAAGTATCTGCTGTATGTACTTACGAGAGCCACTGGCAATTGGAGACAGATTCTGTCATACTTCTCCCTCCTTACTGATTTTAATTGAATCTGCTCTGGCCTGAGTTCAATAAGAACCTTGCCTATAGAGAGCAGTGACCTTGTCAGAAGGTTTTTTTTTGGGGGGGGGCTGTTACTGTAGGTCTGTTTTCTGTGTTTGCCAATACTGACTTGGTGGTGTTGGCAGCCACTGGGGTTAATGGCCCCTTTTGACTGGCATTTGGCCTTAGGCTTCTGGTTGGTTGGTCAGGGGCTTCATGATCCCAGGTGACCATTATTTATGTTACTAGTAAAATATGCCATACTCTATATAAATATGAAGGATTAAGATCCATGTTGGTGGACATGGCTGTTATTTAAAACCCAGACGATTTGGGACAAATAAATGCACAAAAATGCAAATATACAGACTGTAAAATGGGTAAAAAGTTCTGTTAGTCTTAAACAAAGTACTTTTAACTGTTTATTTTCCTTCAAAGGGAAGGAATAAAAATAAGAATTAAAGTATACCTTATTTGGTAAAACATAAAACAATGACTGAAGTCATTGTTAAAAACTTAAATAATGGGAAAAGAAACTACAGTAAAACTTTTACCAGATAACTAGTCATCTATATAAAAACCTTATGCATTCTCACTTTGTTCTTATTTCTGAAGCTACGAGTCTTTGATGTTTCCTTTTTATTTATTGTTTACCATTACAGCCATTTACTAAAAAATATAAATTTTATCACCTTATAATTTGTACGTAGAAAAAAGGTTTCACTACAGAAACAAATAATACAACAAGTAATACTGAGCACTCAGAACCTTGGTAGGTAACAATACAAAATGACTTCTTTGAACTTTGAAGACACAAAAGCAGCAAAAACCTGATGGTCATTAAGACCGTTAGCTATAGTTTTGAAATGGTGGGAACTTAATACTGAGTCTGACGGCTAGACAAAGGCTGGGAACACTGCGGTAGCTGGAGGGAGCCACCCTGGTGCTATAGGTCCAGACATGATGTTAGAGCATAGCATGGGTGAGGGCTTCCCAGTGTGAGTCCTATCCCGTGCTTAGTGAGGTGCAGAAGTTCTAAATGTAATTAGAAATTGTTCATAAATCCACCCTCTCTTCTGTCTCCAGCTTGCGGCCATCTGCTCCTCAGCTCAGAGGCCACCGCCGAGACGCAGATATCCGGCTTCCGACGCTGTCCGGAAGAAGGGTCCATCCATCAGTCTGGCATGTCGCAGATAGAGCATAAACCACCCCTTTCGGTGTTGCCAGCCTCCATGCTGTGTTTGCTAATCCCTGGCCGAGATGAATCGCAAGAAAGAGACACTCATCTCCATTTCGTGATTCGATTTGTCATGTATTTATGCATCGCATAGGTCTTTGAGCTTTCTGAAGGAATCTTTGGGCAAGGAATTTTAATAACTTTTCCCATTAGCTATTACTTATGAAAATCACACTCAATGAGACAAATAGCCTCATGGTTCCTATTTTTTCAGAACATGGTTGACCTTGCACCCCTGGAAAAAGGGTGTCAGGATGTCCTCCTCCAATCTCCGTAATTCTGTTCCTGGTTCAAGTGGGGGTGGAAGCACCCCTCAAATACCTAAATGACTTTAAACTGGATGATGGACTGGCAGCTCTGAGACAGATTTTGCTTGTAGGGAAATTGCTACATGAGTGGGTTCATTAATTATTTTAACAAACATCAAGAAATAAAAGCATTATTACTAAGTGGCATCCACCAGTGTGTTCCTCTGATTTATGCCATACATTTTTTATGAGGCAAAAAGCCTGTACTGAATAGGCAGTTGGAAGATGGATGGATGGAGAGATGGAACAATGGAATAATTCTATAGACTCTACAGGTGTTCCAGGACACTCCTTCTTTGAATGTTTATGTGGGATCACCTCCCATATGTGACTATATGACACATTATATCTATGAGCTCTTCATGTTCATTGTCTAACTGTTCTCACAACTGAGATAAGCATTGACAGTTTGGATTTCTGGATGGCCAGATGCTGCAGCAAGAAAGCGGTGGGGGTCCAAACAACCCCATCCCCATGCTGACAGGAGATAGGTATTTAGACAGAGCCTTTCCAGAAGATTTTTAGTTTTTCCACTGGCCATATGGTGGTTGAAGCTAACACACCCCTAATGGCTACATCAGACACAGACACTATGCCCAGCATTTCACCAACAAGCAACACGGCCAACTCAAGGCAAGGGCTAACAGATTGCCCCTGGAACACATTTCCAACCAATACACCTCACAGGAAGCCCTGTGGCTGAGAATCACACGTTCTACATCCACGGTGGTCCTATCTACATAAATCCACTCACCACAGACATCGCGTTAGCAGAACTGACTTCTGCTATTTAAATATTCTGCGCATATTTAAACATGACAGTCAATGACATAATTCACTGATGATTTACGTTTTCTCAATGTGTATGGTTTTTTTCTTGCTTTGGCTGGATGGATTTGTACATTTGTACTTAGTATAAACATTTTCACATACTTTGGAGCCAGAAAACATGGAGGGAGTAACATTTTGTTATTTCAGTTATATTATCCTGTAACCGTCACTCACGAGAGAATATCTGACTACTGGTGGACAAAGTAGTCAGCTTCATTACTTGAGTAAAAGTACAGATACCACTAGTCAAATGTTACTCCAATACAAGTAAAAGTCATACAGTCAAATTTTTACTTAAGTTGAAGTACTTAAGTACTGAAAGTACATTTTCTTTCACTGCATTGCTGCATTATTGCCACATCACATACAATACCTAATGCCTCTGACTAGCTTGTAGAACCTGCAGAATAAGGAATTGGTATAATATTACAGAATGAAGCACAACCCAAGCTGACAAAGAAAACGAGTCATTTGTTTATCTTTTATTGTAACACTACACACCCCCACAAAACAGCATTTTTAAACAAAAACATCGTGTCACCGAATTTAACATATATTTAGCTCCCTCCAATTACATTCATTAAATCAAACAAAATAAATATGACCGTGATTCGCTATTGCAAACAAAACCACCCAGAATTACAAAAAATACTCAAATACTCATATTCAAAACATTTCAAACAAACTTCAGAGAAAAGAAAAGAAACTTACATCTCCAGGGATCCCTTAACAGCTTATACTCTAGGCTGATTAATTCCAGTTCCTGATTAAGAAAAACAGCATTTTTCTACTTTACATATACAAAATGTACAAGCGTTTAGTGCTAGCATCAGAATACTCAATTAAGCAAATGAAGTTCAAACCATCCCGAAATAAACTCAAACTCAAAATTCACAGATGCATCAGTCACAGATAAACAGTATTTTACAATATAAATGAAAATTACGTCGCATATTCATAAAAGAAATACAGTTACTGGTATGGCCCAGACGACCCACACTCCCCTGCCAGAACCATGCTGTGCAGCCATGCCGTCCCCTATAAACCCCAAAACCAGTGTCACCGCATAAAGGCTTAGAGCTCTCCTAAAGGGACAGTAGCTGCCCCTATGCGCTATATGGTAATCAGCATTTTAGAGATATCACCACAACAGTTGACAGGGAAACTGGAAGAGATTCTCCACCTGGCTACATATAAACATTTGGTCAAGATATGGCCAAGAATGCGAAAATGGCACCAAAGAGTCTTCGTCTTCATTTAAGTCCATCGTCTTGTGTTGCAGAAATGCAATACCGGCATTAATTTTACTTAATTTTATAGTTACAGACTACGTCAGACGTGAGATAACTTTACTGATTACTGATAGGCTGTCACCCGGGAAGAAATCAATCACATTTTAAAAAAGGAGGAATAAACATTCACTTTCAGAATTAAAAGTAACGTGTAACAAGGCCCTTGATAGAAATGTAAAGTGAAGTAAAAAGTACAGTTTTTGTCTTTCAAATGAAGTGAAGTGAAAGTCATAAGTTTCCAAAATATATACTACTCAAGTGAAATACAGATACTCAAAAACTGTAACTAAGTACAGTACTCAAGTAAATCTACTTCGTTACTGTCCACCTCTGACTACTGCATATCTATTACTTTAATGCATATCATCTGACACTAACTACATATAACTAACTTATAGTTAACTTATACCTTTAACTCCCATAAGCTCACAACAACACTGATTTAATGCACATTTAATCCACTTTTATTTCATTGGCTTATATTACTCACTTTATTGTTTGAACTCGGCTAAAAGCTCAATACCAGCTTTTATTGCAGTTTTTGAATGGGGATAATTCAGGTTCAATAGTAAAAGTTCTAACCAAGTTCTAACCAAAGTTTGAGAGCTCAGCCACCTCTCGTTTATAAGTCTGCTCTAATTACAGCAGCATTAGATCAGTGCTAATAAGTCATGGTAGGTTAAGCATCAATATAATGAGCCACTGGATGGTTTGTAATATATTTTAACTGGAATATCTACTACCTAATAATAGTAATTTGCAGTGTCACTAAAGATGTGTGTTGCATTGATGCACAGCTGTTTTAACCTATGTGTAGATTACAGCAACATTGTTACGAAAATATGTAACGTAAGTGAACACAATATAACTGAAAGAGACACTACTGATTATGTAAAGGGCTGCTGATGGAATACTTCTAAATCATAAAATATGTTGTTGTTCTGACAAAAACAACACACCTTCAGGTAGCTGAAATGTTATGAAGAAAAAAAGCAAAAGTTAAACAAAATTGCATGAATAATATGCTACATTAAATAAACCTTAGTCATATGCAACATGAGACACAAAGAAATCCCTGTCATTTTATCACTGACACAATTGCTAAGCAACAAGTGATGTGACTTCGCTGATGTGTTTGTAAGGGGTAGCAACAAGCTACTTAATACCAAAGCAATAATCTAACTCCAACAAACATCCATCCATCCATCCATCCATCCTCCATCCATATTCTGTAGCCACTTGTCCTGTTCAGAAAAATAGCAGAAATATTTTAACGCATGTAAAAAAATTCACTTTGTAACTGGAAATTATTACAGTTTATAGGTATAAAGAACAGCAGTGGTTCAGTGGGACCGCGGTCATTGTAGCCTCACACCATACTGCTGCGTGTGTAGATACTGCCCCCCACCCCCGATTTTGGCAAGGTTTCCTCCTGCAGTTTCTGCATGTTACTTTGTTCACTGTTGTGCAAGGCCCTATAGATTAAAATAAATTGAAATGTATTTAAATTTTTATTATAAAAATAAGTTGAATTGAATAGAGTCGCTAAAATGCCTTTGACATGTGACTTTGTGCCCTATCTTTGGGGGACTTTGTTGACTCTTCCATTTAGTCTCCTTTCATTTTAATTGTGTTCCATGTCTGGAATTTTAAGTAACGTTAGTTATAATTAAAGATTAAATAGCATATTGATTGATAGCACATTAGGAGGCGTGTGTGGCTCTGTGCGTTAGGACTTTTGCCCACGATCAGAATCCTGGGGCGCGCAGACTGACGCTGCCATTGGGCCTCGGAAAAAGGCCTTTAACCCCCAATTGCTCCAGGGGCACTGCATGCTGGCTGACCCCGCACTGTCACCCCCTACCTTTCTCTCACGTATATGTGTGTCTCATGGGAAGCAGAATGGGATAAATGAAAAGACAGTTTCCCCAGTGTGAGCAATAAAATATAAATATTTTATTGATTTACTACTAGGATTCTCCTGGCTGGCAGCACATGTGTGGTTATAGAAAATTAATCGACACCCTAATGTCCAATCAGATTGAAAATTCAGCAGTGCTGTGGTATATAATAGGTTTATAATACAAAATAGAAGGTACGGAGTATAGTGGAGGGGGTTGTGTGCTTTTATTATCCACAGTGCTATGCTGTATGGGGCTTGAGATTCTGGTAGGGCCTCCCTAAGGGAACACATCTTTGAAGAAAACAAAAAACACCAGTGTACCTTACCAGGAGGAGGTGTTTGTCAGCGAGTGCCTGGTGGACGGGGACTCATGTGACCCTGCTGGTCGCGGCCCAAATTAGCTACATGGAGCCAGCTTGTGGGCTCCTCACCCACAGGGTGAAGGCTGGGGGTCAGGGGCAGTGTTATTTTGGAGGCAGGCATGGAGCCATGGACAATGATGTCTGGTTTGGGCTGCCCAGCACACGGCCACCGCGACCCTCACCATGAGAAGCACTTTGAAGATGATAAAAAGTCACCATTTCCTCGTCTCAGGCCATATCTGTACCAAGCACTCATCCTGTTTCCCGGACCACTGAAGACAAAATGCCCGTCTTTTGTGTAGGTACCTCACGCCCTGTTTATAAGACCCAAATAAAGCCCTCTTCTAATCCTCACACATGGATCTTTTTGCCATCCTCACAAAAAGTAGCCTTACGTATTATCTTGAAATAAGTCAGTGAGACGCACCTTCAGCCCTGTTTCCTTCCCATGAGCCACCCCGCATAACCAGCAAACCTGATTACATATACACTCAGCATGCCCACTTGCCTGAGGCTGAGCACAAGAAACTAAAGACTAGCCCACTGGCTAGTAAAAAATTGCATGTCAGCTTACAATAAAGACGCACATTGTGTTATGTATTCATCTCTTAGCAGAGGTATGTAGACTGCTGCCTGTCTAAAAATCTCCAAGGGTGATCACATCCACAGTTTCAGCCAATCAGCTCAAAGGGGCAAATAAATTTGTATTACCATGTATAACATACATGTATAACACCTACATTCATAAAACCTGATGTGTATATTATGCCCCTGCATTAATAAAACGAGGGATAAATTCCTGTTATAAAGTATTTGTTCTCCTAGGGCTCGTTACATTTAAGGTAACACAGGAAGAATGCCACTTGTAACTGAGGATTTCGGAACAGGTTCACTTCTGCCAAGGTCTTTTCTAACACCACCTTAGCGTCAGACATTGAACCAAAGAACAGTGAACTGATATTTAAAGGTCAGTACGGCTCATTTGTACTCTGACCTCATTACAAAGGATAATTTCAAGATGAATACAAGGAAGGTTTTAACCCTGTTGCTTGAATCGCCTAAAAAGACATCTGCTGAAAATCCTACCTACCATTCACCGCATGACCGGCAGCCCATTGTGCCTTCTGCTGTATGAAAGGCAATCTGATGGTGTTAGGAGCATCCATTCTCAAGTGAGCACCACATACACAGAGTGTGGATCAGGCTCGGAGCCAGCTCTCAGTAACAGGGTGGGCCAGAAAGATTTTTTTGGGGGGGGGGCAATTACATATAAAAAAATACAGGAGTAACTGATTGGGCCCATAATTCACCATAATCAGTAGAGAAATGCATACTTATAGATTTTTTTAAAATCCATCCATTTTCTAACCTTGTGTCATGGTCAAACCTGCAGGAGAATATGAGAATGATGAAATCCACTGATGTGTGTGTATGTGTGTGTGTGTGTGTGCAGGTGGTCATCGATGATCAATTACTTGGCAAACTGCGACCTGGTCGAATTCTGCTTCGGCTTATCAAGGGGAACCCTCCCTCCCACGCCCGCACCAAGCAGATTTTACCAAGGGAGACTTTCCCCCAGGTCAGATAAATTTGATAAGGGAGACACCACCCTCCCCCCCAGTTGAGCACCTGCCCCTGTGAGAAGTCTCTGCACAGCCCTGATTAGTACTAATAGTGTCTCAGCAGTTATGACTGTAACCTAACACCTCAAGGGTCTCTGCTCTAATTCTAATCTCTGGCTCTGTGTCTTGACCTTTCCAATGGACTGATTTTGTCCATTTCTCATCACTGTCTACACTTTACATGCATTCAGAGCCATAGATGGGTTCATTAATTAGTAGCATTCAATCATTACATTGTATACTTTTAATTATATTCCCTAAGTAACCATTATTATTTTAACTGGGCAAAGGTATGGTCATTTTTATATATTTTTTGCATAAAAAGTTGTTTACAGAATAATTGAATCTGTTGAGAGACTTTCTATTCATTAAATATAGATCAAATTAAACAGTTTATATTGATGGAATTGACTGGCAGTATAAGCGCTAATTATCATAGTATTAATGAGTAGCCAGTATGCAAGTGAATCATAAATGAGGTAGCAAAATGTATTTGCCAAATTGTCTTGACCAGAGCTCAGGGTAAGCAAAACAGTGAAAGGAACGAGTGAAAAAAATCATAGAACCACAAATAAATAAAGCAATCACATTCTCCTCATACTGCATTTCACCTCCCCCATTAAGTCCAGTTTCTACGTTTTGTGTTATTTGACAAATCAGCTAATTGGTCTTGCTTCTGTGACATTCTGGGGGATTAAATACACTAGGGATAGCAAGTGTTTTCCCCTCGTTAAGTAAGTGTGTTACAAGCTACAAGCTGCCGTTTCTAAAAGCCATAATAAATCTACTAACTGAATTACTGATAACGACACAGTGTGACCACCAAACTCTACCACGGTTGCCTCACTTAAGTAATTATTTGGTTGGTAAGTCACATCATGTGGTGTTTAAAATATAAATAAGGCTCTAATTAAAATGTATTCTGAAAACTGTAGGGCCTCTGGGCATTGTACACTGGAGCTATGGGATTCCCAGCCAAGCCAAGCATAGTCTGATGGAGCCTCGCTGAAAATCAGCTGTGGAACAGGGGCAGGGCCAGAGACTGGCCCCCGAAATTTGATTGGCCCCTGGAGTTCCCCTGCCTGCCACTCACCAATTCAAAACATATCATTGGCTAATGATAAGGTCGGCACCACAGTATGAATTATGCCCCCTGTTTTGCCCCCCCCAACTTAATTAAAATATCCTAGAATCGCCCCTGTTCATGAAGGAAAGGACGTCCCTGGCTGGAGGGGATTATAAAGCTTAATTGAAATTAAGTTGAAATTAACCAGTATAATTAAACCTTGGGTGGAGTGCAGAGACTGGCTTAAAGAATTGGTAGTATATCAGATCAGATAGACACGGTTGTTGGTTGTTATTCCAGCCCGTATATCTGGGGTAAATAGCTCAATTATTTAATCTGGGGTAAGAAATAGGCATTAGTCCTCCCAATTCAAACATGACATTTCTGAAATGTCAGTCATATTATTTAATAACTGTCAGAATGAAACAAGAAAGTACGTTCAGTCTAATCTTCAGTTATGTATATCAAATGTCACCCTACATCCTGCTGAGTTGTTGTGAAACACAGCTAAACAAGTAATCCAATTCCATTCTTAATTATGTTAAACTGCTGATGGTTTAGGAACCCTATATGTTATTTTTAAACGTTTTTGATCATATTGCAACACACTATAATTGGGTGAAAATGGAGCAGAGCTTTCTAAGACATCTATGTTAAATTAGTCCATTGGTAGCGGGTTTCCACAATTGGGGATTTCATTTGCTCATTTGCAGAGGGCACGAGGCTGGGCTCCACCCTGAATAGGATGGAAGTGCAGATTCTAAACATTCCCTGCTGAATAGTACTGGTGCAAATTCTTAACTGGTACCATTCCTGCCCCATGAGATGCCGATGGAGCCAACTGTGAAACAAAACTGTGGAAAAAGATGCAATGAGAGAAATGACTGCTAACCCAACTTGACCTTTAGCTCCTCCTATTATCACAGTCTGTTAACAACTGCTTTGTAATTAATGTGCTAATGTGACTTTGGAGGGTGACCATGTGCTTCTCCTGCCCCCTCCCCCGTTTTCCCCACTTTTTTCAATTAGTCAGTAGTTTCTAATATAGATTCTCATTACTGAAAGAAAATTGGTTTTAAATTCCATGTCCATCAAAGGCAGAGTAATCTCAAGCCTATACAAGAGTATTAAGCCGTGGACTTTACCTTCAAACTAATGTTGCTCTGGTTGAAGAGCGGAAAATTCAGCATTTAATCTTTTCCCCCAGAAAGTACTTCCCCTAAGTGCTTCTGCATTTCTGTATTTTACAATGAATCAATGAGACTTACATTTCCATCAATGCGTAGCATACATATATTCACTTAGTGGCAATATATTCACTTACTGCCTAGACTGGGGGTGCAATATGCAGAAATGAATATAGTATAATACTTCTAACTTTTAAGACATTTAAAATTGTGACACAGCATGATAGACTATTTGCAAGTGTCATGTATTTTCTGAATGTCAGTTTATTCAGTAGTATACTTCTGTTTTTGACAGCAGTGGTTAGCACTTTCTAAATTTAATCACTGCCCTGATATCTTGTGAGATATAAAACATAAAACACTGTTTTGAAAAAAAAAAAGCTGTATTTGAAATGTAATCCATTACATTTTACATTCATGAGTTTTGAAATACCATAATTTCCATTTGTTTTATATTACGAAACAAACAAATCGCAATACTACTTAATTGCGTTTTGCAGCTACCACTTGGGTACTAGATGAAAATTTTGTCATTTAATCCTCATGTCAAGAGGACTCCCCAGGGCCCGAATGAGACTAAATGTCACACCCCAGGCTGGCTTCTGAGGGGGTGGGGGAACTGCATGCCATCAGCCCAGATACGATCAGGTACCCCCCCCCCCCCCACACACACACACACCAAAAACTCTACAAAAGCCACTAAATAAGCTAAAGCATCAAAATAACCCATAGCCAAATTCTTGATATTTGAGATATTGATTTCAGGGAGGCAGATGGGGGGGATCCGGGGGAATAACAAATACGACCCACGATGCCTTGTGCAATGATGTCACCGCCACAGGCCCAATCCGTTGTGTGTGTGTATATATATATATATATATATATATATATATGTATATACACTCACCTAAAGGATTATTAGGAACACCATACTAATACGGTGTTTGACCCCCTCTCGCCTTCAGAACTGCCTTAATTCTACGTGGCATTGATTCAACAAGGTGCTGAAAGCATTCTTTAGAAATGTTGGCC
>JAODKM010000001.1:24742209-24769962 GCA_026780845.1 Petrocephalus sullivani
GCAGAAATGTAAAGCGCATTGAGACAATGTAATGTTGTGATAATGCGCTATATAAATAAAATTGCATTGCATTGCAATTGATTTGACAATAACCAATACACACAAAAACATGATCAAATTTCATGTCACAGAAACCTCTATAGATAATTTGTAATAAAGTTTCTGCAACTCATAAAATGAATGTCTACACACAGCTTCTACTGTTATGGGAAGGCTTTCCACAAGGTTTAGGAGTATGTTTATGTGAATTTTTGGAGAGCATTAGTGAGGTCAGGCACTAATGTTGAACAAAAAGACCTGGCTCGCAGTCTCTGCTCTAATTCATCCCAAAGGTGCTTTATTGGGTTGAGGTCAGGGCAGTGTGCAGGCCAGTCAGGTTCCTCCACACCAAACTCACGCTTTGTGCATTGGTGCGCAGTCATGTTGGAACAGGAAGGGGCCATCCCCAAACATCCACAAAGTTAGGAGCATGAAATTGTCAAAAATGCCTTGGTATGCTGAAGCATTAAGAGTTCCTTTCACTGGAATTAAGGGGCCAAGCCCAATCCCTGAAAAACAAAAACCCCCTTCACCAAACTTTACACTTGGCACAATGCAGTCAGGCAAGTACTGTTCTCCTGGCAACTGCCAAACCCAGACTCCTCCATCGGATTGCTGGACAGAGAAGCGTCACTCCAGGGGACACATCCCCACTGCTATACAGTCCAGTAGCAGTGTGCTTTACACCACTGCATCCAACATGACCAATAAATGCTCAGAATATATGTGGGACCTCCTTTAGTGTAGTGCACTACAAAGTATAAACAAAGAATAGGTACCAAAAGTAAAAAGTAAAAAAACAAACAATATTGGTCTTACCAAAGTATCTATATCCTATATAAACCTATATCAAACACCACGGTTTACAAATTCATTAACATAACATTAAATCTGCCTTCACTGGGAAAAATAAAAAAGAACTTCCAATATACAGCCATGCTGCTCGAGTGCTATTGAATTTTACATGTGAGAATCAAAAGTAAGTGTGAATATTTGTAACCCCCCATGTCACCTGGGAGATCATTAAAACCCAAAGTCACCGGCTTGATATGTAAGGAATGGCAAGATTCGCTTGAGGCTCAATCTTGCGGCCCAAGACTTTTGCTTTCCCATCTGGCGTGTCCCCTGTCAATGTTTGTAGTATTGGTCTTGTAATCTGTTAGTTTGTTTTTGGTGCCCTCCCCCCAACGGCTTCACAAACCATCTGTACTACAGTCCTTCGCAGTCATACCTCCTGACCACAGTCCCCCCAACTAAGCTACTCAACTCAGCTAAGCCACCCCCCTCCACTGCAGTGTCTTGTTCAGGGACCAGCAGACAGAAAATCTCACAATAAACCCACACCATTCTGGTTCAGGGAGGTTCACATGTGTTCTACTCAGTCTTGCAGTATTAAACTTGCAGGATTTCGTAAACATCGAGTTCTGTATTGCCATATTAAAAAATTTGCTAATAAATAAACCGCCTCCCCTTTCCTCGTTGTCCCCTGCGTTTTGTTTTAAAAGAATGTGTTTTCTGATCAACATTTTACAAAAGTACGATAATATTTCTTGGTGCGACTTCTTTGGAAACATTTTATAATAATACATATTTCACAGGAAAATAATACTGTATAACAAAATATCTAGTGGGGAGCATATACTGTGAAAATTAAGGCACTGACATGTTAAAACAAATGAGAATAAAATAGAAAAAAACACATATAATGTGTTTTAACATAGCGTCCCCATGCTGGATACAAACAGAATGGAATTATAAAACAGCGTTTATTAATTTTTTTCCTTGTAAACGTTTCCTTATTTTCCCCGCCCCGTTTCCTCATTTAGGGTATCTTAAAGATCCTCCTTAGAAGCTCGTCTCCTCCTCATTGCCTCCGTACCAAAGTGCCAGTCTCATCAGCCTTCTCCCCGGGTCACGGGGCCTCTCCGGACCCGGCTCGGATGGCGCGGAGGAGCCCAGGGAGCTGAGCGAGCCGGCAGAGGAGCCGTTGCCTTCAAAGGCGTATGTCCGCACACAGTCGAACGGCGGGGCATACGGGTCGGTGTCGGCCTCCAGCAGCCGGTCCCGCATGAACTGCCGGAAGGCCTCATCCTCCGGGCCAATGTGGTAGGACTGACAGAATGACATTCGGATGCTGGCCTCTACCTCCGCCCTGCTGAACCTGCGCCTGTCTCTTCGCTTCGGCTGACGCCTCAGGGGCACCGGGCTGTAGGTTCCCAGGCTGCTCGTGGCCTCTGGCTCGCTGTGCCGGAACACCTTCTCGGAAAGGTCCGCCCACGCCGCCGGGCTGCTCTCCTGCTTGGCCTCATTGTGCCGCCGGGTCTTGTGGCTCCTCACCGCCAGTGTTAGCACGATGAGGACTGCGGACGCAAAGCGGGCAAGCGGCCGTCAGATGGTGAATTATTAATGGGGTGGTCGCGACTGAGGGGCAGGGCACCCCGGCTCAACATCAAGTGGTAGCTGCAATCCAGCACAATGGTCGCCCCAGCTTTAAAAGCGTTAATATACATCGGCACAATAGCAAATATTTACAGAAAGTACAGAAGAAGGATTGTATATGACAACAGGAAGTTGAGGTACAATAGTTATCTTTGCCATAGGCGATTCTAGGCTTTTCTCCCAGGGGGAGAAAATTCATCCAAATAAATAAATTTATTAAAAATATATTAAATAAATACTTTTACAATAAATTATTATTGCATATAGATATGACTAGCACATGGCACATTTTAAAGTATACAATTTACAATATAATTTTATTTCATTATTTGGTAAAATATCCTATGATCTTTACTTCCAGTCTTAAGATTATTGTTAAACTATAAATATTTTCTCCTGAAGGAATGATGACATAAATGACATTTTTTTGTAATTCTTAAAAATTTTGTTAAGCATTTAGTGGTGTTTAATGTTGGTTAATAACACCCTGGTAAGTGACTGATCTTACATGGCATGAGTGACTGGCCTTCCAGAAATAAATGCATTAATAGCATTATATAGAGTACTTGCCAGATTGATGTGAAGGTGTTTAGCTTGAACTAATGCCATGCTCTGTACAAAAAAAGAGCAATTTCATAATTAGTGAAAAATGTTTGCATTTATAGCCATAAGTCACGCTAGAGCACGTTGCTCTCATTGTCTGTTACAGAATTGTGCTCCAAAAAGCTCTTTGCCAGCTCCGTTTGTTCCCAAGCACGATGAGGTGTGAGGAACACCTAACACCTACTGGAGGAACAATGCATGTCAACCAGTAACCTGGTGGCCTGTAACTGGTCTGCAGGAGGTGAGATAGACTTACTGGTGAAGCCATTGTTTCAATTACAACGCAGCTGAGATCGGAATCATGGTCTGAGGCACATGACTACACATAAGGGGCAGGGCTAAAGGGGCTGACTGCTGATTGGCCCCTGGAGAGCCCCCTCCCAGTCACTCATAGATTCAAAACATATCATTGACTAATGGACTAATGACAAAAAAATCTCTTTGCTTTAATTTTGCCCCCCACCACAAAAAAATCCTAGAATCGCCCCCGACAAAATATCTGTTCTATTCAAGGACATTTCTATTTTTTTTTTCCTCTGAGTCCTCCATCAATTCATGGATACCTCCCCACATTGTTGTTCAGAAATATCACACAGGCACCCCCCCCCTCACCTGTGACCGTGAGGACGCAGACCAGAACTGCGACGAGTGCGTAGACACCGAGCCCCATGGAGAGGGCGAAGGCCTGGACGCCGGTGCTGGGACAGTGTCCTGCCGGCTGGCAGCTACACACTGTGATGGTGAGTGTGCCCGTGCTGCTGAGCGAGGGGACGCCGCTGTCCGCGATCAAGACGGGGAGCAGGTACTGTTTGCGGTCCTGCCGTGAGAAGGAGCTCCGGCGCGTCAGGATCCCGGCCGTGTTGTCTAAAATTAGCCAGAGAAGCCACAAGTAGAACTTACTTTTACAGCAGCCTAGAGTCAGCGGCAGCCTGACTCATTTTACATTCTCAAAATCCTCTCTGCACCATTCACTATCTTTTTAATATTCCTTTATTCCTCGGATCACCATACTTTAGATTTTCTAAGCAAAGATTTTTAAAGAAAATATTCAAAGGTTTCATTGCGTTACACACAAGAAGACTATTTTTGTTTGTTATTGTCAAGTGTTTCATGTCCTTGTTAAAGGCTGTTTCATGGTAGGAATGCAATTTTTTTAATTACAATAATATTTCACTTAACATCCAAAGCCAATGCAATCAAAGATACAAGGCTAACAATAAATACAAGAGGTAAATAATATCTGAAAGAATCAAGCCATATCTAGAAGTAAACTATATGAATGTTGTCAAAGTATTAAAGAAATGAATTACAAAGAGTGTGTAAATAGCATATAGTGACGGAGTAACTGGAAGTTCAGCTATATTCACAGTTTCAGAGAAGAAGCTTCGCCCTCTGCATGCCGTCCTTACGTCTAACCTTGGTTATCCCTTAACGTGAAGTTCGGGTTGATGCGCTTCTCGGGAACCAGGGAGAAGTAAAAGTGGTGCCCCTCTCCGGGGTCGTCCAGGTCCACGGCACTGACCAGCTGGATGAGCTGGAGGATGGACAGCAAAGAGGTCACGTCAGACGCCCTAAATGCTGTGTTTTCTCTCAGATGGAAGAGCTGGAGGATGGACAGCAAAGAGGTCACGTCAGACGCCCTAAATGCTGTGTTTTCTCTCAGATGGGAGAGCTGGAGGATGGACAGCAAAGAGGTCACGTCAGACGCCCTAAATGCTGTGTTTTCTCTCAGATGGGAGAGCTGGAGGATGGACAGCAAAGAGGTCATGTCAGACGCCCTAAATGCTGTGTTTTCTCTCAGAGGGGAGAGCTGGAGGGCTTCCTCACTCAGGACTTGTTTTCTCTCATTTACTGGTACTTACAACAAGGCAGTACACTCTGTCTTTATGTATATAAAGGTTTTGCTGTAGCTAATTTTATGTTCATAATGATATAATATAGATTTGCCATAAGATTTCTTGCCGGAGCGTGTCTGAAAGTGTGAGTGTCAAGCCAGATACGTGAGAGTTGGCAACCCTGATAATCTCTATCACTCTGTGGCCAGTTTGTTTGGTACACCTGCTTGCTAACACCAATGGCCTACGGCTACAGGGAATCGTGTGGCCGCAACTCAATACACAGAGCACAGAGATGGGGTCATACGGTTCAGTTACTGTTTGACGGAGCTTTAGAATGGGCCAGATGCTTGACCTAAACAATTTTGAACATGGTGTGATTGTTGATGACAGCCGTGGTGGTTCCAGCACCTCAGAAGCAGCCATTCCACTGGGATTTTCACACACAGAAAATATTGTGACAAAGACACCTTGGTCAATGCTTTACTTGAGGGGACACAAATAATGTAGTGGTACACTCTTAAATAATGGCTTAATTAACCGGAAACTGTTTGTTAGTTAGTTACATACTGATCCCATGTTTGTTCATCATTAATCAATCGTAACGGTTCGTATGTTTCATGCAGTAACTATATTGGTTTACTATTTATACTTGAATAGTAACTGAGTTGCTAAGTTACTTGTGCCTACAATAATGTGTTACCATACCTTGTTAATGAGAAAGATCTGAAGGAAGTGGCCAGACTTATTAAAGCTAACAGGGTGGCTATGAGTGCAAGAATATCATGGATAAGATGTGATAACGAATGTTTCCAGCATCTCGATGAATCCTTGCCTCAAAGAATTCAGGCTATTCTGTAGAAAAATCTGGGCATTTCCTGGCACTCATAAAATGGCCAGTGAGTATATAGACACACAGTAACTACATGGGGAGGGGATTGCATGGTGCTAAATGTACATGAATGGAATCAGTAATGACTAATGAAACTCCAACCTCTCCAGACTGCGCGCCTTCACAAACATACGGCTGGTAGACTTTGGGAAAATGTGGAGCGTTGTCATTGACGTCCAACACCTTGATGAAAACTGGCACCAAAGAAAATAACCGATTCTGCTCTGAAAGTGCAAAACATAGACAGAATACAATAAAACAATATGCAAAACAATAGACACAGGGGTAGGGCTCCATCACAATCAGTGTCATATCATAACGCCTGTCCCAGAATGATTCTGTTCGATGTGTGAGGTTCGACTCACTTGTTTCACTGGCAGTCACGGTAAAATTGTGCCAGGATACACTTTCCCGGTCCAGAGACTTCACGGTAATAATTGTTCCATTGTTTGGATCTATTCTGAACACTTTCTTCACACTGGAGTCTCCATCAATATTATACCTGAAGAAAAGATATTGCCACTTTAATATTTCATAATATTATATCAAGGACTGTAATATGAGAGAGTTATTTGTAGAGAGAGAGTTATTTGTATGAGAGAGTAGTTGCACTAGCACTTCCAGCATTGTAAAAAAAAAAAGCAGTATTTGCCGACAGAGTTTTAGACAGACAGTATTCATAGCCTGGGTTCTGTTGAAACAGTATCAGAATATATTCACTGATGGAGACTTCTAAGCACGTACATTAGTCGCTTTGGCTAGGGGCATCTGCTAAATA
Organism: Petrocephalus sullivani; assembly: GCA_026780845.1. Classification (NCBI taxonomy): domain Eukaryota; kingdom Metazoa; phylum Chordata; class Actinopteri; order Osteoglossiformes; family Mormyridae; genus Petrocephalus; species Petrocephalus sullivani. The sequence goes on from JAODKM010000001.1 coordinate 24,748,796, forward strand.
CTGTAAATGAAAATTTTAATCTTTTTTTTTCCCTTCAAAAGAACGTATTAAAATTCTGTTCTGTGGGCAACATTGATTTCACGTGCTTGTCATGCTGTTCTGTAAATTTCATCTTATATTGCTAAAGAATGTATCATGTTTTATGTTTAATAAATTTGCTTCTGATTTGATGCAGCTCATGTAATAAATCAAGAGAAAAGCAATTTATATTCTTTACATTTCTGGGCCAGTTTAGTCCACATTTTGCTGATTTATGCCACTTCTCCCCTTTTCACTCTTTAGGAAACACAGTAATTGTTGTTTGCCTCATTGCAGTAGTTCCAAATCTCTACTGACATTTCATATCCAACTGCAACCAAATTACTTGACATACTTTGTTTGAATGGAGACCCAATATGGTTGACATAGATATACTTTTATATAACACATATACATAATTCTGTTTCATATGGAAAACCAAGCTTTTGATTGACAAAGGTGTGAAGAGTGAATTTCAAACCTGAATTCACATTCAATCGCTTTTAATAAGCAGGTATAAAATATTGCAGCAGGTTTTTTCATGACCCAACTGCCACAGTGCTGTAAACGATACCTGTCTTGTGTCTCAGTGAAAACTGAAGTGAAGAACTTCTAGGACATGCAGTGCTTTGTAGGCTGTCAGAGAAAATTATGTTTAAATGATCTTTATGTTATTTCATGTCTTTTCAAAATGTGCCAGTTTAGCCTCTCCAAAAGTCACCCCAGTATTTGCAGTGCTCATGCAAGTGCCCATGCATTTGTTGACTCATCCAGTAGCATTGCATGTTTGGCTAATTAATACCTCATTAAATTGTTTCACCAATTAAGTTCATTAATTGGCAGTGAAATTTAACAAATCCATGGAGGTACCCCCTAGGAGAGATTTGGGTCCTAAAACAGTGTTCATCTAGCCATCCAATTAGATATCTGTAAGCGTTTGGAGAACGATAGAAATTCCTGTTATTTTTTATTTTTATTGCGTTACGATGCATTTCAATATATTCTAATGTTAATTTTTTTCTTTTTTTTCTTCTGAGCAAACACACTACCCAGCTTTAATTGGATGTTAATAGTTTTAATTATTAATTTTCTTTTACTGCATGAGATTTTTGCAGAGTACTAAATGTATATTTCGAGAAATGTCTTTTGAATTCCTATGCATTTAGTTTATGGCAAAACAGCAGCTCTCTTCATATGTAAGACCACGCATTATTGGGTTTATAAACATGCAGCCCCACAGCTGATAAGCATTAGGGTGGCAGCTGCGTATATGAGACAGACTCCCAGATTATCATTCCAACCAGAGAGCACGCTGGTTTGATTTGCAGCGAGGCACCAAACGGTCCACACTGCTTTGTGCATTACCGGCAACCGATGTGCATTTCATAAAATCATACCCGAGCTGAATAACAAACAACCACACATCAACATTATTACCCCTTGGCCTAAACCGGTGGCTTTTACCCTGTGATTTATTTTTGATAAGAGTTAGCAATGAATTTAAATGGAATCAAGAAGGAAATTTAAAGGTATGTTATATTCACAAGGTTTCATGTCATGCTGGAGTAATGCAATATAAATATGACTATGTAGAGGGAACACAAATAAATAATTTAGGTGCATAAAAAATGAGTAAAATCATTTGAAATGAAACATTTTGCCACACTTGTGGAGGTCAATTCATAAAGCGGGCTTCCCAGGTACCATTTATGGACACTGCATACAAACGGGTTGCTTATGCCTTTGATGGCATGGCTTTCCGCATGCCATAGAAGTTGGATGGTAAAGTAGCTAATTTGATGTCACCTAATGGCGTTATTAGCTGCATCACGATCCCTGGCACTAACAGTGCCGACAGTTGTTCCCACAGCCATGTTTTCGTGAACTTTCCACTCGTACTCGCGAACTGGAAAGACTGGGGCTTCATCCACATCTTCTACAAAGATCTTTATGGTCGCTTGGTCCCGGAACTCGTCGTAGTCGAGATAACGAGTGTCCACGGGATCGTTTACGGCCTCTGCGATGATGGCAAACCGCTTCTTGGCTTCATAATCCAAGGTCTGAGGAGACACATTAATGGGAAACTGAGCAACATAGATGAAATTTGCCATATTGAGTATGTGTGTGCCCTGCGATCCATAGACATTGTTGTGTTCCGTGTTTTATGTCCTGTACTTCCTGGGGTTAGCATCAGGCTCACCATAACCCTAAATAAGTCTACTGGAAATAATGGATATATATATATATATAAATTTACTTATACAATATTAAATAAAACTTACAGAAAATAAATTATTTGGGAAAAAGAAAAGTTTTCAAGCACTATTTTAATACTTCCCATAGTGAAAACCGCCAGAGAACCTTGTCAGTGGGTTTACATTACGGCAGCTGCTCAGGAGGTATATACATTACAGCAGCTGCTCAGGGGGTATATACCTTACAGCAGCTGCTCAGGGGGTATATACATTACAGCAGCTGCTCAGGAGGTATATACATTACAGCCGCTGGTCAGGGGGTATATACCTTACAGCAGCTGGTCAGTGGGTAAATACATTACAGCCGCTGGTCAGGGGGTATATACCTTACTGCAGCTGGTCAGTGGGTAAATACATTACAGCAGCTTGTTAAGGGGTATATACATTACAGCCGCTGGTCAATAGCTATATACCTTACCGCAGCTGGTCAGGGGGTATATATATTACATATGTATATACAGATGTAAGGTTCTGCTAAACCACCCCCCTTCTGATTCTGCTGAACCATAATTTCAGTAGCAAAGGGTATCTGGCTGCTAACTAGCTACCTCACATCTGTTTCACAAGAAAAATAATTAAATATTAATACTAACTGTAAATAGCTGTAATGTCACGGAATGCAACCAGGGGAATAATTTTTTTTCACTTACACTTTTGCACCCCCTACTCAAATTACGCTCCAGGAGATCATCTCTGTTGCTTATAGGGCAGACTTGCCGGCCGGCCCTGAGCCGGTATATGCTATACATTAGAGCAGCTGGTCAGTGAGTACATACATTAGAACATCCACTGACAGAAAAATGAGATCCACCTGTCTAAGTAGCAGACATCAAGGCAGCTTACATGCTGTATGATTTAAAAATCTATTTCAATTTGCATCCTGAAAATGATTACATTCATCTGAATTTCCCATCTGGAGTGACTTATGCCGGCTTTGTAGGATAATACAGGGCATTGAGTTATTGCTCTATTATCAGCGCATTACTTTAAGAGACACCGACCAACCAGTCTCCATTTTTCAGTAGTAGCTGGCCTGCGTTCGTACGTCATGAGAAAGATGAGTGAGGGGTGATTGAAAGGCTGGTCCGAGCATTTGGCAGCTCTCGTCATGCAACGGAGGCTCCCCACGAACGGCGAGTCACTATTATTATTCAAAACCTCCAGTCGGAAGCAATGCAACGATAAATGTTTTATGAAGTATTTTGACAAAGACGCATAGCGTAGGCGGTTAAGATCAATCAATCAGGTGAGGAGACGACAATTATAAACAAAGGTTTCCAGGGGAAGCCCAACTGTGATGAATTTAAAAACTGACACTAATGCAAAACTCACCACATGTCAATTAAGTACGTGTGGGGAGAAAAAACAGAAAAGTGTGGTGAAAGCTTGTCAACGAGTTCATGTTTAATTTTTTAACAAATATCTAGTGAAGAAAGACAAGCATTTTACAGACCAATTGCTTTAATAGTTTTCTCTCTGAGGAGAGTCTGATGCCTGGGACTCTCTGAAACACGTACAGGTGGTGCATTTTATTTACGAATTATACAGAAGTCTGTTGCTGATAACACAATCTGTCGACCAATTCTCACTGTTAATTGGTTTATAAATGAAAGTATCAGATGCAAATGACTGTTGGTGCCGTATCGATCTTGAACTTATTGCCATGCTTTGTATGAGCAGGAACTTATTTTTCTACATTCGACGTTTGGCAACAGAGACTAACACCAGCAGTAGGGGCTAACTGTTGAGCTAACAGAATCAATTCAAAGGGGCAGTGCTTGATTATTTTGGCTCGTTTTTTTTGCTGAACTACATTTCAAACCAGACCATCTCAGCTCTCGTGCTGCTACTGTTGATTAACATCAGTTTGGCTGCAACAACTTCAATGATGCTTCAGTAACAAAATTTCCCTGCAAATGTATCTGTTGTATACATGATTATACAACTGCAACACAATTTAATATATTATTTATGGTACAAGTTTAAAAATGAATCCTAGTTTGCAGCTCCCCTGCTTGGACCCCATAAATTCCTGTGGTGAAGGAATGGCAATTAAGATAACTTGAGAAAACCCCCAGTGTTTGATTTAGTGCATGTGAGAATATCTTTGTTGTGTGATGAAAGTTTTATAGAACTCAGTGCAATAAAACTGATAAATTAGTATTAACATACTTTATGGGAATATCACTGGTATACAAATAACTTAAAATGTAAAATTTAGGTCAATGTTATTCTAGGGGAAGTAATCACATGGTTAAGATCATGAAATTACAAAATAAAAATAAAAAAACAATCAGTCTAATCAAATCTTTGATTAAAAATACAGTCCCAAATCTAATTATAATTCCAAAAAGAATGACCTTAAAACTATGGTAAAATATGCAAATATTTTAGTGTTTTTACTAGAATATGCCAGTTTTCCAGTATAAAAAGAGCCGGGCCATTCAGTGATGTTGTATACCTTGGCAAGCAGAATTACCCCCTCTTGTGTGACCGGGTCAGTATGGATCTGAAAAGTTCCGTTGCCCTCCTTCTCCTCCAGACTGTAGGTCATCCTGGCATTGACACCCACGTCACTGTCATCAGCCTTAATCCGGCCCACGGTCGTACCTACAGGGGCGGACTCTGCCACAGCGAAGGAGTACAGACCTGGGAATACACCGGATTTAAGAGAGCCAGTAAATGATGGATGATCCCTAAGAGAGGATTGTGGGATTTAATTTTACTTAACTAGACAATAATCCATACTGTTAGTAAATTAGTTTGGCTCTCCATATTTGCTGCAGTTGTAACTGTCAAAATGCAGCTGTATACTGTAATAAACAAGCTCTGCACTGCGCTTTGTTGTAATCTTGCACATCTGTCATTATATGCGGTGTGTCTAAGATCCTCACAAGTGACCATTGTTTGCTTTCTATTCCTGCTTTCTTTTGAAGCAAGCTGCACATCGGTGTAATAAGTGTATAAGCCACAACAATGTTACATTAATACTTGTGTCGTCTACGTGGCAATGGATAAAAGTGCAGATGGGCTTGACGTCCAAATTATGATTAATAATACGTTGTCAGTAATTTACTATGCCGTAAGTATAGAATTAAAACGGAAAGAAATGGATGTTAATTCTGAGGATGTTAACTTTCAGGAGGACCAGGGCTTGTTACAAACTGTTACTCGGTGAGCAGCCTGGAAACTCCGCAAAGTTTGTTTGTTTGTTTTATAAAGGTCAGGACAAATGTCCCTTCAGATGCAAGGGATTAAATGTGATATGTCCAACTGACTTACAGCACACACTGCTCTAGGGATTTGTTACAGTGCCAGGTTTTTTAAAGGGAAAAAAATGACAAGGTTCCTTACTGTCAGATAAATTGCAGTCACTATTATTTTAATGCACTGGGTGTATAGGTCCAGGTAGATATATGATTTACTGACATTACACCATTTATGTATTCACCAAATCATCAAAGAATGATTAATGTGGAGCATTAGAAGTACACATGAATGCATCTTTATATTTTAGCTAGCTGGTAAGATTTTTTCCCAATTATTGAGCCATTCTTGTAATGAAAGGAAATGGAATGCAATTCATACATTCACATTAGTAAGTGAGTGAAAGGCGAAGGGCTGAATCTATCTTACAGTCACCCCACAGAAACGCAGAGTCCAACTCACTGTGCTGAAAGACTGGTCCATTGTCATTGACGTCAGAGAGGATAATGGTAACCGTGGTAGTAGCTGAGTGGCTACCAGATGATCCCATCATGTCCTTCACTTGCACTACTACAAAGTACTTTTCCCGAGTCTCCCTGTCCATGTTGGCCAGTGAGGTTACAATGATTCCTAGGAGACACGTAGCACTCTGCACAGGCCATTCATATGCAGACATTTTATACCATGCACCAGAACAATATACAGTACCATGCAAAAGTCTTAGGTAGTCAAATAAATGATTTTTAGATGATCTTGATGAAGTTGGTGTAAAACAATTATTTAGTGTTTTTTCAAAGTTTGTCCCCAAAACTCACCCCAGTATTGGCAGCAACCATCCAGTTTACCAGTGTTTTATTGAACGCATTCAGATATTTACCCAATTTAATTATTTAATTAAGTGAGCTGGTGGTGAAATTTAACAAATACGACTGGGATGCCCCTGAGGAGAGGTTTGGGAACTGAAGCGGTGTTCTTCTAGCCATCCAACAAGATTTCAGTAACTGGAGAATAGAAGAAATTCCTTCTTTTATTGTGTTGCTCTTACATCACATATGTTCTATTGTGTTGGTTTTTTCCTGCGCAAATATCCACTAACTGCCAAGATAAATAGCTTTAAACATTTTCTAAGATTTTTGCCCAGTATTGTAGGTAGAGAAGAGCTTTGTTTGGAAGCTTACCTGCTTAGTTTGACTGTTTAGGGACATCACCCACCACCTACGTCTTTATCTAATGGCTGAGTTTTTTGAACTACAATAAATCAGACACTGACAACAAGCCTAGGCAACCAAACATATAATTAATAAATGTTATTTTATATCTGTGAATTGAAGCCACTTTTATTCGTGTGCCTGTTATTTGTTCCCACAATGCTTCTTTTTAAATAATGCTTTGACATTGTTTATATGTTTTCTCAGGTTTGGTAGACTGATTTTTTGCATGTTTGAACAAATATGTGCCTCAAATCTATAAGCCAAATATGTCTCCTGATGCTTTATTTTTCAAGATTAAGAGCAATTGCACCAAAAGGGTATATAAGCTCTGTTCATCATCAGATAATCATAGGGATATAAACGAAATTAAACACAAACAGGGATCTAACCCTATGAGTCATGAGAAATCTCACTTGCTTACATCAAGTGCTTTCTGTTTTGTGAGTGATCTTTCCACAACAAAGAGTAGAACTTATTCACACTCCTGGTGTCTTCCTGATCACAGCATTAGAAATGCTTAATCTATATTACACACATATGAGAGCACCATGCTTTTTTGTATTTAATGATATTTATTTTTCTAAGAGCTCAGTTTCACATTGAAATCTGTATATAAATAAATATATCTAATGCAATAAAATGATTCTATTGGTGCCTGCTTCCAAATCAACACAGGAAAGGGACTGAATGAGAAATTCTGGTGATTTTCTGCTGTGATAAATCTTCATTTCATATCAGAACAAGTGCTGTGTTTCCTGGGGTTTATCCCTTTTTGCCAATTTAAACAGGGCAACACCTGCTACTAAAATGCTTGAATTAGGGATCTGGGAAACGATGTTTTTTTTTTTTTGTCGTTGCCATTTTAAAAACATTAATGCACTAATACGACCATGAAAATAAGTTAATATAAGTAGTAACGGGAGGAACAGCCCTGATACATTGAGTGTGGGATAATTTTTCACTGTAAATCACTGGCTGCCTTTATCCTAAAAGGATCAAATAAAGTAACCCATAGGAATTGGGGTAACATTTCACTGGATGAAAAGCCTAGCCACCCTGAGTTTTGCTGATTTGTTTGGTCCATCCCCAGTAATTAGTAATGGTGTCTTGTGCCAGAGTTGCCTGGCATGCCTGACAGGTCCAATTAATGAGTTTCACATAGTATAATAAATAAAATATAAAACTACGAATATCGGAGTACCCTTTTAATTATGCCTGTAGTAAAGCTTGAAAGCCAAGGGAAAGAGCCTCATATTTTTTTTTTACTCTTTTGTTTTTGGTTGTGCTTCAATTTTAATAAAATTTAATGAGTTGCAGCTCCAGTTGAGAACTTTCAGTTGCATATTTATAGTGACTCAGAAGGCCTGTTAAATCAGACTTACAGGACAATATTAATAACTAGTAATATCTATACAAATATGCTGTCCTACGTAGTACCTGTGGACCTGCTAATATAATCCCAATGACACTGAAATACAATAGAAATATATGAATTAAAGTTAATGGAGGACAATGAGGAAAATTGCTCCATTTGGAAACGCCCAAAGTCCATTTCTAATTGTACCTGTTTTCGGCTCCACTGAGAAGTAGGGCTCCCCTTGCAGCATGGAATAGATGAGCTTGGCGTTGTTCCCGTGTGAGGGATCATCTGCATCTGTGGCTGTCACTTGCACTACTGTGGTCCCTGTGTGGGGAGAGATTACACAGGTGGCTCTGGCTCGCCCTGCCACTCACGCTCGCTGGGGAAAATAATTACGCCGGAGCCCTGTGGAGTTCCTCTCAGCTGGGGATGACATACATGCTCAGAGAGGGACTTCTGGTGCCACGGGGACAATGCAGAGTGTGTGCGCCTGTCAGTCTCATTCCGCTCTGACATACCCGTATCTCGCTCATTTAAATAGGCAGCATTTGCATAACAATATTTACTGTTACAATAGTACAAGTGCCTCGTAAAAATAGCTAATAACGATATCCCTTAGAATCACTGGGATTCGCTGTTGATTTATCCTGAAGTCCAACCTTTAAAATTGGCAAAATATGAAGCAGTATATTAGTAATTCAAATAGGATATGCAATTAAGTATTTTTTTCACTAAGGTGCTATAGTTGGTCATATATTTGTGCATAATATAGATATACATACCACTGGGAGACATTTCTGGAATTACCGACACATAAGGTTCATTCTGAAACTGTGGCATGTTGTCATTGATGTCCTGGACTTTGATGATGAATTCTGACTCAGGTTCAACAGGCTGGCTAGTCTTCCTGTTTATAGCCTGGGCTCTCAGTATGTAGAAGGCCTTCTCTTCTCTGTCGAGCTTGTGCAGCATGCGGATCTCCCCCGTATACTCATTTATCACGAACACTTCTCCAGCACCCTCACCAGACAGAAGGTACTTTATAGAAAAGTCGCCTTTGTCAAAGTCTGATTTGAGCTACATTAAAAAAAAAAAAAAGTGTTTCCACCATAATATGCTTCTGGAATTTCTTCTCATCGAGATAAAACACGAATAATGATTTTTTTTAAGCATTATTTACCTGTCCAATTACCCGGGGAGTTGGGTCTTCCTCTGGAACTAAAAGCTGCTTCCAAATCCAGCCACGTCTGAACCGTCGGTGTGACACGTGCCGCTCCTCATTGGCCATACGGGGATCTCTGTGTTGCTTGGCCGTTCGTATTTCCTCTGCTGTGAAGCATCTCGTCATCAGGGAGACGAGCAGCAGAAGCACCAACACTGAGCTGTGCATCATTTACCTTTGGCCCCTGCCCTTTGTCCCTCTTCCAGTCAGCTTAGCTCAGATAGCACCTGGCACTGCTGTCCCATTTAATCTGCACCCACTCGTGCCATCAGGACATGGGGGAGACCATCCAAAATCAGAGAAGGAATCCGTGATGCATCAGAAAGCCCATCGTTATACCTGCCCATCTCTGTAAGACACAAATACTTCCATTAAAACACATCGCTGTGTCCTTTAATCTTCTCAATATAGCAAACCTTGAATACACAACAGCAAGACTTCATACGGCCAACCAGAAACAGCTACGGTCTGGAAATCCTTTTAAACTATTATACTACACATCATAAGGGAAAGGAAGTAAAAGAATAAGTATTCAATTATTGTAATTGAGTATGTCTACATGTCTTTATTTATTTATTTATTTATTTTGTCTGACTGTCGTGTTGACCACACGTCATCAATTTGATGCTAAAAGTAAGACACAACTGATTTATAAGGGCCCAGCGTTGTGTATAAAAGGATCCTTAATCACATTCCGGACAGAAAGACCAGTGGAAGAGTCCGTATGCCTTATTTGAAGAATTGTATGAAGTTGCAGGTCGACCTGATAAGCTTGATATGTCTGCTCCTACAAAGACTACGGAAACCCTACATAATTCAGTTATGGGAACTGACCACATTTATAACCATGAAGCATTACAGTACAGGACAAGTTTTCCGTGTACACCCATATACTTTATTCATGGCTGATATCTGAATTGTCAGTGGTTAGATCCCTGATTTTTTCTGGTAAATATTACACTTCCCACCACTTATTCTACAGTAGTGGCTATGTCAGTTATCCCCAGAGGCGGTTCTAACTGGTATGTCACCCTGGGCAAACACAACCCCATCCCCCCCCCCCGCCCATCCCCTCAAAAAAGGCACATTAATGACCCAACTGTAATGAAATGAGCAGATATAGCAAAAATAAATTAACATGACATGAGCAGGTGGACGACTCCTCATCCTGAGGCTCGGGGATGAGGAAGTACATAGCTCCTCATCCTGCGGCTCGGGGGTGAGGAAGTACATAGCTCCTCATCCAGGAAGTACATAGCTCCTCAACCAGGAAGTACATAGCTCCTCAACCAGGAAGTACATAGCTCCTCATCCTGAGGCTTGGGGATGAGGAAGTACATAGCTCCTCATCCTGCGGCTCGGGGATGAGGAAGTACATAGCTCCTCATCCAGGAAGTACATAGCTCCTCAACCAGGAAGTACATAGCTCCTCATTCAGGAAGTACATAGATCCTCATCCTAGCCAGTGCTAGAGGGTGCTCCGAAATATGTCAGAAGTGCCCCTGAATTTGCATTAACATACTCTATATAGATTACACACTCTACATACATTTGTTGCACAATTTAATATGCATGACATTTAATAAACATGATTATATCAAATTTTCAGAATATGAAAAAGAATAACTGTACGACCTCCCGCTAATTCTATGTATAAGGCCACCCCAAAAGATATCATAAAAAATGGAAAATATCAACATAATATAGACATAATTTAAGCACTGAAAACTGCCTTTAGCCTACTGAGTTAAGGACCTAGTCAGTACACTCACGGGAAATGATGTCCATGATGTCACTTCAATTAAAACAATATAAACCACTATATTGGGAAAAGTATTGGGACAGCCCTCCAAATCATTGAATTCAGGTGTTCCAATCACTTCCATGGTGAAAGGTGTATAAAAAAATTGTGTACAAACATTTGTGGAAGAATGGGTCACTGTCAGGAGCTCAGGCAATTCAAACATGGTACAGTACTGTGATAGGATACCACTTGTACATCGTAGTCCATTTGTGAAATTACCTTGCTAGTAAATATTCCACGGTCAACTGTTAGTGGTATTATAATGAAGTGGAAGCAATTGTGAACAACAGCAACTCAGCCGCAAAGTGGAAGGCCACATAAAATCACAGAGCGTGGATAGCGCATGCTGAGGCGTACAATGCAGAACTTTCTGCAGAGTCAATAGCTACAGACCTCCAAACTTCATGTTGCCTACAGATTAGCTCAAGAACAGTTTCATCCAAGCCTTACATCACCAAGTACAATGCAATGCATTGGATGCAGTGGTGTAAAGCACACCGCCATTGGACAGTGGAGACGTGTCCTCGTGACGTGACGTGGAGTGATGAATCGCACTTCTCTGTCTGGAAATCCGATGGACGAGTCTGGGTTTGGTGCTTGCCAGGAGAGCGGTACTTGTCTGACTGCACTGTACCAAGTGTTAAGTTTGGTGGAGAGGGGATTATGGTGTGGGGTTGTTTTTCATGGGTTGGGCTTGGCCCCATAGTTCCAGTAAAAGGAACTCTTTATGCTTCAGCATACGAAGCCATTTGGACAATTTCATGCTCCCAACTTTGTGGGAACAGTTTGGGGATGGCCCCTTCCTGTTCCAGCATGACTGCGCAGCAGTAAGCAAAGCAAGGTCTATAAAGACAGGTGCATTGTATTGCTCAGTCTTTCAGTCACACTCAGTTACAACCCCAAATCAGAAAAAATTGGGACAGTATGGAAAATGCAAATAAAAAAGAAAGTAGTGATTTCTAAATTTACTTTAACTTGTATTACATTGAAAACAACAGCACATTATTTAATGTGTTCCTCATGAATTTTATTGTTTTTTACAAAATAAACACATATTCGAATTTTGGTTCTTGCAACACATTTCAAAAAAAGTTGGGACAGTAAATTGCCAATCCAGTTGCTTTTCACAACACTTAAAAGATGTTTAGAGACTGAAGACACCAAAGTGTTTCAGGTGTAATTTTGTCCCATTCTTCCTGCAAACTTTTAAAAAAAGGGTGGGCAACAGTACGGGGTCTTCGTTGTCGTATTTTGCGCTTCAAAATGCACCACACAATCTCTCTTGGAAATCTGTCTGGACTGCAGGCAGGCCAGTCAAGTACCCCTACCCTCTTCCTCTGCAGCCAGGACTTTGTAATGTGTGCAGAATGTGGTTTTGCATTGTCTGGTTGAAATATGCATGGGCGTTTTCCATACTGTCCCAACTTTTTCTGATTTGGGGTTGTACAAAGAGGTTAAACAATTCTCTGAGACATTTGCAAAATGTTATAATACAAGATGCAAGACTAGACAATATGCAGAGGTTGATAATGTGCAGTAATAGTGCTATAAAGTGCATGTGGCATAGATACACTCTTAAAAATAAAAGAACCAAAAGTGGTTCTTCACAGTGATGCCATAGGAGAACCTTCTTTAGTTCTTCAAAGCACTCAAAATGACATAAGGTGTTACTTAAATAACTTTTTTTTTGTATTCAGTTCTCCAAAGAACCTTAAACACCATAAAAAGGTTTTCCAGCATGAAAAGGTTCTCCAGAGCACTGAAAGTGCTCCAGAGCACTAATGAAGAACTAGTTTTTCTTAGAATGTATGACTGCTATGGGAAATGCGTATGCTGGAGATTGCTTGGGGCGAGAAGCTGTTCTTGAATCTGGTCAGAGTTCTGATGCTGTGAAACCTACCAGACTGCAAGGGCAGTGAAGAGTTTGTGGCTGGGTTGGCTGAGGCCCTGAATTATAGAATGAATCTCGTTAGAGCAGCGGTGGGTGGCTAGTTTAGTCCCTGTGATTTTTTTGGGTAGACTTCACAAACCTAGGTGCCATAGGGTGGACCTGGTCCTGTAGAATGGCCATACACTTCTGTGTTGTTATATGGCCATACGGAGTAATGACAAAACCTCATGACTCCCACAAAGTGGCCGCCCATACAAATTCACATTGGGAGCTGAAGGCATGCTTTGCCTTCCACCAAATGTAAACCCATCGGGATGCCTGAAAAAGGGGTAAATATCACTCCTCAGGCCATATTACTTTTTTCTTTGCTCACTTTATTATTTATGAATTGTGGCTTGTTTGGTAACATTTCTGACTGACTTGCTTAATTGCATTAGTGCAGTATTTGTCTGTTGAGTCACTAGTTGTACTAAGATGGGTTAGATATTTTGACAGCAGTGTATAATCCTATAAATATATAAAATGAAAAACTAGTATTTTAGTAAATGATTAAACTTTATATTGCTTTACATTCTAGATACTGTTTATATTAGAAATAGTTTTCTGTGGAAGATAAATGAGAAAATTGTGAAAACATGTGGAAATATTTCTAGGCCCAGTAAGTAAGCAGTTCTTTATTGCAGCATGATCCTAAAGGCCGCTGTTTTAAGGCTAGTCGGGGGTGCCTCAGAAACAAAGTCTTTTCTTTTTAAGCTTTGTACTCTAAGTCACTTACAATGTATGACTTACAAAACAGCACGAGTCCATCATGGAGAAGAACAAACCATATGCCGCAATCATTTTTCAAAAGTAATAACATTTTCGGTAAAAAAAAAATCTTAATAAAATATTTAAATGCCACTCAAATGAATATTTCTTCAAATCATATAGTTACACATAATTTATTAGTTTGCATTATTGATTATCCACTGAGACATCAAATAAGTTTGATATACTACTAATTTGTTACTTATAATAATTTGCAGTTGCAGCAGAAAATAATGGAAATACCACATGAAAATGGAATTTAAATTTTGATTGACTAAATATCAATGACAAACGCAGCTACAGAGGTGAGTCATAATGGGTAGCGGTGAGAATGTGAATTAGAAATGTGCCAGCTGTACAAGGGGTCTGAAAGTCAATACTTTGATATGTGAGATCAAGGAGCTGGTGCCTTAATTGCAGGTGCATGACTCATAAAAACTGGAATTATTTCATGTATTAAGGGTAAATGTCTCAAAAATCTTTACAGCATATGCCGAACACGTTAAAAAATGCATTTCTTACCCAGTGCCAAGTTGAAACTCATTGACCGGGATAGGCCACAAAATGCGTCCTCCAGAACGACCTCAGAATGGAATCTGCACCTATGTGACACAGTCTCAGCAAAAACTATACATCCTGAGCTTCCTTATATGGAAATCCATTTCAGAGCTTCTGTTTTGAAACCCTCTTTATCCATAGGAAATTAACAAAGACGCATAACCTGATGTAAGGACCACACAACCCAGACCTCCAAGCAAAGGAAAAAGTAATGTGTGTAACCCCTTTTTCAGGCATTTACATTTGGTAGAAGGCAAAGCGTGCCTGTTCCCAATGTGAATTTGTATGTGTGGCCACTTTGTGGGAGTCATGAGGTTTTGTCATTACTCCATATGGCCATATAACAACCCAGCAATATATGGCCATTCTACAGGACCAGGTCCACCCTATGGCACCTGGTTTTGTGAAGTCTACCCAGAAGATCACAGGGACTGAACTAGCCACCCACTGACCAGCTGCACCTTAACCGCTGCTCTAACAAGATTCATTCTATAATTCAGGGCCCCAGCCAACAGCCACAAACTCTTCACTCTCCTAGCAGTCTGGTTGGTTTCACAGCATCAGAACTCTGACCAGATTCAAGAACAGCTTCTCGCCCCAAGCAATCTGCAGCATACGCATTTTACCATACCAGTCATATCTATGCCACATGCACTTTATAGCACTATTACTGCACATTATCAACCTCTGCAAATTGTCTAGTCTAGCATTTTGTTTCATATCATTCTGCATATGTATCAGAGAATTAACCTCTTTCTAACTGAGTGTGACTGAAAGAGCGAGCAATGCAACGTACCTGTAAGCCACGACTGTTCTTATAATTCATTGTAACACATTCTAAAAGTATGATAAACACAGCTGTAAATATTTATATAAAGGCATAACACATTATAGTTATGTGTATTAAGCATTATTAATGCTCTATGAAGCACTTATCTATAATGCAATACAAATACCTTCATAATGCAGCACAAAGCATCCTTAATGCTTATACCAGCCATTACAATGCATTATGAAGGTATCTATAGTGCATCATAGATAGAGCATTTATAATGCATGAGAAACATGGCTATAATGTGCTATGCCTTTTGATACATATTTATAACTAAGTTTATAATGCATTATGAATGCATAATTATTTGTTTTTATAAATTACTAAAAACATGGCCTTAAGTAAAGTGTTATTAGTGAAAAATCTTGGATCTTGGCATAAAGTTCCCTCATATTGTTCTCATGTCCCAAGATAATAATGCCCTCATACACCCCAAGTGCTGCTAGCATCCACTGACCGTGCTCACAAATTGGTAGTAAACTATTCTTTTTTCCACATCTTATCTGCCCATAATTGATTAATTATCCACGTCCCTTTGCTAATTATCAAATGATTGCTGAACAAACGGTGCATTCAGGCGAACCTTGTGGAAAACTGCGAAAATACAAATTGACAGCCTTGATATCACAAGGAATCAAAATGACTCAAAGCTCTGTTTTATTACCCCTGTCTCCTCTCGCTTTGTCTTTCAACTTTAAAAAGAGGAGAAAACCTGGGATTTGTTTCTCAAGGGCAGAATTTTCATAAAATTTTTAAATTGTTCATGGTTTATTATACTGTCATGTCATACTTTCTAATAATTAGCCTTTCCAGTTTGGAGCATTCTTTTTCTTGTTCAATAGTTTGAACAAGTCAGCTAACCAATATCCAGTGAATATGTAATAAATTTTCCCTTTTATAACTAAAAGCCTTCAACATAATTAAAAAAATATTTAACATTACTAATAAGCATTTCAGAGAGCTCTGGCGCTGGGAACTAGTTTCTGAGAATAAATTGATAGAATAAAACATGTAATTTTTGGGTAAATATAAAAAAAGTTTTCAGTTGCATGGAAAACAATACACATTAATGTCAAATTTACCCATCCATCCATCATCCAACATTTTATCCAGTAAATGGTGGCAGGGGGAGGTCTGAAGTAGGATAAGGTGTCAATCCATCATAGGATCCATACTTGAGTAAATGAATGAATCAATGAATCAATGAAAGAATTAATGATACATTTATATAGCACTTTTCAAAACACCCAACGTGCTTTAGGGAAAGGGAAATTCACTCTATGTCATAGATATTTATTTTTTACTGAGTAGCCATTTTGGAAGGCTGCTTTTCATTTTGAAACTTCAATATCTGAGCGAAATATTCAATTCCAAATCTATTACAAAGTCTGCTAATCTGGAAACCTTACAGAAAGGTAATGGACTTAAGATGTAAACAGGATTCAGCTATTAGTAATGATGCAATGTTACATATGTATGACAAACACAGCTACTTCTATTGAGCAAAGTCTATTCCAAGCTTTGGTGTACCATATTAAAAACTTGGTACTATTTTCATATGGGGACCAATGCTTATGTATAATGAGAAACACTGGCCTTTTTATACTAGATGGATCTTCTTGTCTGTAGAAATGACATTGTAATCCAGCCTCTCCCTTGTATTCCTTTAACATTTCTCCCTGTTTCATATTTCATGCTGTGCAGATGTTGGAGCGGGTGGTGGATTAATAACTAATGTTTTACCGAAGACATGCCTGACTTTTCTCAAGATATAAAGAACAAGTAAAATAATGAGATGCATCAACTATTCACATGATTCACTTTCTTTTCCACACTCATAGGTTCTTTAAAACTGTTCAAAATGTTGTAAATGCATGATTGTCTATATAATAAAATGATTTGACTTCATAAAAATGTATAACAATGTATGATTTCAGGACCGTTTTGCATTTGCCTTAAGCTGAATATATGCTTAGATTTCCAGATATTCAACTGTTCATAGATATAAATATGCCTTTCTGCATTGTTGAATTCCTGAATCCGATTGGTCAGAAGGGTGTTGATTAATAAAACATAGTGTCCGCCAGTAAATCAATGTACTACTATTATCTCTAATTCTAACTCATGTTAATTAAAATTATAAACATAA
The DNA here is from genome assembly GCA_026780845.1 of Petrocephalus sullivani. Lineage (NCBI taxonomy): Eukaryota > Metazoa > Chordata > Actinopteri > Osteoglossiformes > Mormyridae > Petrocephalus > Petrocephalus sullivani. The sequence continues at coordinate 24,766,110 of JAODKM010000001.1, forward strand.
AATACAATTTAAAATTAACATAAACTAACTTTTTTAGCTTGTTAAGAGGAAAGTAATGTTAAGTAAAAACATATAGTACAAATGTATAACCAGGGTATATGTTTTCCCCAGTTTCTTCAGCTATCTCCCAGAGTCCAAAGAAAAGCAGTGTAGGTGAACTAGGCTTGGGGTTCCCAGCCTTTTGATGACCACATACTGGCTTGTGTTGTGTAAAAATTTCACAGACCAGACCGGGCTTGGCTTTATGGGGGGTGGGGGCAGGGTGGGCCACCCAGCCAAGAGGGGGAAGTGTATTTTTTTAAAATGTAATTGCCCCCCCCAAAAAATCTTCCTGGCCCACCCTGTTCACGAGAGCTGGAGCCGAGCCTGGACCAGACCAGAAAAACTGTGGACTGTGGGGGAGGGGGCCTGTGGTGGCAGATCTATCAGTGAGACACATTTAATAAGTTGTGCAATAAAGGTGCAATCATCAATAGTTGCAAAAAAGGCGTCACTTAAAAATATACTGCTTATTTTACGCAATTGACCAACCACAGTGAAAAGTGCCTGCATTCTGTGGGCTAATAGAATACCCTAATTGGTCTATGGACTGGGGATTGGGAACCCCTGAACTAGGGTCTCTGAACCAGTTTTAGTGCATGATGTAGTTTATGTATGGGTGCACATGTCCTTCTGCGGAGTGATATCCTGTGTCCTGTGCTTCATTATCTGCATGTCCTTGGACATGTTCCAGGTTTCCCATGAAACTGATTTATAGATATAAGCTGGTCTGTTAACTTCTTTATTTTAAAATGGGGTTTCTAATTATATGAACATCTCAGCCATCTGGAACAATCATTTATTGTAAGGTTTCATTGTACACTGCATGCAAGACATTAGAAAGAAAGCAGTTGTACATCTATGTTACAGTTTCTCAGTTGTAGGACTTTTGCTACAATGGATAGTGTGTGCGATGGAATAATCATTGCTTCTGTCAGCCAAATTAAATTAAATGATTTTGCTGGAGTACTCAGTGTGTTGGGATTCCCAAGAAGTCATTTTTTTAACATCTGAATCCAGAAATCTGTAAGCTGAGTTTTAGGACAAAAATTATTATGTAGTAACGTTGTGGAATTAACTTGTTGGTAGTCGCATCAGCTACATTATTAACATGCATATTTATACAGATGTGCTTGGGGGGAAAGAATGTTTATTCGAGTAAATGTCCCGAACTTCAGTTTTGTAGATTTTAAGGACTGTTGAAGGAATATGGCCATTTGTGGCTTGGAAAGAAAAATGTACTCTGATGAACTCAGATTTTACAGTTTTTCTCAATTGCTTTGGTACATTTCACAAAATTTACTTAACACCGTCAAGACTATAAGAGCATCTCAAAAGTTCATGCATATAGCACATCACTATGGTTTAGCTGTAGAAGCCTGTAACTTCTGTAAAAAAACATTTAACTCATGTCTCAAAAGCAAATAATTCTATCTATGTATTAGCCAGTGCCACCAAAATGAAAAGCACAATCTGCATCATTTTAACCATAAGAGCCAAAATGCTTAGATATATACTCAGTATGTCAGTGTGACTATGCTCAGCGCGACAGTATTGTGGGAACCAAAAGCACAATAATGTCGTATCACTGCAATTTGTGAAATACATTTTTTTAAAATAATTTTGAAAGCTTGGTTAATTGAATTGCATCTGGTGGCTAACACAATGATCACATACATGTAAAAATATATGTCAAATTATGATAATGGGAAACTACATCTATTTTGACCAACAAAACTAAAGTATCTGAAAATGTGCCAAATTATGTGTATATGTATATGTAGTAAATCATTTGGCATATATATAGTTAAGAACATTTTGAAACAATGAGAAATTACATCATAGTGGATTACACTTGTTATTTTGCAAATTAATTGTCTTTTGAGAAATATAACACAGATTAGAACATTTCTGGAACAAACTTACAGTAGTCATGCTGAAATAAATTTAATAACCAAGTAATATGACATGTTCAGTGTCACAAAAGGCTGCCATACTGAATCTGTCCACTAATCAGCTATTATTGATCATTTGTTAAGGACAGTCATAGGTACTGATGAACACTGACTCAGATCTAACATGCTATTGCAGAAGAGAAAGCAAGTGAGAAATTTATAAAAAGAGGGAAAAGATATTAACAAAAATCATTTCAAAATGTACTTTACAGAAAAGTTGACTGAAATGCATTATTAATTTGGCTTTGTCAAAATTATAAAACCAAATGTCACCAAATTCTTATGCAAATTCATGCGCAAATATCATGTGCTTTCTAAAGAGGAGCTTGGTTTTCATTATTATAATATTTTGAATGCCTCCTTCAGCAGTCACAAATACAGAACAAAACTGCCATGTGCCGTGCTCAGCCCCGCCCTTCATGTCTTTTCCCCTGTTTTGCCCTCAGGCGGGGCTTGATTCGCCACACCTGTCCCTTCTTGTGCTTTGCCCCATGTTTTACCCCGCTTGTTAGCCCAGAACACCTGCCTTGTGTTTAATCCTTGATGTCCTGCCCTATTTAGTCGGTCTGCATCCTGTTTCCCCTGTCGGTTGTTGTCGATGCATTAGTACACTCGCTGTCTGTGCTGCTCTCGAGTGTTCCCCGATTCCCTCAATAAACGCCCCTTGGAAGGGCTTAACCCCGACAGCTGCAGTCATGGGTCGTTCATCCCGCAGCCGACGTGACACCATGTTATTTTTACAATAAATAAAAATTTCACAATAGACAAAATATTTTTAATTTCAGTTAAAATTTAGGTTGCTGTCTGAAATTAACACCTCACACTGCCTCAGGCCGAAGGGCACAGCCTGAATTATAAAGACCCACATGTCCCAGTTTTCTGTCAGTCTTATGCTTATGGAATCTGGACTGGATTTTAATATTAATACTCAAGTAAATATTATTTTAGAAGTTCAGGGAAAAATCCTAATCCTAATAAATAAAAGTACAGAAAAGAGCAGAGAAGGTAGCCAGGCTATTTAGTTGTTTAACTGACGAGGCAGGAGCCAGCACTGCAGCCTCACAAGTTCTGGGCTTTGATTCTAGTTTTACGTGTAGGTGCCACGCTGCCTCTGAGTTTGTGTGGCTTTCTTACAGATGATCTGGGTCACTCTCATCAGGAAAAGACACGGCCCTTAGGTTTCTCTTTCATTTTTGACCAACAAGTCTAAAGCAACTGAAAATTGTGCCAAACGATGACAACTGTAAAAAAGCATTTGCATATATGCACTAAAACATTTGGAAATTTGTGTGCAGCAATGAGAAATGATGTTCTGCTGTGCACAAGTGACATTATGGTGTGGAGATTACACTAGCTCTTTTGCAAATGTTAATTTTCATTTGAGAAATGCTCCAAAGCAATCAAGAAAAACTGTAGGACATATATACAAATTTTTGTACAATTGTCATCCTTTGGCACAATTTTCAGTTGCTTTAGCCTTGTTGGTCAAAATAGATTATGTAGTTTCCCACCATAATAATTTTACACTGAAAACTACAAACGTATGTGATCATTATGTTAGCCAACCCATGCAAAACAATGAACCAAGCTTTCATAATTATTTAAAAATGAATTTTAGGGATACTGCATTGTTGTGTTTTTGGTTCCTAAAATACATGATTTTGTTGTTCTTGTTTTAGCATTTTGCTGTTTTTGTGTTATACAGTGCTATGTTTTTTCCCTGAGGTCTGAAGAAGTTACGTATTCATGCAAGTGCTTTCGGTAACGCTTTACTTGAGGGGACACAAATAATGCAGTAATACATGCTTAGTAAATGCATTAATTAATCATTAACTATGCGTTACTTCATCATTAATTAA
>JAODKM010000001.1:24777736-24788911 GCA_026780845.1 Petrocephalus sullivani
ATTAGTTAATCATTAACTAATTCATGTTCATGATTAGTATTTCAGTAGTCAATGAGGTACTACTATGATTTGTGGCCAGTCCCAGAATAATAGCATAATGGAAAATACGGATTGACAAGAGTGCACCAGGTGCTGACAGTTAGAGCGTTTTCTCACAGACAAAGTTCCACTTTACTGCTACCTGCAGCGGTGCTGTAAACTTGGAAATGAGTTCTGTTGTCGATTACTTTTCCTCACGGACCCGGATTGCAAGTCTGTTCATATACCCTGTTCATATTCAGTTTCTAGTGGCACAAATATCAGCCCATAGTAAGAGTCTGGAGGCAGAACCGAAAATACTGCCTAGACTTTTTTGTAAATTGGAAGTCACGTTAAAAATTTCAGTTCAGTTCACCGACGAGATACTAGTAGGGGGTTATTACGTGACACACAAGACAGATTGCTAGTGACTTTCAGCCAGGGAAGAGCTCACTTGCTGCCAAATGTGAAACACACAGTAGGCCACATGTGGGACATCTCAATCTGCATGTCAACAGATCCAGTATAATAACAGATCAACATGCACTTTATTAGCTAGTATTGAGTAGGGCCCACGTTTGCCTTTAGAACCTTTCTAGCAGGCTTGCCAACTTTCACGTATCTGGCATATGCCTCATACTTTCAGACTCTCAGGCTCACGCAAGAAATTTTATGCCAGATCTATATTATTCCATTATTAACCTCAAATTCGTTATATCAAAAGCATTGGGGTAGTTTGCAAACCCCACAGACTATTTACAAGGGAATAAAATGTAAATGACTGTACAAACTTGTCTCAAACAGAAAATCTCTTGCCAGCCAGCCGACCAAAGTTGACAACACTGCTTCAAGGCTAGAAAGTACATGTTCACTGAGGCTATTCTGCACATCACAGAGCTGTTACTTTTTGGAATTACGGCCTTCTTGTTAGCTTTAATGACTGTGGCTGTTCCCCTCTGACCTCTCTCATTAACAGGGTGTTTTTTTGCCAAAAAAAAATGTTATGAATCACCATGAGCTATTGGCACTCTGGTGTGTGAAAATCCCAGGAGAGTGGGTGTTTCCGAGACGCTGGATCCCCCGCATCGGACACCAACAATCACACCATGTTCAGCATCTTAGCTGTTCTAATGTTGATTCGAACAGTAATTGACGCTCTTGACTGCGTCTTTGTGTTGTACCTACAGCCACATGATTGACTGTTTGTAGGCACAGGCTCTTAGCATTAACAAGGTGTACCTATTATACTAGCCAATGAGTTTATGTACCATAACAGAATGTACTCAAAAAGCATATACTAAAGTCAGATCCCAACAGGAAAGCTAGCACACTTCAGTTCTGCTGAGATAAATCTGTAGATGGACTTATTAGACAGAATACAAGCTGTATGCTAAGTTTATTTGACCTACCCCTCTCCCAAGAAAGACTCTCTAAGGTATCCAAATATTCAGAATTGTGAGCAACATCAATTTCTGTGCCAGCAAACTTCTGATGTAGAGTGATTCACAGTGACTTATAAGTAAATTTTAGGCACTTAGTAAACTGTGACAGTTTACTTCCAAGTTTGCCTCCTGGTCGTGTTTTCAGGATGACACTTACTTGAATTTCATATTAAAATATTGCTGTAGATATGAAAATCTTACCTCAAGTGTATATAGAAAGCACTTCATTTTAATATGATGAATTACTAAAGCGGGTCATTCAAACCTTTTTTTTTCTATGAAAGATTATGTGAATGTAGTTGTTCCTGAAATCCTTTGAAAACAAATATTTGAATCACAAAGGATATGATTTATGATGTGTGCTGAACTACCACACATACAGAGCCTGCAGTCTAATGCTGATCAGCACAAGAAGGTAGATGAAGAAAAAAGAAAACGCCACTGTGTAACAAACAGCTCTCCTCTCAAATTCCCCAGAGGTACTACAAATTCTTCCCCATGCAAATGACTTTTTCACCCATTATCTATTGACATTGAAATCCATTAATATTGACAGCCTTTTCAGCTAAATCATGGGCAGCAATTTAAATTCAAGGTTAACATGGTGAATAAAGTGTAGTTTGGCCGAAATAACTGGTAATAGGCCCAACAGTAAAAAAAAAAATGTATAAAGGGTCATCTCAAAAGTAAGCCAGCTACCGTGGCCAAATAAAGGCCATAAGTTATGTGAAGCGGAGAGGGCATTGATGGTTTAGGGTGGGGACAGGCAACCCTACTCACATGTAACTGACTAAATATAAAGCATGAAACAAGTTTGCTATGCATTATGGGAAGTATGTATGACTTAGCGGGCCATGCAGCTTAATTATATGCTCAAATCATGTTTAAGGATATCATTCCATCCTGTAACTGGTATACCCTGTAAACCTGTTTACCATCATGAACAATCAGGTGTTTTTCAGAAATTATCAAATGAATTATTATATTACAAGTGTCACACCTGTTATATGACCCTCTGTAAAAAAAAAAAAAAAAACAGGGACTATGCTTTAATTAATGATTCAGCTTGTTCTATTTAAGTCAGATCTCAGAATAAAGTGGATTTTTTCCTATAGCTAATAAATACATTTTATTTGTAATACTAATTTTAACAAATAAGTTATCTTTTCTCATTTTTATCACAGGGTATCACCAAGGCTTCCATCTAGCCACCCATCCAGCATCCGTACCTGCTTATCCGGTGCAGGCTTGTGCCAAGTTTGGGACCCTGGACTGGTTGCAGCAGGTCAGAAACTGGCCAATGATTGTGTTAAATGAACAAAGCCTGTGTTTCTTCCCATGCAGACTAATATACGTAACCAGAAGGGAACAATTGAGGCCTGGGGCACTATCACAGATTGTACAGTTAAACCCAGAACAATTAGATCTTTTGCTTGTACAGTAAGTGATGTAAACCACTAATATCAGTAGTGACCTCAAACCCAAACTGAGAAATCAGTTTTAGAACCTTGATGTATTAGACAGTCTACAACAAATGTTAACTTTTGAATTACATTTCTTTGAAGTAGAATTATACTCTGCCCATCTTACAACCAAAGGTGGGTAGTTCAGGTCCGGGGAGTAAGACCAAAACCAAGATTTAGTTTCGACCAACCAGTTGAGTATAAAGAGTCACAGAGTACACAACTGGTTGGTTGACACAAAATCTTGGTCTGGACTTTTACTCTCTGGAGATGAACTACCCACCTCTGCTTACAACCACTTATCCTGAACAGAATCAAAGGTCCAGAACCCATTCCCGGCAACATCAGATACAAGGCAAGAACTATATTTCCCATTATTAAGTGGGTGTGCCTAAATGCTACTATATGTCATGCATGTAATTTTTTGTCCTGGAAATGGAAAATGTACCATAACAAAAGAGCTTTCATTCAGTGAAATTATCACTTCAATTCTAAATCTTGATATCATGATCAGTAAATGCTTGGTCTTCCTTTTTATTTTTTTTCCCTACATTTTCTACATTCCTTTATTTAAGCTTACTGTACAATGCACTAAAATGGCATTATTCTCGAAACCCATGTTTTTCTTAGTATTTATAATAAACTGAGCTATTTTCATAGCATTTTTATTTCAAAAAATTGATTTTTAATTATAAATGTGTTTTATCATATTAAAGGGGTTTGATATGCTGTTATTTTTGTTGTAGTTTCTCCTACTTAAAAATGAAGTATAATATTAATGGAATATTTTTCTTTGGTTTTGAGTAGCATGCATTTTTAATGTGTGTTTTTTTTCTCAGTAGAATTTTCTTGTTCAGCAAAAGAGAAAAATCCAAGCACTTCAGAGCAGGAACGCACAAAGGCAGCTCTGTTTCACTTAGGACTGGCCTCATTTACAGGAGACCATTATCACGGATGACTGCGGCTCACACATGAGTCTCCTCAGACCCTGGCAACATGGGAAAGAATGGTGCGCTGGTGTTCCTACTCTCACAGGAACTGGGGCTCTAATGGAAAGCTTCGCTCTGAAGCCCTTCTCACACATGTTTGCTACATTCAGTTGCTCATGTGATGTCTATATCGAAAGAAACTTCCTATATTTTTACACAGCTAGATCCAAAGTGCAATTCACATTAAGTACCTTGAAAAGGGATATGACATCTAGGGGCACAGTAGGGGTATGGATACCCAGGCAAACAAAGTGCCCCAGAAAATTACAGGGGCCCTTGAATGTGTAGAATTATATGTAAAATTGGGCGGGTGGGCCCAAGGTGACATTCTGTCAGGGGACTCAGAATGTATAGCTATGTACTCGATGACATCAGAACTCCAAATCGAATAGAACAGAAAGCCTTTATTGCCATTGTACATAGCAAGTACAATGAAAAGCTTTTCAGCACCCTTCTCTTCTAACCCCATGACTTAAAACATCCATGCAAAACTGACAGGCATTCAAATGCATTATTTACATTGCACAAAATCAATTCTTAGGTGGACGTCTGAATAAAATTAATTTAAAACTGCTTGTCAGTTATGACAAACGACCAAATGCCAGGAGGCAACAAAGATGTTTATTGCTGAGATAAACCCCCCCAACATGTTACGTCTGAGATCAATATTTTAGCATAATATAGACTTTATATTTTTGACATGAGATTAGGTTGTCCACTGCCCATGAGCATACAGGAGGACACAGGAGATGCAAATGTTTTAAACTTGCAACGAAAAATGATTGCACGTACTACCCAGGGGTGCGTGTCCCAAAAGCATAGTTGCTAACTTATTGTACTTAGTTAGAGCTGTGCAACTGGTGGAATTTTAAATGTGCACTCACTACTCAAGGTTAGGAACTTACAGAGTTAGAACCATGCACCCCAGGTAAATAACTTTAAACATTTTGACTGCCTAAGACTTTTGCATACACACACAGACTCACGTACCAGTTAATGGGGACCTTCCATTCATTTCTATGGGAAAAACCCTAATCTCAATCAGGAAACCCTTAACGCCCACCCAGCCCTAACCTTAACCATACGTAACCGACCCAAATACAAGACTTTTGGCATTTTTAGTTTTTCGATTGCATTCACAGATTTTTATAAAACTGAGGTTATCTAAATGGGGACCTGAAAAGATGTCCACAAAAGTAGGAACATTTCAGGTTTTACCACACTTTAGTAGTGTTTGTAGTGTTTATGTTTTTTGTGGAACCAGAGGGAGGGGATAAAGTTCAAATATAGTTTTACATTTATATATATTCAATGACAGATAGGCAGATTAATAATGAATATGAATGATATTTGTTAGAAATTAAATTTATGCCTTAAGTTGTGTTTTGTTTTACACTAATATTAATTGGATGAATAGATATGTAATATGAAAAATGTTCAATCAGACATCAGCCCATACTTGCATGCTACTGCTGTGTGACAAAACTTGTTTACGTTTGTGTTTCCTTTTTTCCTGGATCTCTCACTCAGCATTTATACCACTTTGCTGTACGCCACCCTCCCCCTATTCTCATATCTATGTTGTTTGTATCATTTCCCCTTCTGACCTTGTGTTGCATGTATTTCAGCTCAAAATTTCACTTTTGCCGTCTTGATGTTAACATTTTTGGACCTTAATTTCCCCTTAGAGGATCATAAAGTCTGGATGTTTTTTCTATTGGTACCAGTGGTGGATGGTGATTTTTAAAAATGGGGAAGCAGAGTGTCAACAGTTAGCGTTATGACCAAACAAGGTCTCCCCCGCCCTTATCAGTAGCCTATTATATGTAAATTCTGCACTCCATTATTCTTGTAGGAAATTATTTATTACCTGCCATACCAGCATGATCCATTCTCAAGCGATTTGACCTTTTTGAACACACACAGCTTAAACTCAAATCATTGAACTTTCACTTAAAATTAAACAAATGATGGAACTCAAAAATCAATTAGAATTATTTTATTTACAATATTTACAAATGGGAAATGTTTCACATTTTCATAATCCAGCTTTTCCTTATGTCAAAGATGAAAGGATATCATGGCAGCAGCAATAAATTATCACTCTGGGATGCAACGAAATATTTCGGGATCTGACTGTCTATATGTCCAATGAACATTGCCTAAGCAAAAACTATGTTTGAAGCTCTCACAGACTCCCAGTGAAGCACGGCGTCCGGACAGGCTCTGAAAACACATTATCGAAGCACATTCACCAATAAGCTTTTGTCTATTCTCCATTTAGACAAAGCATACGTGAGTCTTCTGTGGACTTCCAGTGAAGCACTGGATCAGTCGGAATCTGTGGACTATATTTATTCTGGTTTCAAAGCGTAAACAAACATATATTTTGTTGAAAGCAACTCCAGTGAAACGGTTGAGGCTGTGGTTCATTTAGTAAGATAGATTACATTTTTAATTGCAAAATGAAATTAACTTACCCTGATACCATGACTAAATAATTTTGACAATTTTATGGGGGAAGCCGTGCTTCCTGTGTAGTTTTAGAGTAATCACTTGTATGAGAAGATGATATTACAGGTAGGGACAGTAGTAGATAGTGAGAGATAGCAAACCCCAGCAAAACTACATATGCATGAGTGCACATTCCCAGCGCATTAGTCACAAACGGCAAGTGTGCACTACGTTCCTTGAGAATAGTGATTAAGCATCCTCTCTGCTGACCCATTACCTGATCACGACCCCTTCTCATTGGGGCAGAAGGTCACATAGAGACTAATTCTCCTGGTTAAAGTCAGAGAAGAGGCTCTGTTATACCGTTGCCCTTATTTTGGTCACTCAAGCATAATTGGTGCAGTTAAACTATCCAGGTGTACAAATAGGCTTAAAGATGTAAGTCACTTTGTATAAAAGGATCAGCCAAACAATTAAATGTATGAGAAATTATGGTCAAATTAAACACAGTTCTACTGGCTAGTTTAATCAAGTCCCACATAAACTCAGGCACTGACTTTATTACCAGGTAAATCTTGACTAAGATCATTTATTGGGCCAGCGGGCAGGATGAGGACAGCTTTGATTAGAATTTGTTGAGGCGCAGTGGGATTATAAGAATTCTCCCCTTAAACTAGCAAAAATTTACACAGCACAGTACTGATATAACTGATATGACGTAACTGATATTTGAACTGATAGTATGATCATACAAACACACATATGTATGATCATACAAATGCACAACTTCTGAATAAATGAAGATGCAGACAATTCAATATCAAACCAGATTAGATAAGTCTGAAAGGGGAAAAGATTATCATTACATTATTAATAAAATAATTTAAAATAAGAGTGTGAATATTGTTATGCAACTTATTGTTAGGGTCTTTTAAACAAGTAATTAGTTTGAAAATATTTAAATAGTTATCTGTTAAGAAAGCAACAACCATTGAAATTGCATGTTGTCTTAAATTTTATTTGTATGTGTTTCAATTTGTTCAGCTATAAGTTCTCCGCAAGAATAAATTCTCATAATCTATACAAAAAAAAACATATCAAGGACATAACCCCCCTGGGCATGCTAACAGTATTGAAAACAAAGAGTGGGCTTGTTTGCTAAAGGCAAGGTGTAAACTGTGGTCAAGGGCCAAGCCAAAATCCATCAGTGAGTCAGTTCTTCACGCCGGCCTGTGTAGAATGCAGAAGGCTGCACTCACAATGTTATAGTTTATAAGTCATATCCATGATGTCACCCCTCCATGGGACAGAACCAGGACAGGAGCCAATAATAAGTGTGATCAAATCACCTGCCTATTACTGTACCACAACATGGCTGCCCATACCCACAGATACTATGGACTGAAGGCATCCTTTGTCAAATATAAACCCTGGTTGAAAGATCATCAGACTGCTTTACAGTTTTTTTCAATCCTTAACCAGTAGTCTCATGCTTCTTATCCCAGGAAATGTGTCTTTGTGCATCAGACTTGGATTCTAGCTTCGTGAACTTCATGACATATATTTCTTTTAGGACTGGGTCACTGAGGGGCTGATTCATTTATGTGGTCATTCCTGAGGCTATACATGTGTGATTTTCTTCTATTATCCTTTTAAGTGCCCTGCCAATTCAGGCTTTATGTTTTGGCATAAATACTTTTTTTGCGAGAGATGCAACTGCAATTCCTGCAACCCTTTGCCCCCTTGGGAAGTCAGTTAGGTGCTTCATTCAGTTCAATTCAATTTATTTTTATATAGTGCCTTTCATAATAGAGTCACCCCAAGGCACTTTACATGGGTGTGTTGTGATACATTAAGACAGAATAATGCTAAATAGTGAAAATTAAAGACAAAGAAATTAAAGAAAGCCAATTGACAATGGAGGAGAGGAACCAACAACTCCTAAGTAGGAACAAAAAAAAGCTCTGCTGGTCCAAGGTCAACTGGTTGCCCAACCCCCCTGGGCATGCTATCATTATTTAAAAAGAAAGAGTGAGCTTGCTTGCTAAAAGCAAGGAGTAAACTGTGGTCAAGGGCCAAGTCAAAGTCCATCAAGGAGTCAGTTCTCCAAGCTGGCCTTTGTAGAGTGGCACACTGAAGGCTGCTCCCCTGATGATACAGTTCGTAAGTCATATTCATGATGTCCCCCTTTCAGGGGGACTGAACCATGATTCAAGCTCAGATAGCACCCATCGATACGCATGTATCGATTTCTCAGTGTCTTGAATAGTAATGAATCATTGTAGTTTGACGATGTTGCGTAGCTGTAGGAAGCACACCTTCGCGACTGCATCCACATGCAATTTGAATGAGAGGTGATACCTAGGTTATGAGCTGAGCTGCTTGTCATGTGCGCTGTCGGCACGGACCAGGGAAGCAGGAGGCAGAGTCCCAGGATCGGGGTTACACAAGGTTTATTTACCAAATAGACACAGGTAAGGAGAAGGACTAAAATACACAGAATCACTAATATGGAACAAGACACAGCTGGCAAACGCAGGAATTCATACGAGGTTAACAAGGGGGGCATGGCACACAGGAGGATCGGACAGGCTGGGCATGACACTGCTAAGAAAAAATTCAGCCCTTTGGAGTGGAGTGCGGAGATTATAGCATTTATAGGTATTATAGGCAGACCTTCAAACAACAGAACCTCAGTTTTCTGAACATTTAGTAATAAAAAGTTTTCAGTCATCCAGGTCTTTATTTCACTGAAGCAGTTGGCTAAAGTGACAATAGAGGAGTAACCAAAATGTATATTTGGGTGTCATCGGCATAGGAGTGATAATGTTATGGTTTCTCATTAAGTTACCTAATAGCAGCATGTAGAAAGAAATCAATATAGGTCCAAGAATTTATCCCAGTGGTACTCTATATTTAACTGGTGACACAGGCGACAGAGTCCAATCGTTCAACATTTGATCATATTGATGACGATTAGTCAAATAAGATTTAAACTACTTCAACACAATAGCAAACTCTTTAAGTAATACGGTAAAATGGTTAACTGTGACAAGGGCTGCACTAAGGTCCAAAAGCATTAACACAGTCACATTGGCAGCATCAGTCGCCATTGTTATGACATTTAAGACTTTAGTTAAGGCAGTTTCAGTGTTGTATCCCGGCCATAAGCCCGAGTATAATCTATTCAGTATATTGTGTTTCTCTAAGTATGACTGAAGCTGAGCAGTTCTTCTCCAGAACTTTTGACAAAAATGGTTCATTAGAGACAGGTCTATAATTGTTGATCTTCTGTGGATCCAAACTTGGTTTCTTCAATAATGTTCTGATTACTGCTACTTCAAATTGGTCTGGCACATCACCTGATGACCGGGACACATCATATTAGCTGTTATAGGTCTTGCCAGAACTCCCAGGTAGTTGATTGGGGATTGGGTGCAGTGTACTAGTTGTCAGTTTGATTTTCGTTATTATACTTTTTAGCTCCTGTTATTTAATTAATAAAAAAAACATATAACTTCACATAACTTTTAAATCTCTGCCGATTGCCCGATCTCTTTTATTGCATCTCTTTTGTATCATTTATGCTCTGCCTTCGTAACTGTGTTACAACTGTGTGATGTGGTCACTTCAGAGTTAGTCTTTTCATGTAAAGATTCATTATAGAGTCATAAACAAATATGCATTCCGTACATTTACCAGACACTTTTATCCATAACAAAGTAAATTTTTTTGAGAAAGCAGAATCACTCAAAGATGCTAAATCAGAATGATTATGATGTAATGTGTAAGAACATATGATGTGTATTATTTTGCTTTCCTTGCTGTGCTGCTGCCCACCCATGATGACACCCTGCTCCTCATCCATGTACCTCTAACCAAAAAAAATAATAATCTTGGGGCCTGGCCATCAGGTGTGTTCTGGCTCTAGCACTGCTTAAGGGCCTTGCTCAGGCATTTGGGCCAGCGACTTTCTGATCACAAACACAGAGCCCTAACCCGATGAGCCACACATCACCCAATATAGCTAGCAAATGTACTGTATGCCCTGTGCTCACATCACCCCATTTTATTACAGATATATATAGACATTTGTCATACCTGCACGTTAATTTACACATCCTGGCTATGTCATGAAACTATGTGTATTTTTGTCAGATACTGTACAGAAATACAGAGGAACTGACAAAAGACCTATAGTAAGTAACTCATAGAAAGCCATTTGCAGCAATTCTGGTGAACTCAGATGACAAAATGAAAAGCTGTTAAATACTCACACCAAAAACAGAATTTGGTGAGTGCAGATCAAAATTAATAAGGCCGACCCATGTCGAGCTGACAGCCCGGGTGTATTGTCTCTCTGCATCGGAGCGGGAGCGCACATAACTTGTCCGTGCAAATGGAAATTTGCATCAGTGTGACAGGGAGGATTCACTCCTGCATAATTATCTTCACCTCCTGGATAACACAAGACCTTTGCTGCTCCTCTGCTGGCATACCACACCGAAAGGGCCCTTTCGGAATGCACAAGCTGCAGCGGGCAAAGCGCTAATCTTGTTGTCTGAGAAAATCACCATCTAACCATTTATTTAAATAGTTTTTTCCTTGTTTGTTTGTTCTTCTTTTTCTTCAACAAAACAGTCACAAAAAGGTAGTGTGAATATGCAATCGAGGAACATACTGGACAGTCAAGTGTGTGTGTGTATATATATATATGTGTGTGTGTGTGTATATACAGTCGGACCTCCTTAAGTCGAAAACCTCCCTATGTCGAATCACTCGTTAGTCCCCGGCCGAATTCCCATAAGA
>JAODKM010000001.1:24796965-24812164 GCA_026780845.1 Petrocephalus sullivani
AAAGAGACACAATTAAAAACGTGGCGACCCCAACCTGTGCCCCTTCCCCCGATTCAGACATCAGGCTTTGCACACCCCCCCCCCCCCCCCCCCCCCCAGCAACATGGCCCTCGAGACATCCTTTCCCCCTTGCTCTAAATGCAATACAATCCTGACCAGTATCTCCGCAATAGACGACAGAATTACATAACCACATTTTTTCTGTGCTATTGTTTGGTATTGAAAATTTACCGACTTTTGTCTTTGCCTTTGATTTCATTGTCTAAGCGATGTGGTTTGACTAGACAAACACCATGCGAGAGACACCAGTGTCACCACTGCGGAGAGGAGCTGTTGCTAGCTGCCTTGCTTCCCTTGTCTACCTTTAAAAGAAATGCCAGTGGGACATGTTACTGAGGCAGTGTATCAAAAGCCAGCCGCCACGGAGGCCAGCCTTTAGGACCGAGCAGGGAGGAATCGAGCATGGTGACACGTTAATCAAGCCTTGCAGAACGCTGTAACGGAAAGCGTTGAACAATGAAAAACATTCCAGTCACACTGAGCCACCGCTACACCCCCGCAGAAACACACTGTAGGAAGACATTGACCATTTTATGACTGGATCCCCTAACTCTGTTATCTCTGTTTACTAATCGTTATGATTCATTGAACACAACCTATAAAAAGTCACCCGAGAGGTCCAATTAAAGATACAAACACCTACATTGTTTTGTGGCTTGAACAACTGTATTGTAGGTTCAACCTCTGATGCCCCCATACCGCTGATAAAACTAGGTCACAGTACTTTGTTTTTTCTATGTCTTGCAAAATTCTTCTAAGGCACTGAAAAGTGTACTTCCGTTTTTGTAACCGAAGATGCGGAATTTCTTTTAAAAAGTCTTCGATTTACCAAGCCCCATACTATGTAGCAGTATGGTTATCAAAGTAGGGGATGCCCACAGTAACAGCAACAGCTACTAGTGCTGTTATTTAATTTTCCCTGTAAATCGCTTGTATCACTGTACTTTGGTCAAACACCAGCTCAATGATACTCATAAGTGCTTGGAAATATCCCTAGCACAAGTGTCTGACCGATGCCCGTCTTACTGACCCCCGTCTGACTGACCTGACAGCAGATCTAGCACAGAGCCAATCAAGCATCTCCCAATTCTAAAATTATCCCAAAACCAGTGGAGATGTTTTTTTTTCCATATTATGCATAACATAAAGATCCTTTATTATCATATGATATCAATTTTATAACCTTTTTTTTGCAAATGTGTTATTTTATAACAAATCTTAATTGTTTCTTATCCCTTGTGATGCTAACTAACCAGGAAATTTTTCTGTGGTGAAATATTTTACCATGAATCCTGTCGATCAAACAATTTAAACTATGTTTAAGTACCAGTGACATTTTATTATTGCACATTTTGCTTTACATCAAATAGTAGATGACGATTTGGAGTAGAAATGTGCACTTCACATCACCAGAGGCAAGACTGCCCCCTCCCCCCTTGTCTGTAGTAATTAAGTGTCATTTTATATGAAGTGTCATCATTATCCCATCTAGTAAAACAGAAGCAATTACACATACTTAATAATGTTCCAAGCCCATTAAAGATTTAAATTGAGCTGATTTATCAGGATTTCAGGCAAATGCATGAGCAAAGTGATTGTACTAAATGATAATAATGACAAAGAAAGCTAAATATAACCTTCAACATATTGTAATATAAGCTACTCCCCCTAAAGTAACCACAAAGACACTTGTTCACATTCTCCAGTCCCCGATGTGTTCTGAACCATGGGAAAATGACAGTAAATTTATAATGAAGTCTATAATGAAGGTGCTATTACATTCATTTTTACCACGGCACTGTTGAATTCTGATTGGTCAGATGGATGCTGATTAATTTTTTATAACCGCACACATAGTGCCAGCCCGGAGAATAACTGTGGTAAATCAATGCGCTATTATAATCTTTAATTCTAACTAATGTTACTTAAAATTCCAGAAGCAGAACACAACTTAAAATGAACGGAAACTAAAACAGAAATGTTTAATCATTGATGGAAGAAAGTAATTCTCTTAATAGATGCATTTTTAGATCATAAAACATGAGTATAATTCCTTACATCTGAATATATGTTTTAGTAGGAATGACAGTTTTAGTAGGAATGATTGTTGTTTACGTTCATTTTCTGAGGAATGGACTGTTACATTGACGGCAAACAGATTCATCTCACATCATTACAGGCAGACCTGTTTCTTTCGGTCATTGATTTTTGCTGCCATTTGACAGCTGTGATACACGTGGCGGCGTCAGCAGGAAACGCTGTGGTACCGCTGTCGTGCTAACGAGCAATCATAGCAGTCAAACCGCCGCTCAGTGTCCGGCCGTGTTTCGCTCTTCCCATGTAACAGCATGACGTGGGGAGGGGGGGTTGGTGGGGGGAACGGGACCTGAGAGGTTGTCAGGACCTGGGGCGTGTGTCTCTCTCAGAGTCATGCCGAGTAAGTTGGCCCCCTTATGTTCAGCTTAACTTTGGTGAAAAACGCATCAAAGATCACGGTCATGCCTGAGCCCTCACAAACACTATTTATATCTATTTGTATCTATACCTAGTTGCCCTTTTGATGTAAACTGAAATCTACGGCTCATCCAGTAGGTGATTCATCCATCCATTTTCTAATTATTTTTCCGGTTTGTGGGTACCGGGCACAGGGGGACCTATCACCAATAGCCTAAGGCAGATGGCAGGGAAGACCCTGGAGAGGATGCCAGTCAATCACAGGGCACACAGATACACTATGCTTTGGAAATCAACATAGTCAGAGAAACCCAGGCAACACGGGGAGGACATCCAGACCACAGGCACACTGAGCAAGGGCGGGATTTGAACCAACAACCAAAAGAGGTGTGCAGTAGCTGTGTCACTCCTCAATTGGCTTCTGTTACCACATTCAACTGAAGGAGATATGATCTAAATTCCTATTTAACAATCCCTTCAGCAGACACGTCCCATGCAAAAGTGTAGGGACTTGAGGGTTTAAATCAGTTTAAAACAAACATCCTTGACTTTTTCTCTCACTTCAAAGCCATTCTTCTGTTTTGTACAAATCTGATACACCTGCATTTTAGTCATAGCTAGCTTAAATGACATAATTCATTGAGAGACATTTACAATTTTACCAGGCTATTTTATAAAAGCAATCCAGGTTAGTAAGTGTTTTCCAAAGCAGCAAATTTTATAGAAAATATAGAAATATGATAAAAGTAGAATTAAACACATTAAAAGTAGAATCACAGCACTTTTGTTAAAATAATAAAAAAAATCTAAATTAAACGTAAAAATCAGCAAACACCTTATGTTGTGTGTGTGTGAGTGTTTTAACCTGACCCATAGCGTAAAACCAATTAGCATTACATACTACTTGACTACTTTTGTTAAAGCTGATGAAAACAAATTTTAGTTTGAAGTTTTCACACAGTTGCAATCATGATGTTCTACTGCATTACAGTGACTTATAAAGTTGATGAATGTTATCTTTTATTTGTAACATTTTGAAAACATCAGCTAATTGCAGGTCACCTATCTACAGAGTCAGGGTGTATGAGGTTATAGGTTAATCTAATAGTAGCTCTCAAAAGCACCCTGGTGGTTTCCATTTAGAACTTTTCATGTTTTAACATTTTCGATAGCACCGTGACTGGATACAAAATTGAAACTAGTTTCTGTTTTATTTATTCAGCACAGTCTGCTGCAGATCATGGCCTCTCCCTGTGCATTACATATGAATGCAGTCACTTTCTTCTTCAGTCACTAAATAAACTTGCAATCCAACCATACAAATGAGTTTTAGATTAGTCCATCCTTCCATTTAATTAGCTTTTACAGTGACAATGGTTCTCATGTTGACAATGACAGAAGTGAGCTTAACTGTCTTTGTTGCTAATAAGAGGCTCTTGCTAATTTGATAAGAAAATAAACTGTGACGGTTATAGACTGTTGTCTGTTATTGACCAACATGGCTCAAGTTTTCAGACGTGACTAGTCTATCATCCATCCATCATCCAGCTGCTTATCCAGTATAGGGTTGTCGATAGATAAAACTAGTGACTGGTGAAATTAAGCTTCCTATTACTAAGGAAGCTATTCCTATTTACACCCTGATTCACATTATCAATTCTTATTGAGTCAAACCAGACTGACAGCACATGTTAGTCCTACTCACTGTCCAATTCCCATATCTGTAGCCACATTTCCAATCTTCAAGGTCACACTTTAGTGAATCACTTATTACATTACTATAGGGCGCGCCGCACATTTTGAGGAAAAAAAAAGACGTTTATATGTGCCTTATAGTCGCGAAAATACGGTAAATGAATCTGCAATCTGCTCCAGTTTTGAAATTACTTATACACGAATCATTAGAAAATCTCATCCGGTGATTCTAACAATGCTCACCGATATCCCCCCCATACATATGGTGCATGGCTATTAATTTTCATGAGGTGCCACATATTCAGGTGAGAACCTGAGGTACACAGGTAGCAAAGTATTAATGTTTATCAGAATGTCAATGCATAAAACAAAGGAGACAAGTTTTTTTTCTTTTTGTTTGGAAACCAAATGAATCAAGTGCATCGTCACCTACTTTTAAACTGAATTAATTTAAACAATCTCAAATAAGTGTTTCTCTAATATACCAGGACCATAGAGCCACCCCCCCCCCCGAAGTGTTGGCAGTTAAACAAAGGAGCCGGTGTTTCTATGCATCCGGAGAAACCCCTGTAAAGTGCGTCTCTAATGGCACAATGCTGAATTACTCATTCTCCACTTGACACTGTTCTCTTTTGGCAGGAAACTGAACCAGACACATTAATCACACGCTATTATTTTGCTGTAAACTGGATTTGCTTTAAATACCCTTTGAGAGGTAACAGAGACGTTGGTACTGCACCCCACAATGCTGCTTTGTATGTGGTAGACCTGTTTTTGCTTTTCAAGTGTCCCACCCATACATGCTGTGGAAAAAAATGGGATTTCTGGGTTTGCGTGAATAACCCCTGAACCCTCTATCGGTCCAATATAAACTCCAAAAAATCACCAGCGTCTCAAAAGTGGAGTGAAGTTCTCAAATCAAAATGAATTGCTTGGGTGTTTGGACAGATACCCGTGTTGATATAAAAAGGTGTTCTTTACCAGTGTCATTTTTTTTTTCTTTTTTGTCTAGTGTGCCCCTTTCATTTAAAAATGTAATGAATTGCTCACTTGTTTCATATTTAAATACTCGAACCATGCTTTGATAACTCACCATTAATGCGATTTTTTTTTAGACGTGCACATAACTGTATCTTAGGGAAGCATTTTCCCTGGCAGAACATGATAAATTCACAAATCAGTTTGTTGCTCCATCAGTCAACAAATATGCAGGTCAATGTCTGTGAAAATTTAAAAAAAAAAAAAATCTTCTCTGGTCCTTTCCTTGAGTTCTCTGTGCAATACTTCTTCTTGTTTATGACTGGCACACTGAGCCCATGTGAGCACCACAGGGGTGCTTAGCCCCTCGAAATGATTGCCTGTGGCCCCCCATAAATAATCACCAAAAGATGCTTAAAAAAGAATGATTAAGGCATATTTAAGGTGCGAGGACAGGTGGCATCTCTTTTGCTTTCTGTGGCATGCTTCTGCTCGACAACTTTTATGATTTCCACTCCCCCCAGTGACACCTGTGCTCTCCACTCCTGAAAATCTTGAACCCAGCCATTAGATTTGTACTGAGCAGCACAATCTAGAGAACAGCCCTCTGTCTACAGTCTAATGTGGATTTTACAATTTACAAATGTAACAGCTTACAGATTTAAAATCTATCTATAGCATGTTTCACACGCGTCTCTATAGTGGCTGACTTAGTGTCAAAATGCTACAGATACCTCAAACACTTCAGTCAAATGACAACACATGATCTATATTTACAAGTGCATGGCTAATTAATATATTGGTTGTAAATTCAGAAAACGCTTTATACAAAATGACGAGACCCGTGCTACAATGAAATGATATATAAAATGTTTATGGTACATCTCCAAAACAAGATAAGGGATGAAACAATACCAGTTATCAATATGTTTCTATCGTGTGTTAAAAGTAGGACTAAGATTTTGAATATTGACGAAGTATTACTCCCTGGTTGTAAACAGTGCGATAGCTTTGCTAGTGACTGTTAGTTGTCTGTTAATTGTACAACAAGAATGAGCCAAAGCTGTTTCGGTATATGTCCACATAAGCTTTTTGCATTTATTATAAGAGGGCAAAAAATACTGCATTTCTAACAATGCTCCCCAGATTATGAACACCCCAGGGACCTCTCTGTTAGGTCCCAGGCTATTGCACCCTGGTGGGAGGCTGAATATCTATAAGACATAACACCCCTCCACCCCTACATTTACTGAGAATTCAAGGTACAAGTATTTAAGTATAATTCAGTGCCTCAAAGCATTGTTCAGTGTTTACACAAGTGTATACACTTCTATATTCACCCACAAACATGAGGTCAATCTGTCTGAACAAATGCATCATCAAAAATACTCACAGTGATAAAAAACAAATAATGTGAGTTTTGTATACATTTATTTAACCCTATATATCCATACATAACCAAATACTAACAAATTTTGACTGCAAAGCAGGTGTAAAGTCAATAAATCATAATTTCCTGACAGGCAAAAAAAGGCAAAAAAAATACTAAAAAGTAACCTGTTCCCTTCCATTATTGAAGAAATGGGACATCAGAATAAAAGTCATGAGAAGGAATAGCTTAAAAATACAGCCCCTCTTGCCAAACATGGAGAGTCAGCAACTCCACAGCCTGCTTTGCTTTCTATAATAAATGTTTTATTAATATACCATGTATAAGGAGACTCTTCCTCTCTGGAGCTTCACAAGGAACCAAGTAATTATTTACCCTGAACCAAAAACAAGCACCTTTTTAATATTTGAGGCATGAAATTAAAACATAACATGCAATTATCTTTAGTATGTAAGGTTCTGAGGCCGATTAGCACCACGAAATGTAATCCACATGCCAGCATTCTGCTGAAAGCTGTCGAGTATTCATTTTTAAAAAGAAAAAAATTTGCGAGCAGTTCACATCTGTTTAAATGTCTTTTTAAAATCTGCTGGTGATCCACATTTCATTTCTCAGAAAGACGTACATCCACAGACATTCCTGGTCTCAATTGGATTGGAAATTACACACAACTGTAACAACTAAGATAGGTATATAAATATCTTAAAGAGGACACAAATTTGCATTTCCGGGTCAACAAAAGAATGCAAGTGAAATCCAGAAAATAATATCCTTCTGGGCAGTTGCTGTTCATCAAAACTAGCCAAATAAAATTTATGAAGACTTCTCAGTGTGATTTTCTAGATAAAGAAAATCATTTATAAAAGCAACAAAGCAATAGCACACTGCCAATACAACCTATACTCTTATTTTTGCTACAGAAAAGAAGATGGACAGGTGTAAATAATTTAGCGTAGGTAATTAGACATTTAACCTCTTTTAAGCAACATTGAAATTGATTTTCATATTAAACACTGTAGATCATATTAGCAAATGCATCCATCCAAATCCATCCATTTTCTGAAACCGATTGTTCTATTCAGGTCACAGGGGGTTTCAGAGTCTATTATGGAGACTATGGGCACAAGGCAGGGAACAACACAGGATGGGGGGCCAACCCAACATAGGGCTTACTCACATACCATTCACTTACAACTACTGGCAATTTGGTAACTCTAATTAAACGCAGCATGTTTCTGGACTGTGGGGGGGGTAACCAGAGTACCCAGAGAAACCCCACGATGACAGGGGAAGAACACATGGAGCCCTGGTCCCAGAGGTGTGAGGTGACTGTACCACCATGTCACCCTCAAAGAGTAACTTTTTATTTTTAAATAATTGAGGGTTTCGGTATTATATAAAAAATGGTGATTAATCGTCATTGTTGACACACCACGACAAAATGGGTCCTCGGCGTTTAACCCATGTGAATCAGCAGTGGCCAGCTATTTCAGTGCCCAGGGAACTGTGCTTGGGGGTGGTACCTTGCAGGTCATGAATTCGAATCAGTAACCTTTTTATTACAGTCAAGTCCCTAACCAGTACATCACCACTGCCCCAATATAAAGAGTGCGGACGTAGTCCCCCACTACTAATTATGCAGTCGAGAATCCCACATTTGGGGACTTAGGAGGGGTCAGCACTGCAATGGCTGAGCCTCACCCTAGGTAAACCACCTTCATGATCATGGTATTTCCGCTGCCAGGTAAGTATTTCTGTAAGCATTAGTTAAAAAAACATTCAGTGTTTCAGTCATTTGGATGAACAATGAAACCCAGCAAATGTTCAAGGTATTTGATACAGAGGACCATTAAAGAGGCCATATGCACCTACAACTGGTAGACTGGAGACAACTTCAAAACAACTCTGATTCTCATGTGGCAAGGTATAAAATCCATCACATTCTGCAATATCTGTCCCGCCCCTGGCCACTCCTCCTACCCAGATAAGTGTATTTACTTCTATGCATATTTTGACAGAGAAAAAAAGGAGCCAGTCCACACCTAGGCTCTAGGATAATCAAGTATTGTATAGCACACTGTCTGCTATGATACCTAGTGAGTCCTGCACAGGACTAGAGTGAATCCACCATTCCCCGCGATCCCAGGCCATTGTCCCCAGCAGCTTGGAGTCAACAATGATGATTACAGTACCAACGTCCTCAGCAGCTTGAAGTTTAACAGCTAACTCCCAATAAAATGAAGTGCTTTTAAAAACTAGGCATAGACAACATCAAGGCTAACACCACCCACCCCAACCCTGGATAAAAAAACAGTTTGCATAAAGGGCAAACAGATCTGAATACATCTCATTTACTCTTCACACTGCATTAACCCACATGGACTTCTCAGAATGTAATTTATTAAATTGAGCTCATCATAATGCTCAGCACTGGAGCTCCACAGCATACAGAGAGGACATGTGGAAAATGCTCAGGTGGTACTCAGCCCTTACATAACAAGAAAAGAAAACAACTCAATAGATTTTAGGAGATCCATATGGAGGAAACAGCTCCCTTTACATGCAAATGAAAATGTGGTGCAGTGCGAAGCTCTAGGCCTCACACAGTCGCTTAATTCCTCCACTTTGGTTAAAAAGCAGAAGTGTCCCTGGCTTGAAGACAGCCCGCATGGTCATACACCTCCTGGTAGATTTCTCCCGACACACTACTGAGAGTAACCTGACCTACTGCATGACACCGTGACACAGCAGTTGTCCAGTCGCTGATCAGGAAGCCCTACAGCCACTCATTAATTCAGCAGAACAGATCATTGGACTACAACAGCCAGGCAATGAGGGATTCTACAATGATCATTGCCTCTGGAGGGCCCTCGGCATCGTCACAGACCCTTCTCACTCTAGCCATGGTCTTTTCACTCTCCTACCATCTACTAACACATAAAGTATAGGACATTATCTGCCTGCTCAAACAGGGAGACATTTTTTCCCCAGAGATGTGGCCAAACTGAGCTTTACCTGCCAATGCTACCTTTTTCCCACCACTGACAGGACACCACCCATTCGTCTAACTAATTTTGACAACATAAATACATCACACTCCAAGGCTGTTATGAGCATTATCTCCTTTGAGTCACCTGTTACATGCAACACTTGTATCTGCTCAAAATCATACTTACACCATTTGAACATATTGAATACACCTCTTAATCATTGAACTCAGGTGTTTCATTCAAACCTATTATCACAGTTGTACAAAATCAGGCACCTAGCCATGCCATCAAGTTTGCACACATTTGTGAAAGAATGGGTCGTTCCGAAGAGCTCAGTGAATTCAAGCGTGGTGCTGTCATTGGATGCCACCTTTGCAGTAAGTCAGTTTGTGAAATTGCTTCCCTGCTGGATATTCAACAGATAACTGTACAGTAAGTGGTATTATTGCAATGTGGAAACATTTAGGAACTCAGCCATGAAGTTGCAGGCCATGTAAAGAAACAGGGTAGAGTTGCCCAGGTGCATAGTGCATAAAAGTTGGCAATGCTCTGTTGACTCTATAACTGCAGAGTTCCAAACTTCCTCTGACATTAACCCCAGCACAAAAACTGTACACCAGGAGCTTCATAGAATGGGGTTCCATGGCCAAGCAGCAGCATTAAAGCCTCACATCACCAAGTGCAATGCCAAGTGCCAGATAGATTGATGTAAAGTACACCGTCACTGGACTGTGGGGGGGGTCACCAGTGTTTAAATTGTGTCAGAGGTCTTGGGGGGCATAAATGGGAGGAAATTTAGGACCTTACTAAGGGCTTTCTGCTGAAGCAATGCAATCCTGAAAAGAACATAACATTTTGAATCAAACAGTTCTTTAAAACAGTTCTATTTTATGCAAGGAGAAGCAAAAACAAGGACAGCTGTTGGTTACTCTGACCCATCAAAGCATAGACCCCATCAGACTTCCGAAGGTGTTCAGTGGTATCTGGCACCAAGACATTATAAGCAATATAAGTCCTGTAAGTTTCCAGGTGGGGCCTCCAAGGATCTGACTTATTTTTCATGACATCCCACAGATGCTCGATCCTATCTGGGGAATTCTGAGACCGTGTCAACACCTCAAATTCTTTTCCTAGTTCCTCAAACCATTTCTGAACATTTTTTTCCTGCTGAAAGAGACCACCGCCAAGTCACCCAGATCCTTATGCTTGTCCATTTTTTCTGTTACCAACACGTCAGCTTCAAGAACTGACTGTTCCACTTACCTAATATATAAAGGCACCCTTGAAAGGTACTATCGCAATGAGAAAATATGTGTTATTCACCTCACCAGTCAGTGGTTTTAATGTTATGACTGACCGTTCTATATTATTATATATTATTCCATGATGCTTGACTAATTATATTATGTAAAAGAATATTTATATATGAAGGATCTGACTTAAAATATGGACCTCATCAATTAGGTAAGTCTTATCGTGGAAAGGAGAATTGAAGGATTAAAGTATAAAGGCCAATGATAATGATGATCAAGATGCTGAGAATGATAATGAATTAACTAACCCCACAGATGGAGCCTGAAAAATGATGCACCAATTCGCATAAAATTTATAACCAAGACTGCACAAATGCATCACTCATAAGCTGGATTCATACAGTTCTTGGTGTAGGAAGCCTGAACCCTGGGTAATCAGTTCTAAATAACAGAAAACCAACAAAGCAAAGAAATGAAAGTAAGTAAAAAACTTTCTGAATAAAATCATGCATTTTAACAGAGCTGCATGATGCAGTTCGCTCTTAGGTCCCATTATAATTTTAGAAAAACTGTTATTTTGTCAGCCTAATAATCTTGCACAAGTTCTGGGTAAGAAATGTTCAGTAGCCTGGTCCTTAAAAATTGATTGCACAGCACAAATGTTTGACTCCAAGCAAAGACTAAAAGTTCTTTTCTGCACATAATATATTCACAGCGGCATGAGGAGCTTTCTTTGCCTATAAAAGTTTTCTAAAAAATGTGATATGATATACAGTATAACAAAATCAAACACCTCCCTTTCCAGTATTAATATAAACATTTTAAATGAAGTTCAAGTGCTTGCTGGTATATTCTTACACACTAAAAAACAGCACAACAAGACCATCTAAAAAAACTAATGATTGTAGAGAGAGTAGATGATGGAGATGAGTTGGAGTAGAGAAGGCTTTTGGAGAACCACCTGCAGCCTGAAATCAGCAATGGGCTAGTGGGTGATTTCTGACAGACAGAAGAGCCTCTGAGAACCTCTGAGCCTCTGTCACCATCCCGGGGGAGGAAGCGGAGGCGGTGCGGTGCTTCTGGGGGTCCAGCAACAAACTGGACTGGGTGGACAATCTACACAAGAAAGGCCAGAGCAGGCTGTTCTTTCTGAGGAGGCTCAGGTCTTCTGACGTGTGTAGGAAGCTGCTGGAGGTTTTTCTCCAATCCAGAGATGCCAGTGTACTCCTCCCCACTGTGGTTTGCAAGGGATATCAGTTCAGCTCATGCCAAACTCCAGAATAAACATCGGGAACAGCCAGCTCCATCACAGGCCTGACCTAGGACCCAGCATCCCCTCCAAGGGGCACGCTCTTAGAGCATCTTTTGCCACTGGCTAATGCCACCAAAACTGTGTGAAGAAGCACTAATGGAGATCCTACTGCCATGAGCAGCTACAATGCCTCATCCCAACAAGCCAGGACAGCATTTAAATACCATTAAACACATATGACACTAACTATGTGCATTACATCTACCTTTAATCTATATTTATTTAGTATATTGTCTTTATACTTGGTAAGCAAATGCCCCCTTGTGATCAAAAAAGTCCACTAAAACTGATGAATCAGTTTTCTCAAAATCTTGTTACTGGGCTTAAGGTGAGGTACAATGGAGTCAGGCTCCAAGCTCTGTCATTGATTCATCATTTTAAAGACCCAGGGCATTCAGAATGCACTGTATTTAACATATATTTGCATAACATCAAAAGAATGAAACAGAAACAGCGTATTGTCTTGGTAAGCTAAGTGGCATAAAGTAGAGACAGCAAGGTAACAGTACTTTATGAGTTTGTCAGGTAAGTAGAGCAATGAATCAAAATGGAAATGAAACATATAATACAATACAAACACACAGTATACTTAATGTATAATAATTTCATATTGCTAATACTAACAGTAATAAAATCATATTTAGTAAAAATATGTTGTATTTATAACTAAATTAACTAGCAGAGAATGTGTCTGAATTATCTGGCATAAAAAGTAATATTTGTTGGTCCACCCACCCAAAATAAGGAGGAATACGTCTGTACCACCAAGTTTAAATACGGTTAAGCAGGTCCTCCAGCGTATTTCCAGCACGCCGCATGCAGGTTTGCTATTTATATGTGGGTCATTGGTGTGTTATTTTCTGAACTATATTTATGAAATGATGGATCCCAAGTGAGATACAACATTAAATCACACCATGTGGTGTGTCATTAGAATAACTGTGGGTTTTGACTGGGATGATTTATATGATAATGCCAGGGTTCATAATTATAATACTTTATAAGTAAGCAAAGAATTACAACTAGGTCAACACTAACAGAATAATTTAATGTAATATAAATGCATTAAGTGAAACCCCAACCTCTGTTCACTGCATTCATCAAACTGTCCTCAGAGCCACCTGAAATAGTTTAAGTAGATATGTTTCCCGTGAGAAATAGCTACACTCAGAATCAGAAGAATGGTAGAATCCTCATTTCGAGAAACGGGAGTCTTACTTTTCGATAAACATTCGATAAACATTTACCACTTATGAAGTAATTCCTTAAAAGCAGCTGAGCAGTTGTGGTTAACCCAATGATACCAAATCTCTCACAGCCTTAAAGTTTAAATAAAAAAAGAAACATTTTAAATATTAGTTTATAGATTTATTTTTTCATCATTTCATCATTGCAAGTAGGATCGATTATGGGAGTGATTATAACTGAGATGATTGAGAATGAGCCTAGCTGCGCTCTATAAAGTGAACTTACTTCACCTTGAACTTTAACTTGTTTGTAAGAAGATGAATGTGAATGTCAAAACCACATTCGTGGGCTGTCTGAGCTCCTGGACGCACTTAGAAAAGGACCGATTTGTTAAGTCAGCATCAAATCATCGCGGATGTGATGCGTATGATGCAGAGGATGAGTTAAACTTCTGACTAGTCAGTTTGTTGTGAATAAATTCTCTAGAAAACCAAAATTAATAATAATTGTGAATAATTGATGATATACATTAGTTTTAAGGTAGAGGAACAACCATAGACATTTTGAAATCAAACAATGACTGTTGCAATGATAATCAATTAGTAATCATATACACTGGCTATTGGTAGTGTATGACTCAGCAGTTCAGAATGTGGTGCCTGTGATTGGAAAGATGGCAGAGTGATGTAATACTTGGGCCATTGGGGACAGTCCTTAACCACATGTACTATTTGAACCTGCTTTCTCAAAAAAAGTAAATTGCTTTGCATAAAAGCATCTACTAAATAAGGAAAATGTAAGTGTATTCAGTTATAAAGTGTGATGATATTTGGATTGCGTGCCATGTGATACAACACAGTTATGCCACAGTGGGTTTAGCAAAATAAAATCAGGAGTTTCATGGCCATCTCACCGTTTGTTAATGTAGCTGTTAATACCTTTACAGCTACACACTTTTTCGTCTGAGCAGTTTAGATACAGCATGGAGCTGTGAGAAGTAGCCAACACCGTGCGCTACACATCCCTACACATCCTTTTCCGGCTGCTGTGTTGCCTGCCATATACTTTTCTGACAAACTCAGTCATGAAATGAATAAATCAAACCCAACACGCAATTACCCAAGCGCTGCTCCCCTAGGCCGCAGAGGGGGTGAAAAGGAGCTGACTCAGGCAGACACGCGGCCTTTGAAATGTGAAGGAGCTTCTAAGCATGGGGCCACCATCTTCAAAAAAAGCATCAATCTGCCAAAACCTTGTTACAGCCTCCTTGCCGCTATAGCACCAGTGCTTAGACCTCGTCATTAGTTCTACTGCACAGACACAGCCCTCAGCCAGCTGCTTTGCTCCCCCTCCGTCCCCCTTCATTTAAACCCCCTGCCTATTAACCATCACGTATTTCTGACAGTGTCCAGGCAGCTAGTTTATCAATGGAAATGAAAAAAAAATTAAAAAGCTGCTGATCAAACCCCAGAACCACTATTTAACTACAGTTTGTTAGCATGCAAGCTAATCAGTGCAATAAACACATTTGAAACCTTCGACAAGCTTCCTACATGATGTTTTCTGTGTATTAAACAAATGAATTGTAAGTACTGAAGTATAATTACTGGACATTCACACAACCATTTGATTACATTTTGTGTAAAAATCATTCAAAAGGCAAAAACAGGTCACATACAGAATGCTATGGAAAATTATACTTATTATACAAGCATTATATCATAATAATATTATTATAAGTATTAATCTATTTTTAGAGTATCACAATCTGCTCAGTTACTGGGATTTTCACGCACAACCAATTCTAGGGTTTACAAAGAATGGTGTGAAAAGGGAAAAACATCCAGTATGCGGCAGTCCTGTGGGCGAAAATACCTTG
>JAODKM010000001.1:24816484-24832972 GCA_026780845.1 Petrocephalus sullivani
CCGCAAGTGGGTCGTCACCTTTTTCCCCCCCGAATCCTGCCTGCACCATGCCCCGCCGTCACCGGAACCATAACAGAGTTGTACAATCTATTGCAAAGCCTCGCAGGAACAGAAGCGCTATGTAAATCAGTACACCATAATGGATAGGTAAAGCCACACCCATCTACCATTCATGATGAACCCCAAATACTGACCCTCCATCTAGTCAATACAGCACAGCAATACAGCACAATACGAATTTATTTGTATAGCCTATTTTCACAACATTATGTTGTCTCAAAGCATTTTACATTACTTTGGAAAACCTTGGGAGGAACCAGACTGGAAGGGGGAGCCCATCCTGCAGGGGCCAGCAGAGGAGGTCAAATGAATAGTCAACAGATGAAAAGTACCCCATGAAAAATAAAGGAAATTAGAGAAAACCGAATAGAGGAACACAAGCAAATTTTTCCTTGGACTCCAGCAATCAGGGGATCTGCCAGTAAGCCTTAGTTAGAGCCAGTGAGCCATATCTAACCGATCCACAAACTACGTGATTCAAGACATGGAATGTGGAAACCTTGTTCATCTTGAAATAAACCATAAAGAAACATTCAGACCTATTATGGTTGACAAGGTATGTGAGGCTACTTTTGTAAATTTGTAAAATGTAAGATTTTAAGCCAATTCATTCTGTGCCACTCTTTTGACCTTGAATTCAGGCAGGATGGAACTACACCAGCTGGTGGGGTCTGTATGTGGTGTTCTATGAGATTAGAATGATTGAAGAGGAGAGAAAACAAATTTGTAAACTCTGCTTGCATAGCTGCAACCTGTGTTGGAGTCAGCTGGAGCCCAAAGGGATCTTTGGACTTTCAGGTATTTTCAATAAAATTGTAGAGGTAGTGGGTCGGAACAACTAGAGGAGGTGGGACCAAGACATCTGATTGGATGGTCCCACCTCCTGTAGTCTCGTGGACCCACTTCCTCTACAATCTGACTGGTTATCTTACTGAACCAATCATTTTTCGCTCTGCCCTCCGGTAATTTTTATGTGTAAAACTCCCAGAGCTAATTTGCTGCCTGACCACTGATCGTTCTTCCTACTTGACTGACAATTTAGACATAGCTGTGGATACTGTTCCCCCAGACTGAAGAAGCTAGTCTTCATGGCATCTTTCTCCTGTCTTTTGGCACTACTTGTAAGGTTTGCATCCATCTAGATAACAAAAAAATCCACTGAGCTCCCGTGGCATAATCCTCATGGGTTTGGGCACTACATGTGAGCTCTTCTGGACTGAAAGCCACACAGCAGGGTGTAGATGCTCTTCATTCAACCTGTGATTACAAATAGGAGATGGAGGTGCATACGAGCAGCCAACAGGATACAGGGAGAAAAGGTCAGGGTTCAAGTGGATAAAGAAAACAAAAAATGTGGTATAAAGCAGGATTTGCTATAAGGCTCCAGATCTCCAATTTGTTGGGGGGGGGCGGAAAGGACTAATATTAAAAGTGGGAAATGGGTTCATTACCCAAATTCAGCATCACATCAGGACCCCCTATACAGTATCACATTTGCATTTTCTCAAAAAACTGTTTACTTTAAAATTAGGAAGATTTGAATGAGGAATATTTACTTTAAAAATGATTACTAAATTATACATAATTTCAGCCTGGTTGAGTGAGATTTGAGATGTTTATCCATAATTTGGGATAAAAACAATCTCCCATAATTTAAAATACTTAATTTCAAAAAGGAAATAAGCACTTTGACATGGGAGAATGACAACAATCCTGGCAGAAGAGGAAATAAGACAGGTAAGTCGGGAAACATTCAATTTGTAGCTTTGACCCATTGTTCCCTATCTCTGTTTCCACCTATCTGGATCCTAATACATTTGGACACATATGTAATGGAGGCAGTGGCTTTGGAGGGAAGATTGGCGTGGTCCAGATTGTTTCAGGCAAGAAGTTTCCAAGTCTGCAACAGAAAACTTGATCTATCTGTAGGAGGAGGGGGGCTTTCACAAGACATATAATCAAAGAAGGCCCTCAGATACAAAGCTTGAATGGTGCAAGATACTTTTCTCTATCATACATTGCAACATTGAGCTAAATAATATAGGTGAAGCGTAACCCAGTGACTGAGTGTTGTTGAAACGCATCACTGCTTTCCATAATCAGAATGGTCTGGGGTAAAGGGTTTCCAGGGACTTAAAGTGCATATTCAACTTCCACAGAACTTTTTTTATCTGTGCTGTTAAAATTACAAACAGTATGAAGGACACAGACCACTGAATAGAAGCTGATTATCACATGCTAAATTACTTTAGTGCCAAGGATGTACATAAAATTGAGTGAGGTATTAAGTACTATAGTATACAATAACAGCACAAATGATGTGTCTGTAAGCGAGGGGGTGGGGTGCAGGCCTTTCTTGGCAGGGTCAGCTGCTGGAGTTTTCTGTTCCACCATGTCCGTATTTGAAGGTGTGTACATAATGGGTTCCCCTTGATCCAGAAGACCCGACTCCAGCTCTTATATCCGTTCATTAACAAACCCAAAAAAAGTCAAGATCAGTGGATCTTTCTTCAGCAGAAGTTGCCCCACAGTCGCTGAACCCGCCCAAACACCCAGTCCATGCAAGTACTGAACAGAGTAGGAGCAAGAACACACCCCTGATAAACCCCAGAATCAACTGGTACTGTGAGTACTCTCCACAGTACTCACAGTACCGGTGTACAGGCCGGCCATGACTTCCTGCATCTTTAGGGGGATCCTGCAAAGTCTCAGGATGTCCCACAGGGAAGCTTGATCAACTGATTTGAACACTTTAATAAAATTGACAAAGGCTGCAAAGAAACCCTCAGTACCAGGATGTGGTTGATGGTAGACTTCTTAGGCATAAAACCAGACTTCTCCGGTCACAGGTAGGCGAGCATGGTGATCACGGATCCTATTGAGGATGATCCTTGCAAGGACCTTACTTGGCACTGAGAGCAGTGTTCTCCCCCTATAGTTGTTGCAGTCCAGGTGATCCCTTTCCAGATTGGGACAACAAGTCCCATTTCCCAGTCATATGGGTCTCCCAAATGGAAGCAAAAATTGCTTGAAATGTGAGGAGGAAATCCTTACCACCAGAAGTTTACCTCGGATACCACAGATCCCTGAAGCTTTCTCTACCCTTAGCTGGTTGAACACCTGTGCAATCTCAGTGAGATTGGGTGGGTCACAGCTAATTGGAGGATCAGCCACAAGAACTGTGGACCCCGACATCCAAGCCGCGGAATCAGCTTTAAACATCTGCTCAAAGTAACTGGTCCAGTAGGTCACAACTGAATAATCACTAAGGGCAGATGCTCTTAGCCAGAGCGACTTACATAAGTGCTTAAAGACTCCATTAGCAAATACTTTCTAATAATTTCTAATAATTTCTAAAACCCAGGTTAAGAATACTATCTGTCTTAGACTTTGTTGGGGAAATATAGATTTTTGTTTTTAAGAGTATAATACTGTAAGTGCTATTCCAAGTACTTCTGAAAGAGGAAGGTCTTTGGTCGTTGTTTGAAGACACCCAATGACTTGGCTGTTCAGACATCTAGGGGGAGTTCATTCCACCACATAGGTGCCAAAACAGAGAAGCCTTTCTAAAGGCATGTCTTCCTTATGCCTTGAGAGATGGTGGGAACAGTTGAGCAGTGCTGGAGGATTGGAGAGTACATGGTGCAATGTGATGAGTCCTTTTAGGTAGGAGGGTGTTGGATCATTTTTGGCCTTGTAGATGAGCATCAGGGTTCCACAAGGAAGACAGTGGAGGGGGTGTAACAATGTAGTAGTGTCGGAGAAATTTGGAGGGTTGAACGCGAGTTGAGCAGCTGCATTCTGAATCAGTTTTAGAGGACGAATGGCACTCAGCGGCAGACCCGCTAGGAGTGAGTTACAGTAGTTAAGGCGTGAGATGACAAGGGATTGAACAAGTATCTGAACAGCCTGTGTGGAAAGAAATGGATGAATCCTTCTGATATTGAAGAGAAGATATCAACAAAAGCAGGAAAGATTAGCAATATGCGAGGAAAGGGACAGGTGACTATCCATGGTAACCCCGTGGTTGGTTGTGGTGACTGAAGGACAGATCAGCGGGTTATCCAGAGAGATCTCAAGGTCCTGGTATGGGGATGAAGCAGCTGGGATGAAAATCAGTTCAGTTTAGCTAGGGTTGAGTTTTAGTTGATGAGCTCTCATCCAAGATGTTCTACCCCAATCCCATTCATGATGCGTGCAGCCTTCCTGTGGGTAGTTGCAGAGTTACTCCCGCCAGCAATCAGTCCTATGTATCCCCACACTGCTTTGTTGGAGCTGTGTGAAGTTCTTATGATAGCCAGAATGCCAGTCCTGCCAACAACTCCCAGATTTTTCCCTGCAAGTTGGAGGGCCACTTGCAGGGCTGACCCAAGCTGGGAGCTATGACAGCACCATGAGACTCAGATTATTATTATTTTTCTTAACTATATTGTGGTGTGTACTGTGATTTAGGGTGAAATGAAATGCAGTTTTGGCAAGCTTATGTTTGGAAACCATGTTTAACACAGTAGAGTACATTGTGACCACTGGGATTTTGCAATGAATTTAGCAATGCTTTATATATACTTCAATACCAAAACTTTCATACCAAAAGCCTGACAAAAAAGCTTACATCTGTTTTCTGCAAAATGTGTTGCTGAAATGGCAGAAATATTTTCAATTGTTTCTTTTAAAAGATGAAGTGATGTGGATTTTTGGTGTTTAGTTGTTATATTCTTACGTTCCTCAAGGGCATAAGTTTGTATTCTGTTATAATCACTTAATTTATGTCATAATAAAATTCCCCACAAATAACATAACCTGCAATCCAAAAATGTATCTCCTCAATCGAAAGGCCTTTGTTATTTTAATAGCACTGTTAGTTTGCTGTTGAATTTAAGTCATTAAATTTCACTATTGATATTATACACAGTACACAGGACTTGAATGTTAAGACATAAAGATAATAATCATTGATATGCACATATAATAGCCCCGATAAAGCATTTTATTTTAGTTAATTAAATCACTGTGGCATTAAAGGTATCCTTTCAGTGTCTGAAGGGCAGTCATGTTCAGTGGTTCTTATAAGAGATTTTTATAAGGTCACTTAAATAGCTTAATTTGCTTACCTGATTTCTTTAAAAAATAAATTAGTATTTACTCTCATTATGCAAATGTAGGTTATTTTGGATCCTTAGAGATTTCAGAATATTACATAAATATTTTCAACTGCTCAATTACTCCATTCCTGTAAAAAAAGCAACATGATACCTAAATATAAAATAAAATAACCATCACATAATTGTATGTCCTGATTAGAGATCTTAATGACCACTCTCATTTATTAATAGAATGCTTAATAAATTATTCGCCAGCCTGGCAGTTTATTATGAAGCAACAGCCAATTTTAAAAGGGTTATATGTATTTCAGAGCTCACTTGGAATTATGTTTTGAAGCAAGCAATATGAATGTTAGCAGGGCCAGTTCTAATTCAGTACCTGTTTACTGGTAGCTCTGCAAATCCTGTGATAATGAAAAGTCTTATTTGGTCCTGTGAATATACGGATTGGGAGAGTACAAACGGGAGTCATTCCGCTGTCTTCACTGACATAACTCTGTGTGAAATAAACAAAAATCTGCACTGAATCATCAATATAACAAGGTCCAAGCTATTATTGGTTCTGTAATGCAATCCCCATCAATATGCTGAATTCATTATGTAGCAAAGATATACCAATAACATTCCCTGCAGTTAAGACATCCCTTATAACATTCGCAGTATACCCTACTAACTGGTATAGTGTTCAGTTATGTCAGCCAGAGGACAGAGAAACACAGATAATCGAGAAGTGTGCAGAACATCTGTATATCTAAAATGTGAACCTTGTTCTGCAAACACGTATAACTCATTGCAAAAAAATGCAGAGTATGTAAAGGACATATGGACTATAAAGCCAAAATGAGCTACGGCATGTAGGTACATATTGGCACCAGCTGTCGCATTCCATAGAGAGATTTCTGTCAGCTGCAAGGCTATTGGACATTCAGCCATTTATTCCATTCAGGTGTATTCAGCACCAGGTTGCATAATACTTTAGAATACATGCAATACCGATGCAAAGCTTATTGGTCAGAGGGCATGTCAATCAAAGAGGATAGTCTTCTTGTCATATTTACCCCCCTCCTCCAACTTTATTTATCTAACTTCCTGTAGGCACTGTCAACAAACAAATAATATAAACTCAAATCTTCTTCAGAGCAGCTCTCCTAAGCTTCGCCGCATGTAGTGCCAGAGGTCTGTGGACGGCAATCACTTCTTGTGCATCCAGCATCTACACACATTAATTCAAAATCCACCTCCTTTCACCTTCCATTACCGCTAATAGTGTCCTTGTACTTTAACTTACACTGTATATAGATTTTCTCCCTCTCTCTGACTCCATGAGAAGCTATACTTAATCATATTAATGGTGACATTCAGTAGTGAGAAAAATGTATGTCCATTATTCATATTAATTGTATTCATGCTTGTTTAATAATAATATGAAACATATTTGTTTAATTGGGTTCTCTTTATCTGCTATTAGTACTGAAGATCAGATCATATTTTAGGCCATAATAATACATGCTTGCGGACTGTTGTATAAATGGTTCAATAATCTTTCACTACAGTATGCAAACATATTAAAAACCCCTTGCATTAGTTCTCAATAAGGGGTGACATAGTGGGTAGACTCAGTGGGTAGCACTGTTGGGTCACACCTCCAGGCTTGGGGGTTCATCTTGTGTTATGGCAGGGACAATCCACATACTGTAGCAGCTCTGAATAAAGGGGTTTTATTAACGGTCAGAACACATCAAAACACCAAAAACAGAAGGAGGGGTCAAACCCAAACAGGCTAAAAACAAGAATTACCTTGGTCAGGTGTGGACAATCTTATCCAGAGGTGGACATTTCAAGTCCAGAAAGTAAACATCCAGACCAGGATTTTGTTTCAACCAACCATCTGAGTACTATGTGACTGGGATTCTTTATGCTCAACTAGTAGGTTGAAACAAAATCCTGGTCTGGATTTTTACTTTCTGGACCTGAAATGTCCACCTCTGATCTTATCCACAAAGGAGTATATATGCAGGGTTTTGGGATAACCTTTAGGTCGGCTGTTCAAACCCAGGTGTGAGGACTCTATAACCAATCACTCCTATTAATTAGTAATCTAATTAGGGAGTTGCAGTGAAAACCCGCATACACAATGGCCCTTTGGATAAGACTGCCCACCCCTGAGCTAGGTCAATGAAACACAAGAAAATTCAATTTTCAAGCAAGATCAGGAAAAGCAGGGAAACTGTAAGACCAAACACACTCAACAACTGCAGGAACAACCATACTATTTTTAATGACCAACTGTGGAAATGGGGCAAGAGAAGATGTGCATACACACATACAGTAATGAGGGCTCCAACAATTGACAGGTGTGGACACTAGGAACTATGACTAACAAGAAACAGGTGAGCATAATCAAGAATCACTATAGACACAAACATTAGGAAAGACTAGTGGGGTATTGTCCGTACTTGGATTACTCGTTTAGCCGGATGAAATTGTTGACAATTTGGCATGATCCTGGATCTGTCGGTTCTACAAAACTCTTGTTGGATGTGTTGTTATACCGACACATCCCAACTGTCAAACCTGCTCGGAGCAGGTTTGTTCTGTGTAAACAAGGATTAGCTCGCACACTTAATTAGTGTCCGTGTGTGTAAATCCAATCAGCATTTCAGGGATGAGCAACCAATTGCAATTATTATAATAAGAAGAGAATTTTAAATGAAGAGGGTTTTGCACGATAGGCAAGATCCTTTATTGTTTCCGCATAATATTCTTTTTGAGAGATACCGCTTCAACCAAGTTGGAATATTAATCATCAACAATTAAAAAAAAAGTCTGTCTGGCCCTGAAATACATTATCCGGGTTTCCATAGTTTGTCCCAGATACCTGTGCTATATCAATAAACTTGAACTTGAGCTTTGAAGAAATCATATCGCTCTAATAAGCGTTCCTGCTCAGATTGAGTGAAAAAATGCATCGTTTTTTCCATCATTTTGTAGAAGCCAATGAGAGACTTGCTGATCATGTTTTCTAGACTCGATACATACAGGCTTTTCAAGCAGCGCAATCATCTCGGATGATGGGATCCAGCTAAACGAATCCGTTCCTGAAATGCATTCAAGGAACCGACTTAACCGGATGATTTTCACCGCATTTAGCTGATCCAAGATGAGGCTTCTGATCTTGGGTCATTTACAGTAAGTGACGAAAATACCCCCTAGAACGACAAGTAGGAGATAACAAGGAGCAAAAAAAGGAACTAACAGAAATACACCAACATAGCCAGGAGTATGCAACAAAAAACAAATGTTAAATTATAAAGGCTGAGCTATAGCCAGCCTCAAACCCCACACGGTAGGGATGCCTCTCTCCTAGTGACACTCTCAGCTCACTGAGCCACATGGCAGTCCAGGGGACCAGTGTACACACAATAACGGATGACAGGATAACCAGCGTCACCCGCTGGCCAAATGGGCCATGGCAGGACCGGGCTGAAGCGCAGTGGTGTTCAGTGTCAGGGACTGATCTTGTCTATGTCTGTGGAGTTCAACAGTTCATTGGCATCCAGTTGGCTAATTGGTGCCTCTGCATTTATTTAACAGACGTTTTTATCCAATGGGACAGTCAGTCGAGGAAGCAGGGTCAGACATTCCCTGAAGCAATCAAGCGCCCAAGGGTGAAATCACTCTATTCCCAGGACTTGAACGAGTGACAAGCACAGAGGCTGTTTGGGGTCAGGGGGCTTCCACAGATATTTCTGACTGCGGTGAGGTTTGAGGTTCTCCCTCTAACCAGGGAGCTGATGCAAATTTCAAGGGG
Organism: Petrocephalus sullivani; assembly: GCA_026780845.1. Classification (NCBI taxonomy): domain Eukaryota; kingdom Metazoa; phylum Chordata; class Actinopteri; order Osteoglossiformes; family Mormyridae; genus Petrocephalus; species Petrocephalus sullivani. The sequence continues at coordinate 24,825,458 of JAODKM010000001.1, forward strand.
GGATTCAAACCCATTGTTTTGCTACAGGGCTACATACCTAGCAAATGTCTTTATGTGCCCTGTGATAGAGTGGTATTAAGTCTATGTATATCCCCGCCCTGTACCCTATGCTGCATTAGATAGCCTCCTCTTTGACCCATAACTAGGAAGATCAGTTAGATATTGGATGCATGGGTGGAGGGATGGATACATCTCTTCCAGTATGGATTTTTTTGTATTAATCTTTGTGAAATAAAGGTGACTGCCTCTTTTGTACAATGCTGAAATTATATATATCTAGAGTAATGTGCTCAGTTGTTCACAGTTTAATAGCCTTGTTGCCAATTGTAATTTGTCATTTTTGAGAGAGTGAGTCTTAAAAATACACCCTAATTTTACCTTTAACTGACTTTGCACTGTTGTGATGTGTGTCTATAACTCTATATGGTCAAATTGAATTGCTGTAATCCCCAGAATCAGTATCAACAAAACATCAGGTGTTTTGAATGATGTCAATACCCGACATTCTCACAAAGTAATAATTAAAGTTGTCGAGGCGTCATTCATGGGTGACTAATCCTTTGAGTTTATTGTAAATTAGTTAAAGAATGGTGTCCCTCTCTCCCTCTTTCTCTTTGCTCACATAATTTAAATACAAATTTTCCTCAGATTCCCTTTTTTCATTTGAAATTACCTTTATGCATTTAATCCAAATTTCAAGAGTCTGTGCGATTAATTATGCTGGAGCCTAGATGTAATTAATTCTTTCTGGAGTAGTTCATCAATTTCTAATGAAAAGAAAGATTAGCAGATTGATTTTGTGTTTCGTTTGAATTCCATTCTCCTATTCCATCCAGCTCTTTTTTTTTCCTTTCTTGCAAGTAATTAGGATTTTCTAAATAATATCTCGGACCAAAAGTATAAATATGCAATAGGTCAAAGACATTTCTCTGGGTAATATAACCAGATAATTAAATAGTTATAATTAAATGTTAGTTAACCTTGTGCACAAGGTTTGGTAGGTCATGGCACCTCTGTTACTGTAATAAAGTTTATTTTAATTGATTAATTAAACTCAATTAGGTAAGTGTCCTCTCATTGTAGATTCAGAACAGGACCTCCACATCTGTTTTCAGGCCTGGTATGTGAAGAATGATCTGATTCATAAGGCCATAACCCCAACTGCAATGCATCCATAGAATTTACCAGCATGGAAAGATGGAACCAAACATCTTTCATCAACTTCATCAACAAATTAATTACTTTTCACCTACTATTTTGTAGGTTTACTAGGTTCTCTCGCTGGGAGAACAATGGCGCTCCCAATAAAAGTCAACAGTACACTATTTATGGTTATTTATGATTATTATTTGATGTTTTCCATTTACTTTGTTCTTATGTTTCATGTTACCACAGTCTGGCTGGCCAGCCAAGTATTTCTACATATACTATCTATATACGTGGCAAATAAAACTTTATTGATTATTGATTAAAATTTGATTTATTGGTTGCAAAACTAATGTGCATGAATGAAATATGGGACAAAATGAGTGTCAGATTGTCAGTGTAACTGGACATAAGGGTTTTTTTTCTGGGCAACATGGTGGTGAGCACTATTGCCTCACCCCTCTGGGACCCGAGTGTCAGTCTCTGTCATGGCTCCATGTGTGTAGAGTTTGCATGTTCTCCCTGTGTCATCACAGGATTTTCCCCGGCTGCTCTGGTTTCCCCCTACAGTCCAAAAACATGCTCCAGTTAATTGGAGTTGCCAAATTGCCCGTAGGGGTGTAAGTGTGCCCTGAGATGGGCTGGCACCCCCTCCTGGGTTGTTCCCTGTCTTGTTCTCGTAATCTCTGGGATAGGCTCTGGACCACCCCTGACCCTGAATAATACTTGGTGATGTACCAGATGTTCAGTGAATTCACTGTCAGATGTATTTAGTTCAGTCTCAAGGTGTATCTAAGCTTGGTAACATACACCAAAGCAACACTACAGGAACTCATGGGAATATTCCTTTCATTTCAAAGTATATAACATAGACATATATACGTTTGTAGCGCAAGCCGTCAAAGTGTTCATTTTATTAGCCAATTGCTCAGTTTTACCTGTAAGCGGCAGCTGAGGTTATTTTTTGAATTTCTTTTGAGATTTGTCTGCTTTGATGAGCACGACTTCCAGTTAGACATAGTGAGTTACTGTCATGTTTTAGGCTGAAATACTGTTGAATGATGTCAGATCATGTTGTGCCTTTGCTTTGTGAATAGCTAAGAAAGCAATTGTGGCAATTTCGTGGTTGTAAGAACACGAAAGGCACACAAGGCTGTAATATCAGGCAGGAAATGCTTTCTATACCGAAGGAGAGGATATTACATTGTTGGCTTGGACACTGGAACTCCACTTCTCTACAAATGGCCTATTAATCAGCCTCTTTTAGCTACTAACCAGCACTTCCGGATACCAAGGGGGTCAGGACAACTCCATCCAAAAACATCTTAAGTTTATTGAATCTGGCACAGAACCTGGAAATGCACCTTTGAAAATGTTTTATGCTGTGATTTAAACACCAGGATCCGTTTTTATAATTGAAACAATTCACCATATATCTTAGGTAAAGTGACTTGCAGATCCACTTACTTTTTCTATCATTCCTTTCAATATTCCATTGTTGCTCATCTACAGAATAAAAGTAGCAATACCTTGATGAAACTAAAACATGGATTGCATGTTAATGTCAGTTTAAACCTTGTTTTTATTGAGTTGAAATTGACTTAAACTGAGAAATAATTGTCTATTTTCCATCCATCCATCCATCCATTGTTTAGCTGTATATTCTAAGCAGAAACTTGGGAACTTGGGACCAGATCTCTACCAGACGCATCACGGGGCACAAAGTTTGGGTACACTGTTGGTGGAATGCCCATCTATCACAGGGAACATACAAGCTAAGGATTTTGCAAGCTAAATTCTTAGGTTCCTTTAAATCAGAGCTAGATAAGATTTTAACAACTCTGAGCTATTAGTTAAGTTCTCCCCAAGCGAGCTTGATGGGCCGAACGGCCTCCTCTCGTTTGTATAGTTCTTATGTTCTTATGTTCTTACAACATGGGCAATTAAAAGATATTTATTAGCTTAATAAGCATATACAGTGTGTGTTATTTATCAGAAGATAGTGAAATTTTCTTTACTGGATATCAAGTTACGCTAAGTTATGTCAATAAAGCACAATGTATTCCACTACTATATTGTAGTACTATATACTATATTAATATTTAAGAGAAAACATACATATTCTTCTGTGAATGAAAGCAGATTTATAACATGAGTGAAATTCAAGTACTTCCAAAGTTTTCAGTTGTGGTCTATAAATCAGGTCCCTGAGGACTCATTGTAATTGTTGGTCTTTGTTCCTTATAAGACTTAATGTAGCAGCTGTTTAAAATTCTAAATGTGATTACTGAACTTGGAATTGTGTAATTATTTGTAAAGATTCTGTCACAGATTGTGCAATTATCATTGCTCTAAACCTTTCCTTGCAATTTAGAAGGTTGTGGGATTGAATCCTAATCTTCATATAGCAGAGAAATCTTATCATTGTTTATTCCTTAGGCATGGTCCTTAACCACAACTTCTTCGGTGGTGCTGGATGTTAGTTGACCCTGTGCTCTGACCCCAAAACTCTCTGTCATCTCTGTTAACATGTGTGTCTGTATCCCTCATTGAGAGCAGGATGCGATATGTGAAAATGCCCCAAGGATTAAAGTGATGAATAAAGGAATTAATAAAGTACTGCAATTAGCTAAATTCCTACTTATTTGACACTGGGTGAGGGAAACGGGTAAGTTGAATTAAAATCATTTTTAAAACATAATAATTTCCTTTTTGCTGCACAATCTATAGTATATGGTGGTGATGAAAAGTCTCACTGGCAGTTCTCCTAAACTAATCAGCCGACAGAAAGCTGGCTAAGTGGGGGTCAGGTCCACAGCCTCAAACGGTGACAGGCGGAAAAGGCCCCTTTTAGCTCCAGCTTTTATAGCCCGTGCCACATGTTGTGAAGTCCGCAGATTTCGTTTTATGGGAATATGTGCGATAGCGGCCACTTTAATCCCACTGCTTAGAAGCATAATGTGACCCACAAGTACACAAAGGATAATAACTTCAGAAATGGAGGAGAGGAAAATGGGGGGCAAAAGTTTTAGCGATGGGGTAGCCATCAGCTCTCCTTACAGAGCCAGCACTCCAACGGCGTGAATGATTGGCCAGTGCTTAACTTTCAATTTAGGTACAGCGGTTATGGTGAAAAACTGAGCACAATTCAGTTGCAGCTTTAAAACGTGTGTGCGAGTGTGTGTGTGTGTGTGGGGGGGGGGGCTTGTATTTACCAGATTGTGAGTCTCCATAAAGATAGGAATACATGAATTGTGTGTGTGTAGGGGTTTGCATAGATCACATCTGAGAACCAAAATGTCCCCAAAGTGCGGTAAAACCTGAAATTTCCATAATGTGGAACATCTTTTCAGGTCCCCATTTGGATAACCTCAATTTTATAAAAATCTGTGAATGCAACCAAAAAACTAAAAAAAGCCAAAAGTCTTGTAATTGGGTTGGTTATTTATGGTTAAGGTTAGGGCTGTGTTGGGGTTATGGGTGTCATGAATGGGATTAGGGTTTTTCCCATAGAAATGAATGGAAGGTCCCCGTTTAGATAGGTATGCGAGTGTGTGTGTGTGTGTGTGTGTGTGTGTGTGACTTGCAAATGAAAACAGGATGGAATCCACGACTCCCCATCCACATGTTGTCAATCTTTAAATCAGGTTTCGAGGCTATTGTGCTTCTCCTCATGAACTCTGTATGTTGGGATTTACAGAAGGGGGGGGGCATATTTGATAAGGCACTGCAGGCTCCCTGCTCTCCACATCAGCACCACCGCAGACATACCGCTCTTCCCCCTAAAGGAAATCATAAGTTTGCTGCACATCCTCCCACAAGATTGATGATTTATTTATTATTTTTACTGTTTTTGTAGGAATTATGACCCTAGTGTCTCCTCATCCAAGGAAAAAGAAATAAAATACTGGTCCTCTGTGTCTCAGCCCCAAACAATATAGAGGTATATTGACTGTTATCTGGGCACTTTGAGGGCCACTGCCTATATTAGCTGTGCTCAGTTTCTTGACCTTCTGATCATCTCCATCCTCCCACCTGTGGCCTACAACAGATGATCAGGTTCCTCCCACGCTAGGAAACTCTGCAGGTCAACATGGATTACAGACAGTAAATAAATCCCAACTTTAAGTCCAAAGAAACTAATTTTCACCCCCAGAAATTCAAGACCAACTCTGGCAGCTATTATTATTTTTTTCAGTTTAATCTTCCCATGAACAATTCTAACACTTCCACCCTCCTTGAAAAACCCAACACATAATTTTCAAACAGAAACTGCTCAAAACAAACAAAAAAAAAACCCTTTCACAAATTATGATGCATGTACCATTTCTAGTTTTCCAACCGTTGTTAAATTTCACTTGTTAAATGCTACCATTCTCATACATTTCAGTAGAATTTAAGTATATTCATTTCATTTGGATATAATGTGTGTGTGGGAAAACAACTTGCAAAAAAAGTTTTACAACTAAACTTCTCTTTGAAACATTTTTTATGCATCTTTTCACGCATTTTTTATGCAATTTATTACAGGTTTATCCAGTATTGTGAAACATCCACGTCAAACACATTATGCAGCGTGTAGATTTTATATACAGAAGTTAACCCTAGAAGTTCCATTACAGATCCAAGGGTAAAAATTATTTTATGTTTATTCTCAGTCTGATCTGCTTTAAATTAGTTTAAATCTGTACCTCAGTGATATGGGAGAAATTGTATTCTTTCAACAACACTCCACTCATAACTATGGCTTTTACTTTCCAGTTTCAACAACACCCTAAATGGACTGATGACACCAAGCCAAAACTTTGAAAAGGTCATCATTTTTAATATGAAACCTGTCAAGTGGCGCCAAATTAATATTCATTGGTTGTGTGACGCTGAGCATAGCAATATATCTGAAAAGTAAAAAAAATACCACACTCAGAGAAGCCACTTTTCGAAGTGCTAAATTAGAGCAACAGCATCTTATAGCAAGCAACCATTACGACTATGAAGTATCCCAGGAGCCTAATTGTTGACATCAGTGATGATGTCATGAATTAGACATGTCCTCTGCTCCATGACAATGTATTCTCTACAGCCCACTACAGTGTTGTGTTCTGTTACCAGGAACTTTGCATATTTACAAGTACACAATAGCAAGATATAACTCCACGAAAATATTATACATAACCATGAGTGGTCACTAAATAGAAATGTTTTAGGAAAATGTGACTATATCATCTTCTGTAATGATATGATTTAAGTGGTAACTGTTATAGGTGATTTTCTGGATAACTCTGCAATACACAGTTAACAGAGTGTAGCACAGTGACTGGGAAAGGCTCGAGGCACCCTCCTCCTGTCCTAAACTGGAAAAGCCGCTAGAACATGGATAGATGCCAAATGTAAATTGAATCCAAGACATATGTAAAATATGCAATACAAATTAATAATAGATGATTAGATTAGATCCTTTTACGAAAACATTACATTAGCTGATGTCTTCTTTAAATTCCCCTGTACGATACATTATAAGTGCCTATTTTATCTTTGTAGAAATGTCATTTATTTTCACTTCACATCTTATTATGTCAGGCCTTTTCAAAAGCCGACAGCCTCGAGAGCCTATTGCCTCATGGTTCATTATGCAGAGCCAGGTCAAGCACAGCCATTTCGCCGTTCAGTGTCTTTGTCGTTTATAGATTGGCGCTCCGCTTCCTATCGCTCGACTCAGGTGGGCTGTATTCACTGCTGGCGAGTGCTGCTTGGCCTCCCTGTTCTATCTGTATTCATTCCCTATTCTCTTTCCAGCAGGCCGCATTTACTGGATGCCAAATCTCTGACCACTCCGTCTTCCATCAAAGCGTGCCCGTTTGAAGTTTAATTTCAGACAAGGTGGGTGTCAGATCATTCAGTAAGTCCTAATACCATTCATACAATACTTTAATGATATCGCCCTTCACTGTACTGTTCCAAATGCCAAGCCGCCTACAAAGGAGAGAAATAGTGTCACATTACATGACCCGGCCACACAGTAGAAATGGTTTTGTAGTAGACTGACCAGAGAGTGAAGGAAAAGCAGCCAGTGAGTATTTTAGCACCTCCTTCAGGACAGCTGGGAAAGCATCTCAGGAGGCCACTATTGAAACTGGTATAGAGGAGAAAGTAGGGTCAGCCAGTAACTGCAGCAATTGGGGTTTAATGGCCTTGCTCAAGGGCCCAATGGTGGGACCACTCTGCCATCCACGGGATTTGAACCAGCAGTCCCGACTCACAGAATGCCCCCCCCCCCCCCCCCCCCCCCCCCCACACCCCCTCCCACTTCTCTCCGATATTTTATTTTATTTTTTTTTTTTTTCTTTTTTTTTTTTTATTTATCTTTTATAA
>JAODKM010000001.1:24861951-24874674 GCA_026780845.1 Petrocephalus sullivani
GGGACCTGCAATGCCTCACCCAGCCCAAATAGCTTACAAAGTGACATGGGGGGCGTGGCAGGGACCTGCAATGCCTCACCCAGCCCAAATAGCTTACAAAGTGACATGGGGGGGCGTGGCAGGGACCTGCAATGCCTCACCCAGCCCAAATAGCTTACAAAGTGACATGGGGGGCGTGGCAGGGACCTGCAATGCCTCCCCCAGCCCAAATAGCTTACTATATTGCATTTAAATTATTGTAACTAGGTTCCATCTGTCCATCCCTCTTCTAGTCACTCAGCCGGTGCACGGTCACTGTGTGGAGGTGCGGAGGCATCACAGGGCACCATGCACTTAAGAATCAGAATTCAGCATTTAAAAACGTATGAAATCATGGAATTATGAAGCTTATAAAAGTACAATTTATGGGCATGCAGAAGCTCCTTAAAGAACATAAACAGTCTCCGTGTGTTTGTCTTTTTTCTCTCTTACTTTTTATTAGGCACATCTCAACGTTCAGTGGAGCCACAGTATATCACAACATTGCAGATGAGACATCAGAAATCAAATAAGTAATTGTGTTCAGACAGCTTACATCTTCAAGCTATTTTTTTTGTTGTTTATCTCACCAGGATCAGGCAACGACTAATGTTTTATCCCCATTTAAAATATCAATTTGAGTCTTATAGTTTATCCCACAGGCATATTTCTAGACCTGCAGTTCTACATTTTCTTTTATTAACCCCTAAGTCATTGGCTCTGAATGGGGTTTAATTATTTTGCTTGAAAAAAATATTTCCACTAACTGGTGGTAGTTATGTAGCCAAGACCACCTAAACCGAGACCAAGACATTACCAAGACCAGAGTATATCGAAACTGAGACAAGACCAAAATCAAGGCAGGGTGATACCGAGACAAGATCAAGGCAGGGCGATACCGAGACAAGACCAAGACCAAGGCAGGGTGAAACCAAGTCAAGATCAGAAACAGACTAAAGTTTGAGTCTACATAACAACACATGATAAAATGTGGGGCAAAGGCACCACCTTGGGGCTAGGCAGTTTGGCCTAAATTTTGTGTCACAGTACAATTTGAACTGTAGATGTTTTTTCTTATAATTTTTATATATAGGCTTCTGGACCGGGAAAGCACATGTATGACTACTGCATGACGCAAGGGCGTAGGTTTGGTCTCAGTATAAAAACCACCACAAATCAAGCACATCCACATAATAAACTCTGGGTACTGGACAGTGGAAACAGTGAAAGTCAGTGATTCCGAACACCAGATGATGCCCCCGATTTTTTTAACATTTTGCTACCTGATCTGACATTTCAGGCCAAAGCCTTTCATCAGACATTCTGATGAGTTAAAGATTTTTTTTTCTTTTACATTTTTTCAAATAAGACCTTATTGGTTGCATTTGAACTTTGAAGAAGGTCATTTTATACTAAACAGAAATATTAAGCTGTGGTGATAAATATTGAGGGGTTCTGATGATTGGTCTTGACTGGTCTTGAAATAAAACCTTGAGTCCTCTATGACTGAAACCAAGACAAGACCAATTTAAAATAAAGTTGATTCTAAGACCAAGACCGCAGAAAAGTGGTCTTGAGACCAATGTTGAGACCAAGACCAGTCTCAAGTACTACAACACTAACTGGTGGCGCAGTGGTCAGCACTGTTGCCTTATATTCTGGGACCAGGAATCAAGTTTCCAATATGGTTCCATGTGTGTTCCTCCCTGTGTTGTTATGGGGTTTCCTCCGGGTCCCCTAGTTTCCCCCCACAGTCCAAAAACATGCTGAGGCTAATTGGCGGTGTGCAAGGTGTGTGAGTGTGCCCTGTGATGGGTCAGCGCCCCATCCTGGGTTGTTCCCTGTCTTGTGCCTGTAGCCTCTGGGATAGGCTCCAGACCCCCCACGACCCTGAATAGGATAAGTGGTTACAGAAGATGGATGGTTGCCAGCAGGTCACCCTTTGAACTTAGTTTTGACAGGAGCCCCCTAGTGGTGAGATGAATGGGCATGCAGGGGAAAGAATAATTCAAGCAGAATCTCTCATTGGATGCCAGAACACCCAGGGCCAGGTGAAAGTAGTTATTTTTTACTTATTTATTTATCATATATTTATATTCAGCTTACAGTATTTTCAACTTGTAATGGGTTCATCAGAACAGAACCCCAGAATAAGTCGAGGAGCATCTGAACAGTAGGCAAATCCATGTGAACAGTAGGCATATCCATGTGCTTTTTACATGATTACAAGTACACTAGTGGCCAAAATTATGGAAACACTTCCAATTTTTAGAGATGGCAGAACTTTATTCAAATGTTGCAGTTACTTATGTAATTGTCCAATGTATGATATTTGTAACATTATTTTATTGTTTATAAACATTACCACCAATACATGTGTAGTAATTTTGCAAGTTACATTTTTGGCTACTAGTGTATTACATAAACTACACCTACCTAATAATAAAACCCATGTCTGTTTCCAGCACAAATTCATAAAAAAATCTCCATTTTGAGAGGATAGTTTTTTCTCCAAAGAAAAACATTGTATTTAATATTCAGAAAACATATCAAAAGGATTATACTTTTACCTCACCTGGTCTTGAGCTTTGCAAAAAATCTGTTTAATTAAATTTCATTGGACTTCACCTTAAACCCCTTCACCCCACCAGAAACAAGTTGTAATCCTACCTGTCAGTATGACGCTGTATATTACCATATCTGTTTAAATCTACCTGACTCTCGATGCAGTAGCCATGACGAGCATGACGTTGACATCAAACATAACACTGTGTAGTCACTCAGGCATTATAATGGGAAGCCTCATCAGTTCCAGGGTAGCTAAACTTCAGGCTAACCCCAACCATCCACCAGAGAAGCAGTCCTGACTAACATGAAAGGTCTTTTTAAAAACTTTAAAAACTTTTTCAAATATGTCTTGCAAAATGTACCTTAATAATGAATGAATTCTACTCTGAAGACAGACTTTGAGTGCTTTTGCTGTGCTGTCTAGCTTAAGTACAGCTTTTGACCATGAAATGTGAGTGTAGTGTAATAATAAGCAATGTAATAATAAAAAATGTAATAATGTTACATAGATATGATTTGCTTTATAGCAACAGAAAGTTATGTTGTGTTAGGGTATGCTTGCTCAGACTAGCTAGGAAGTTAGTACATCGATAAAACAACACTTATGATAGGTAGCTAACAGCTGACTATTCTACCAAAACAGACATCTTTTCAACCCATATCACTATTATTGTCCACAAAGAGAATACATGCAGCTCAGTATGACCTCATCATTAAGTTCTTGAACAATCCTTTGAAACCTTTGAATACTTTTCTCTCTGAAAAGTCCCTGTGATGGACTGATACCTCCTCACAACAAACAATCTGCTTACTTTAGTTGTCTTGCACAAGCATTAATTAATATATAGAACCATGAAGGACTGATATCAGATTATGATAAATTCTTTTCCTTGAGAGCAGCTCTTCAGCATGACTGCTCACCATTGCCCCCTATAGACTGACATTTGTACATTTTTCCCAGGGTAAGTGTCTGTGTTGGTTGGTGACGTTCCCCTAGGTACAGATTTTTTCTAAGCTATGTTGAGAAACATCAACAAAAAATATAAGCTATATGCCTACTATCCATTTCATTAACATTATTAGAAATAAAAGTGTATTTATTCGCATCTTTACCTCATAGGCCACTACTTGTTGGAAAAACAAAAAAAAAAAAAAACGTGCTTTCATCCTCTTATGCGTAATCATCCTCATGCAAATTTTATAACCCAAAGGCATTTAAAAACTGAGTGGAAAAAAATATGCATGGCTAAAAGCAAGGACAAAAAAGGGCGACATACCTGTGTTTCACTTATTTAAACTAACAGAAGTGGAGAGCGCGGGAGAACATGGAGCACTGTTAGTATTACACCGCCACCTATTGGCTTTTCTGATACTGCAGCTTAAAGACTGTGCAGAATATCCACAATTAAGCAGCTGGAAAACTGTATAACATAAAACGATCTGAAATGGTTGGGATTCCGATGTAATGGATGGACACTCTTGGTATTTATTTTTGATTTGTCACAGGATAGATGAAAGGAAGCTAAAACCCTATCACCCTAAATGGAACAAGGATAGATACACCTTATTGCTTCATCCAGTAATTTCTACTTTTTCCGTTAGCTTTTTCTTACATAGTAAGGCATGTAACACAGACTTGCTGTTGATTAGTTGCATTATTAAGGTTTGGAAACAGTGGACATGGATGCCTGTGGGAGTTTTACTTACACAAACATGTTCAGAGAGGAGAACGAATAATGATTGGTTCAGAGAGATAACCAATCCGATTGTAGAGAAGATGGGCACAAGAAGCTAAAGGATGCAGGACCAAGACATCTGATTGGTTGGTCTGACATCTGACACAAGATCTGATTGGGTCTCTCCTTCAACCAATCATTTTTCATTCTGCCCTCAGAACATGTTTGTGTAAGTAAAACTCCCATGACTGACACAGACTACTCATTTCCACTCATTTGTAATCTATCCCTTCAATCAGATGTATTAAACATGGTAAATTTTGCTGCTGTTATAAGTTAGTTGCAGAAAGTGGGCGCAAAGAATTACTAAGAAGGTTTTTTCATTTTAATATTATATTGGACCACTTTATACTGTACCTAGGGAAACGTTACCAACCAACACAGACACTTACCTTGGGAAAAATGTACAAATGTCAGTCTATAGGGGGCAATGGTGAGCAGTCATGCTGAAAGAGCTACTTTCAAGGAAACTCCATCTGAGCAGCCAATAGCATGTCTTGAATCTGGTTCTCTCACGCCATAGGCAACAGCCCCGACCCCTTTAACCTTGGCCTTTCAGCTAGGCCCAGCACACTGTTGCCAAGCGCAATTTTGGGACACAAAGGATTGATTGTTGGCAGGGGGTTAGCAACAGATTAGCGAGCACAGCAAACCCTTAAACCAACTTCACTTCAGCCAAAGGCTCCATTCCTTCTAAATAGACAATTCTAGCGTGACAGCAAATATCATCTCAAAATACTAACACAAGCTACACTCAAGGCTGCAAAGTCGTTTTACTGCCCATTCTGAAGTATTGTTTTATGGAAACATGCATATCGGAACATAAGTTTTAGGGATCCCCTGTTCTAACATCGGAATCCACCTGCAGTGCTCTCAAAGAGCAGTCTGTAGCTTAATAAATAAAATAGTAAAACATGCCTTTACAGTCAGGAATCGCAGAGGTCAGCTAGTGAATGCTACACTGAAGGTTCACCCATGGGCGTAAATTATTTAAGGGAAGGATGGGGGGGTTATAACCCCCCAATAATTCAAACCAGCCAATATAACCCCTTGGACCCCCTTAAATAGGTGGAGACTTCACTTGCACTCAACAGTATAATAGCACTTGAAATGCAATTGTATGGGGAAACAAATACTTATAAACTTAACTGCGGGAAGGAAATGCTTCAAAAAGCAATTGTTCCCCCTCCCTGAGATCGAAGGTGAAAGCAATGCTGGCACACTATGCGATTCCCCTGACGAAGGTGTTTTAAAGCCATTTAAATTAAATATGAACACACGTGACACTTGTCCTTGTCACTACAGATTTCCTTCAGCAAGAGAGGATGTGAAAATTAATATTTAACAATATCCAGCCGCATGTTTAACCTTACAACCTTTATCACTCCAAAGAGAAATAGTCTAGTGGATGTAAGATCATGTAGTCAATCTGGCAATAAAAGAAACCACCAGTGCTACAAAGACAAATATGATTTATATTGAATTTATGAAAAACAAACACAAATGACGTTTTCTCTCCAACTGTGATAGCACAATGTCTGTAGTAAATGTAATAAAGAATGACAGTAAAAATATTTAGTGTAGCCATCACATCATTCGCCTGAGAATTTACAAAACGGTAAATGTATTCAGAATATTTTCATTTATTGGCAGACACAATGAAAAAAGAAAAATCTATTATTCTACCCATGAATAGTTTTATCTTTACTCTTCTAAAGTGTGTATATTTTGTCCAAATTATTTATTCTACAAAAAAAGTTTTAAAAAAATCTCGATAGTGATTTACAATAGAGTTGTGTGGAATTCATTCTCCCGGCTGGTGTCAATACTCTTCTTGTAACACAAAACAATTTTGTTGTCTAACACTAGCTGGCTACCTAGACCAGGAGTGCTAACTTGTGCTATTTTGTATTGTAGTGTGTGGATATTGTTAGCGATGAAAGTTTGTGCTGCATTTCTTATCTTCATTTCAACACTCTTAAGATGTAGACACTGATAGGCATAGGCCAGTCAGGAGTGTGAGTCAACAATGCAGGCATTTTGATTTGGATGATGCTTTGCCCCAGGCATAAGTGGTTCCCTGCCATGCAGTCAAGCAGAGAAAAATGGGTGGATTATCCTTTTCCCGAGGTGTTATAAAGTCGAAACCCTGCATGCACTGCAGAGCCAGCAGTTTTATTTAATGTTAACTGGACTAGTTTGGGTTACGCTACGTTAACATTATAATTTTATATGTTGAGTTTACATTTAACCACAAAAGCTGTTCCACAAGCAGGACTCTACAATTAATCAGCTCAAGCCACATAAGCAGGCATTTGCCCTAGAGAGACCTTATGCAAGGGAGAAGTTTAACTGGATTCCAGTAATGAAACATCAAAACTTGTGAAATATGGGCATATTTTCTACTTCTAGTTAAGATTCTTGCTGCAAAATTATGAATTCGCTATAGGGCAGCGAGTGTGGGATCTGTGTTCTGAAAGTAAGCTATGGCAGTGCATTAACCTTCTATATATAAATACGTCTATTCATTTTTCGATTTCTTAATAGAGGTAATAAATTAAATAATAAATTTAATAATATACTAAAGTAATAAAAACACCTTATTTTTTGCAATAATTCTGAGCTGTAGGATGCACGTCTCTCAGAAAGGAGGTAGCAGGAGTATAACGAGTTTTTAGCTGATTTTGCAACATTAAAGTTTAAGTCCTCAGAGCAGAACTGACAGCCAGGCAATTCTTATCAGTATTGTTACCACCACATAACAGAGCTTAAAGCTAGTGCAACATAAAATGCATCAAATGCAGTACTGAGATCTAGGAGCCGGAATACTTGTGTTTTCTGCATTGTATGCAATTTACAACACTGGTTAAGCAGTATTTGTCTGTGAACAAGATGGATGCCAAACAGGACAATATTTTACATAAAAAATTGTAGGAATATAAAATGGATTTCTTTCATGGGTATTGGTTTAACAAAGGTCTACTGAGGCTAAAAACAAGACCAAGCAATAGTGTTCAGTATTTTAAGAATGTGTCCCATAAGAATGGCCAAGGAATTAAGTAATTTATTAGAAATGAGCCAAGTAGCACATATTGTTTTAAATGTCATTTTCTGTTCATGTTTCATTAAGTAAATGGATGTTTCTGAAACATCAGTGATCTATCATAGTCTATGATCTAAGCTTATTCTAAGGTTAATAGCTGTTGGCTGGGTGTGGAATGTAATAGCTTAGCTATTACAGAAAGGCATAAAGTCATTATTAGTGGTATCAGGCGGCACTGAAGCCAAATGTATGTCAGCCTTGTCTGAAAGGATTTCCAGTGCATCATTTTGGGAGGATGTTTTGGGAGTCTTTTGTCCTGTGTGCTGTTATCAGGCCATGCAAACTGGAAGACTGGAAGTTTTCCATTTATGTTGCTACGTATGTGATCATTAAACCATGACGGATATGAGGGCTTCATCTACTGCCTTGTGCCCTCTGACAGACTGGCATCCCATGCACGGTGTCCCCTGCCTTGTGCCCTGTGATGGACTGGCATCCCATGCACGGTGTCCCCTGCCTTGTGCCCTGTGATGGACTGGCATCCCATGAACGGTGTCCCCTGCCTTGTGCTCTGTGATGGACTGGCATCCCATGCACGGTGTCCCCTGCCTTGTGCTCTGTGATGGACTGGCATCCCATGCACGGTGTCCCCTGCCTTGTGCCCTGTGACGGACTGGCATCCCATGCACGGTGTCCCCTGCCTTGTGCTCTGTGATGGACTGTAATCCCTTACAGGATGCCCGCTGCCTTGTGCCCTATGATGGACTGGAATCCCATACAGGGTGTCCGCTGCCTTGTGCCCTGTGATGAACTGGCATCCCATACAGGGTGTCCCCTGCCTTGTGCCCTCTGAAGATGCCAGAGTGTCTCCTGCCTTGTGCCCTGTGATGGACTGGCATTCCATCCACGGTGTCCCCTGCCTTGTATCTTGTGATGGACTGGAATCCCATACAGGATGCCCGCTGCCTTGTGCCCTATGATGGACTGGAATCCCATACAGGGTGTCCGCTGCCTTGTGCCCTGTGATGAACTGGCATCCCATACAGGGTGTCCCCTGCCTTGTGCCCTCTGAAGATGCCAGAGTGTCTCCTGCCTTGTGCCCTGTGATGGACTGGCATTCCATCCACGGTGTCCCCTGCCTTGTATCTTGTGATGGACTGGAATCCCATACAGGGTGTCCCCTACCTCGTGCCCTGTGCATGGAATAGGGTCCAGCTTCCCCTGTTACCCTGTGCTTAATAAGCAACTGGAAGCTGGACAGATGGGTTTATAATGCTTAATGAATGGCCACAGGCAAGCTGTTTTATCACATGTAGTAAGGCTTCCCCTGGGGAATTATAGAAGGCAGCAGAGGACCAGTGGATTAGTGCAGGGAAAATGCATGTAAATGCTGTTTACACACCTTTTTATGATTGTTTATTAATTTGTCATTACACAATTTAAAAAGTTTGAGTCAAAAGTATACCGCATTGTTCACTGCGTTGGCCTGCAACAGCACACAACACTTGCCCTTTCAGCAGACTGTCACACTCCCCCTCCTCTGCTTTGCTGCTTATGAGAAGTCAGATCAATGATAGCTCCTACATCGTGCATGCCAAGGAAATGGACATCAGATGAGGCTTTGCAAGAATCGTTAACAGTCTCAAAAAATCACAATCAGGGGTTGCAGATGGTAAACCAGCTGAGTGGTTCTTTATTTTTCAGTTAATAAGCTAGTATTAGATATCATTGAGTACTGTAGCCTGCAGATTAATGCTCTTTGCAACAAAGTTAGCTGGATAATAAACATAACATTAAACAGGCAACCTTTCTAAATTACGGCCAATGTATTTCCATGTAATAATATTTCCATTTAATATTCACCTACCCCGTCTTGCTCTCCATGACACACGGCTGCCTGCAACAGCGTCCACGGAGCTGAGGGTTAAGGGCTTTGCTCAGGGGCCCACAAGCATGACTATTCTGTCAAGGCTGGGCTCAAAGCGGCCCCCTTCCAATCGCAGGCACAGAAGCTTGGCCCACTGACCCACACACTGGACATGACCTTATCATTGCCATAATAACAATAATAATATGATGAGGAGGAGGTTTCAGAGCTAGTACAGTTCTGCATGAATGTTACCTAGTTCATCCATGGCAACGTAAGTGTGTTGCACCAGAAAAACATTGACTGAACCCTAAAGAGGGTCACTGTAATGATTTTTTCAGACGGGCACCCCTTGGTCCCATTCTGTCCGGATAAGGGAGATTTGACTGTACTTCATTACGAGGGAATTTATTGGAAACAGAAGAGCTACCTATTTTATGCCAGCAGATGGCAATATTTGATATCAAATGTACTACTGTAACTCCAAAAATAATTATGACTGACGTTTTATTTAACAGTAATGGCCAAAAAATACTAATTAAAGTTCTAAATTTAAATAAAGCTATCATGAATTTGTAATTGAGAGTGCAGGGATAAATATTAGAGAAAGACTTTCTTAGAAAAAAAAATATACCCATAGCGCAAAATAAAAAAAAAACCTTTACATCAAAAAGTGACCAGATTACATTATATTCATTGAGAACCGTCATCACATTGTTATAATGTCACAGACACCTTTATTTTCAATTCTAGAGCCACATCACAACAATTTACATTTCTCAGTCTCCAAAGCTGTTTTTTTGTATTACTGTGAAAAACAGAGTGAAAAAAATCACAGTGAGCAAAAGCCCTGTAGCCCTAATCTGCATATTTGGGTCACCTATTTACATTTAGTTAGGTAGAAAAACCTAACTGATGGTATGCATAAACAGCGCATACTCCTGGGACCTCCCCACCATGGGGTCACAAAAAGGGAACTATAAGCCATTCTCCAATTGAAAAAGCTTCACAGCACCGTTTATTCCGTGATGAAATGTTTGTTACCTTGTCTCTGTATCTTTCATTATGGGGAGCAAACACTGAAGGTAACTCAATTTGGTGCCTGTTTACTATGCAAATGCTGCCTCTCCCTGTTCATATCGCCATGTTTTATTATTGCCGCATTGTTCTCTGTTAATGGCCAAGCCCTTGGAGGGAAACTTTAGGGAAAATTATTTATAGTACATGCATCAACATTTGTGTCTTTATAATAATTCCTTGTAAGTGTGAATATTACAGTTAATGTAAAAAAAGATGCAATGGCTGTTAGTCATTTTGCTCTTAGCTAGTTTGGTGATGGAGTGTGCATCATAGAGGACTCTCTAGTGGCCCATATTGAGGTTTGGAAGGAGTTTTAGTGGTTTTCCTAATTTTTTCTGGTTCTTGTTGTAGGATCATGTGCCGTGGTTCAGTTAGCGTGATCTTGAACCGCAATCCTTCAGAACGTAACCATTAACATCAAGCAATGTTCATTGGCCACTTCCCAACATGACTTTCCAAACACAGGACAGACACGTGAACATCTTGAACAGTTTGTCCTTTAGCCACAAACAGCTTGCAGAAGGATGAGGCACAAAGTTTTCCCGGCAACAGCGTCTCCACAAAAATGTGGTTGTTTGGCATTTCGTAGGTCACATGAGCTACTGAGTGAGGCAGGTGGGTGGGTACGATGCAGGTATACATGTTAAGGGTTCTAATAGCATCACATACATGCTTCACCTTACTCACTATTTATATTAATAAAGACCTGCATTAATATGATCATGAAAACACAGGCTGTAAGAATCAATATCAAAAAGAGCTGATTGTATTATTCATTCCCAGATTAGCTGGGAAATGTTGGAGTACTTTTCTGGCACCATGTGTCTCCACTGGGAAATGTATCCCAAATCAGTAACTCAAACAGATTCCTAAACATTTCCTATTTTGAAATCACAGTTAAGGTAGACCTCTTTCGAAGCTTCTCCTCGACAATTCGCATACTATGATCACGTTCATCTGTGGTCCTTTTCATTCTTGACCAAACAAGTGTTTTTAGCGTGTCTATTTAAGTCCATGGATGGACAGCTATTCTGGTGATGTCATTCCGGAAGTGAAGCCACTCACTCTGTACACATTGTTCCAGAACGCCTTTGAGAACATTATAAAAAAAACACCATGATTTTACTTTGACTACACGGTTCAAAAATATCCAGGCTTCAAGCCGGCTAGACAGTTTCATTACTGTACCATGATGATATGCTGGAAGGAATGTAAAAGCCTAACCATTTCTCATGAGGGCTCTGTAATCTTAGGCTTCCTCATACAGTACCTGCAGAGCCTATTCCAGTGCCCAGAGTGAATTACAGGGATCCCGCTGTTCACCCTCACTTACACACTAATCACCCTTACAAACATCTGTACACCGGAACAAAGCTTATTTTAATCAGGCCTCCCATAACCTGCACACACCCACAGTAGTAAAGGATTACATAAGGAAGAAAGTCATTAACCCGAACTACCCATCTGGTCATTTGGGCATGATGAACTCTGCCCAATCTACCTGCTGTGACACCTTGTTTTTTGTCATCAGAAATTTTAGGTAAGAGTAAATAAACACTAAACACTCTAGAATTTGTAATATTTGTAACATTTCTAGATATGCTGCCTTCAAATGTAAGATCATTCTTCATTGGAAAGTTCATGTGCAACTGTGGAATTCACAAGATAGCTGATTTTGAATTTCAGTAGCTGGTTTTGCATTATAAACTCATTAAATTACTTAAAGCTGAAAAGGGCGCACTATGTGTTTTTCAATAGATGGGTGTTTAAATTTAGATGTATGCAAATGAGGTCTGTTCAACGACCAATAGCACCCTGTCAATCACAGGGTCATTCCAAGAAATATTAGGAATCGTAAGAGCAAGGGGTAGGTGGTTTACCTCTGAAGATGGAATGTCTTACCGGGATGTTCCATAATACACCATATGTATATAGATGGTCTTAAAAAACCCATCAGGATCTGCCTGATCAGTGTGTGATCCAGTACACTGCCCTCCTGAAATATTACATTTCCACATTGAACATTTGAGATAGCCAGCCTTTCCCATAAACCATTTAGAATGAATCCAAAACTGACAGGTCCATGTGCATCACTGGACCTCTGACTGAGTGGAAAACAAGCAGCCACCCCAAGGTGGGGCAAACATGAAAGGCATCTGTATAGGAGCATGACATATAATGAGGAGTGTTATTGGAAGCTGCAGACCATAACCACGGAAAAAAGAAGGAAAGAAAGAAATAAAGACACCATTATTACTGTGGTTTCCTTGTGCCCTCTGCTGCCTGGGATAGAGGGCAGGCCACCCCCACAACCCTGTACTGGATAAAAGGCTGGAGGATGGGTGGATGGACAGCATCCATGGGGTACCTGAATAACAGTGTAGGTGGTGTTAGAGGATGGGTGGATGGAC
>JAODKM010000001.1:24874774-24894003 GCA_026780845.1 Petrocephalus sullivani
GAGGATGGGTGGATGGACAGCATCCATGGGGTACCTGAATAACAGTGTAGGTGGTGTTAGAGGATGGGTGGATGGACAGCATCCATGGGGTACCTGAATAACAGTGTAAGTGGTGTCAGAGGATGGATGGATGGACAGCATCCATGGGGTACCTGAATAACAGTGTAAGTGGTGTCAGAGGATGGGTGGATGGACAGCATCCATGGGGTACCTGAATAACAGTGTAAGTGGTGTCAGAGGATGGATGGATGGACAGCATCCATGGGGTACCTGAATAACAGTGTAAGTGGTGTCAGAGGATGGGTGGATGGACAGCATCCATGGGGTACCCGAATAACAGTGTAAGTGGTGTCAGAGGATGGATGGATGGACAGCATCCATGGGGTACCTGAATAACAGTGTAAGTGATGTCACCTTCACAATCCAGGTAAAGAACATAAAGAGCAGAACCTTTTTTTACAAAATTGAGTCTTCCCTTGTGGGGACCAGAAAAATGCCCCCACAAGGTAAAAATGACAGGTTTTTATCACATTGTGGGAAAATTTGATGATATGTATGGCCACACGCACACACACATGCCCACCTACTCATACGTACACACTGTAATAAATAAACATATGAAGATATGATATGGATTTTTTTCAGAAATGCATGTAAAAACAGAATGGAACTGAGAGAGGAGGGTGAGTAATAAAGCGTGGGCAGACTGGGTTCTTCCAGCACACAGAGTGCAGAGACCAGGGATGGTCCTTGGTTGGTGAGTCACTGAAATGGAATCATATCCTCCATTAATGCACATTTTGCCCTCATTAGTCATAACTGCAAGTACAGTGCAGCTGTGCAAATACCACTGAGATCCCTTGTTGTAATTCACAGGGAAAGGATTTCACTCTTCCTCCCAAAATCCCTTCATTAGTGGTCTATTTGTTTAACTGATTAGCTGTAATGAACTTCACAGCACATTAATTATCTAGAAATATCACCCTTCTCATTCCAGACAAACAAAAAATATGGGATGAAGATTTAAGATTTATGTCATTTACATATGTTTTGCATATTGTTTTATATTATGCTCTTCATCCAGCATAGTTACTGCATATAAATGCATTTTCAAACCACTACAATGTATTACTCTGGTACTATGCTAAATTAAATTATCACGACCGTTAGCATGTCAATATTACGCCTGATGACTCAGATAGAATACATTGTAGAGAATGGCCATTTTTATGGTTGCCAAGATCCAACACCATCCCAGTGGCACCCAGTAACAATAGCATAATAATTACCATATTACCACAATGTACAATGCACGGCAAAAAGTAGTTCTGCTCACTAGAAACTAATCTGCAGTTATTATCATGGCTCTGCACAATTAGCAAAAGTTATTTTGTGCAGTTTGCAAAAATTAACTTTAGGAACAAATTATCCATAAGGGGGAAAAGCCAACATATTCCTGTTATATCATATATATGTACTTATATGTAGTGTGCATAATATCCAGGATTTGTGATAAATATTACTTAGGGACAGATGTATATGCAGACACAAATATATTACTGCTACTATTTTGCTCTGTCCCTTTCACCAGGACACCATTAACAATTAAAAAATTAATGGAAAACAGTCATTAGTGACCACATTAGCTATATAGAATGTCATCATGAATAATGCCAAAAACAGGCCAAACAGGCCACAGAATTACAGCTTCAGAGTTTTCAAAGGACAGGGGATTCGCAACAACCCTTGACTTAATTACAGAGCAAGACATTTCTCACAAAAATAAAGTTTGGTATGATTTTACTTGTTAAAACACATCAGGATTTCTTCAGCACCATCGTATGAAATATTTACATCCTCCAAGACACATAGGAACAAATCTCCAAATAATTTAGTTCTGACTTACAGTGATGATTTATACATTATTTACATCTTGCTTAAAAAAATCCAAGATCTAAGGAACTCTGGTCACATATGACGATGTAATCTCCAGTGTACTACACTTTCATCAATAACCGAGAAAATACGCCACAGACTTGGGACTATTTTTGTTCAACATTTAATTGAATTTAAAGCTGAAGATAATGTATCAAAATCAAATTAAACTGTGTACTGCTTCCTGACATGAAAAGGGGGCAATGTGTGACTCAAATGGTATGGGCGCTGTGTCTGTGATAAGAACATTGCTGGTTCAAATCCCAAAGCTGGAAGAGCAATTTCACTGTTCCAAAGACCATCTGACCCAGCTTACTCCAAAAACAGCACTTTGGGTAAAAGTGTCTTGCTAAGTAAGTCTCCACTACAGATATGTGTTCTCCAGTCCAGTAAATGTACCCAAACCCTGGTGCCCAATTCCGCTCCCCGCTGCAGCTCTATCCACAACCTGTTTGCCGTTCCTGTGTGTTTTCCAAGTGTTGATGTTTTTATTTAGTTCCTCCGAGTCACTGTTGATCCTGGCTTCACTCCCTCCCCGAATTACAGTCTATATTCTGTCCTGCCATCCCTGGGTCACATGGTTACTGCTCACCATCCCAGGCAAAGCAAGCCTCACACTGACTTACTGAGACTTTGAAACAATAATGAGCAAATTTCTTAATAATTCCAGGAAAAAATCAATCTCCAACCATTTATCTTGGTCCGGCTCACAGAAATCCAATTAACAATACAGTATACTAATAAATCATTAGATCACCATGCCAACAAAATGCAGATCAGTTCTCTGAATAACAAAAAAATGACAATTTAAAGAAACTAAAAATCAAATTTCATGCTTGTTTTTGAACCATGTACACTTGTTGAACCACCTTTAAATAAGACATTTTATAAGCTTTTCAAAAATACATATACATTTACAACCTTTGAGTCTGTGATTACTATTCAGTCTGTAAGAAAATGACAACTGCACATTGAGGTACACTCAGTGACCAGTTTCATAGGTACACCTGCTTGATAATGCAAACAGCCTGTTCCCAAAAACATTGACCCATGTGGCTGCAGCTGAACACATACATGCAGGGCCAAAAGGTTCACTTAGTGTTTAGCATTGCACCAGCTATGACATCTGATCTAAGTGATTTTAACATGTTGTGATTGTGGCTGATATATGTGTATGGTTCCAGAATCTCAGAAACAGACCCTGTCCGGGGATTTCCAAACACTACTGTGTTTATAACCCATAGAGGATGGTGCAGTTAGGAGCATCTCTATGGCTGAGAACACTGTATTAATAAGAGAGGTCAGAGGAAAATGGGCAGACTTGTTAAGGCTAACAGGCAGGTCACAGGTGCAAAAATAACAGCTCAGTACAACAGTGATGTGCAGAAAGGCTTCTCTGAATGCACAACCCCGTCTACCCTTCAAACTGTTCTGCAGGCAAAAATGGATCCTATCTGGTACTAGGTGTACTTAATAAAATGACCAGAGTATATTTATAGGTATAAGCCAGGACTAGTAAAAACACCAAGGACACACTCCTACTGAATATAGCATAGCCTTACGGAGAGAAAACTTTAAAGATAAACAGCACAGAGTGAGACACCCTTAACAGTAGTATCACTTTAAATTAAGGGCAGCAATTTATTACTGTTATTTTTACTTTCACTATTGCTTTTGGCTTCACACTAACAAAAAATAATCAGAACTGCCATGTAGCAATCAGCTCACAAACTTTGAATACCCCAACCTCTTCATTACAAACCAGCACGTGCTATCGATTAGACTAATTTCCTTGGGGGGCATGTTCTCCCTCCATATATTGACGTTAGCTGGTGAAACATCCCCTTCATACATGAGGTTGTACAAGTTTGTGGAAGTCGTAAACATGAGCTGGTTGAGGGCTGCCGGACTAAGTGGAACACCCAGGAAAGTGTGTATCTTCTCTGCGGTCTCCTGGGGGAACTGCACAATGTCCTCGAATTTCACCTGGAGGTAGGTGCCAGCAGGCAGGTCACCGTGGACCCTAAGCGCAGCGGCCGTATGTGCCAGCCACAGGTGGGCTAACAACAGGACTGGGTTGGTCTTGGAGTGCAAAAGGAGCTGCTGAAGCACCCGGAACTCTGGGCTCACATTTTCTGGCCACCTGTCCCTGATACCATCTTTCTTAAAGATCAGTGCCAGGTGCTGTGCTACGTTTTTTAAGGAATAGAGACTAGGCTTGCTGCTGTACAGCATCAAGTAGATCCAAGCTCGTGGATCTCTGACAACGTATATCGACCTCAAGGAAGGGCCAATCACCTCCTGAATAAAGGGGAGTTTTAAGACCCAGCTGCCACTCCTCAGACTCAGAACCACTCGAGCATTTTGGTACTGGTCCAGATGCCTACGAAGATCTCTGATGTCTTCAGCATCCCTGTCCAAGTTTCCCTTCCCTCTAGCTTTTTGCTCCATAACAATCTCTTTCCACCTAGTCCTCTTCCTTTTAGAGGTGCCACCTTTAAGTGTCAGTTTGGACCTGGTGCTTTCGTGTAGTTGAATGTTTTGAAGATGAAGCTTGGTGCTAAAAACCAAGGAGTGCAACCAGCCGCGGATGACATTAAACCGACCCTGCTGAGCATCCAACTTTGACCACTCACGCGCATCCAGGAAAGAATCAAACTGTGTTTCTGTCTCCGGAATATCTAAGTGATCTGTAGGAACCTGTAGGTAAATGAAATCAGAGTGATTGTAAAAGAGGTGCTTCAATATTTCTGCTCCTGAGCCAGGCAGAGTTGCTATGACAACAGTTGGCAAGAGGACAGAGTGGCGATCATTAATTTTGATCTGTACACTGGTTTTAAAGTCAGTTTCAACATGTTTCCATTTCAGCCCACAAAGGATATGTTGACAGTTACTGGAAACAAACAAAAGTTCTATCATCCAGAGCAGGAGGATGGAAAGAAGTACATAACGTATCAACTTGCTGAAGCAAATGTAAAACTTCCTTTGTAAAGTCACAAATACAATTCCGGCACATAGTAAAATCCCAGCTAAGATGTTCACTGTAAATCCAAAGTCAAACAGTGTACTGCCTTCCATACTTTGCCTGGAAATAACTTCTGTTTTAAAGCCAAAAAATGTAATTTGATGTTGGTCCTCTACTTTAGCATATCCCCCAAATCCCAAATATTTGAAACGGGAGCCTATGTCTTTGTAGTTTGTTGCTAGCGATACTATTTGTTCAGTGTCATTAACAGTAACAGACAGCTTGAGCCCATCTCTACTATCGTCAGTGAATCTGCAGTTTGATATCCTGACATATGGTCCATGCATGATGTAAGCGATTCTAGTAACTGTACTGCTCATTGGGAAAGTAACATTGATAAATTGTGTCCATCTTTTTTTGAATTCAGCGGCCTGCTCTGCCTCCTGTATCAGGGCAATTGGGCTAGCACCCTGATTGTTAAACCAAAACATTTTGTAGTGTGCATCCCAAACGTCCATCAGTGCCCCATGGTACTTGCCCATGAACTTGAAGGGGATGTACTTGAAATCAATGTCAAGGTTGTGAAAGAAAGCACTGAGCATGACCACAGGAGAATCCACCCCTTTCTCAACGTGATCCACTACCAGCAACGTTTGGGAGTTCAGAAGCACCAAGGCACGGTAGACACTTTTCAGTTTCATTGCAGAGGAGTATGCTGGTGCTGACTCTCCACTTACAAACATGGATTCTGTATGGGTGGAGGCAGCAATGATCTCTCCAGCTGTGTCACCCACCTCTTTGTCTGTCCAGCGCAGCCATTTGGCACATTCCCCAAGCTGCCCCTCCCAGGGTTCATTGCATTGGCTAGTGGGCGAAGGGCTGAATATTAGAACATTGTTCAAGTAGCTATATTTGGGTCCATATAATGCCTCAGACACAAAAACCTGTCCATTGGGGGCAAACGTAAAGGAGTTCTGGTCTGGGTGTTCATGCCCAGGGTTAAAATTATTCCAGCCATTAACCCAAGAGTATGGCCTGGCATGGACAATGTCAAAAACTGCCCGACCTCCCAACTTTCCCGATTTGAAGGAGACAAAAGTATTACCCTGTGCAGCAGACAGGCCTGCTCCGTAAGTGACCACTCCCCAGTTAGGGAAGATGTGCATCCTTGCTTCTCCAAATCCAGAAGGTGGCTGGGGGATAAGGTAGGGATCATACCATATATACTCTGTGTGCAGAGTAGTCCAGCGCTGGGCTGAGGATTGACCCATTGGGCCGTCTTTAGGCCGATGTTTCCGGATCTGTTGTGCAAGCCAATTCCCAGTACCGTTCCGCAGGATAAAGTTATCCAGGAACACCAGCTGGCTTTCTGGCCCATAAAACCAGTTGTAGTTGGAATCGGCGATGCCCACCGTTCTCTGAAATCCTGGAAGAAGCGTGGCATAGTAGAACCAGAAATGTGCCCGGAGCCAGTTGTTCTTAGTGTTGTCAATGTTGAAGTGACGCTTAGCTAGGAATACATATTGTGTGATGGACTTGGCAGTGTAGCTTCCATAAGCTACACCTTCATCCAGAGACCCATCTACTATGTGGCCCAGGAGGAACATCGTCTTCTCCATGTAGTTTACTGCAACCTGCTTCCAAATCATTGTCTCTGAGTCTTCATGCATTCCAGCCACGAGGGCACCAGTCAGAATGGCTAAAATGTTTGTGGTTTGATGATTCTGTAGAAACTGCTTGCCCCAACCTCTGTATTTTGACAGCTCATACAGGTCTCCTGCTGTAGAACGCAGCTTCTTCAAGTATTTGTCTCTTCGCTGCTTGTCAAGGGAAGAATGAATGAAGTCATAGGCAGTAGCAAAGCCAGTCAGGGAATGAGCCATGGGAACTTCATCGTTAGGAGCACTGTATACAATCCAGCTTGGGTAGTCAGACATCCGATCCATGTATTTTAATAGAAACTGAAAGGCAGTCTTGTCATATGGACATATCAAGCAGTATAGGGCAAGAGGAGGGAGGTTGTTTCCATAGATCTCATTCCATTTGCTGGCAAATTCCTCGTGCTTCATGGGGGGTAGGTAGAAAGCAGGGTTAGACAACATACTAGTGACAGCAGCTCGGATTATTTTGAAAATGTGACTGTGGGTGGTAGAAGACCTCTGCCTCAGTAGCTGTACATCCGCTCTGTCAAAATATAGGTTAGGATGCGTTCTGGTAGCACCATGCTTCATTTGTCCTGAACTGCTGTCTGTTGAGAGCTTAAACTCTTCAAAAGGACCTTCAAAAACATTACTACTGGAAAAATTGAAAAGTCCAGAGTAGGCACTTCCAACTGCCAACAATGACAATACAAAAACGTGATGCCCAGTCCACTTTATGGCCATGATCGAAAGTAGGTGACAAGGTTTTTTAGTTTTTTTTATTATTATTATTTTCTACGTATATTCAGTGAAAGGAGAGTCGAGAATCTTTGCCATCCATGGGAAGTAGCGTTTCAGTTCAGAGCTGAAAAGTGAACTGACGCGTGCATCTCTTTGAGCTGAGCTGACGTTACAGCCATTGCTTTTTCATTCACAAGAGAACAGGCGCCTCGAAAAAACTTTCCTTAGTAATCATGTTGACCCAAATTGATGCAATCGGGATGAAATTCAGCATATGCCGAGTGAAACTGCTGGCAAGAAGAACAACGTCAAAATCATATTTTAAATAAATATCGCAACCCGTAACTTATATTGCATTCTCATACAGCTATAGAGGTCCGCATATTCCTATTATATCTTGCTTCACGATGACTTACATTTAGAAACTGACGATGCAGCGTCCTTATGAGTCTTTGACAAAAAAAAACAAAAAAATAATTAAAATCCTGGACGTTTAAACGCAGACACGTGAGAAAGCAATGCAAAATATAAATCTCTATGATCAGCTTCGGACATCAGTACGGTAGCCCACCGCTGATCATCCAGAGCAGTCCGGCATAAGTTTCCCCAGCCACGTCCTGTCTTCGTCTTTATGTATAGGGGAGAGGAAACAGTCCGTCACCTCCGAGCGGAGAGCCGAAATAGCATTTATCTCTGTCTTCCGAAAGGTTTTAACCCCCCCGAAAAAACATCAGTCAGCCGCAGTCTTTCTGCTCCAATCACGGCTGATTTCATCTTGTCATCCAGGCTCCACCAACACCGTTGCAAAGTGTCGCTATAAGTAGTAATCTGCTTTAATTCAAATGCTCTCACATCACGCAGGCATGCCAAGTCCCAACTTCGCTTTATCTGTTACCCCAATCTAAAGTGACTAATTCTAAAATAATGACCGAAGGAATTTCGCGTTGATAAATATAAGAAATTATATTCGAATTATATCATATTTTAAATACATTTCCTCGAATTGTTATAGAAACCTTTGTGCCCCAAAAACTGTCTACTAAACTGATCAATGACACCTTAAAAATCACAATATCCAGTTAAATTGTGTAGCATTTGTAATTTAGTCCCATTGACTTTAGAGGGCGCTGAGGATTAAGCATCGTGGACAAGACTTATTTGTACAATAATAATAATAATAATATGTGTTTAACCATGAGCTTATATAAAGCTCAAAGTGTCTCATTAGTCTTACACTATTCATCATCATAAAGTGTGGTACTTCATATAATGACTTTTTGGCTAAAATTTCTTTTTCTGCAAAATGTTCATACGAAACTGTGATTACTCTGATAAAAATAAAAATTACACTGGTATATATCAAAATCACTATGTAACGTACATGAGATATTTCCAAGCAACTTATGTGAACGTTGCACAAATATTTAGGGACAAATATGGACAGAGAAAGCAAAATACTTCAGAGTGTATTTCCAGAGAATCCCGTTGACTGTCTTTGAGAACAGTAAAAATGAATAGCACATCAACTTAAAAAAAAAAAATTCTTTCACTTTTTAATATTTTTTTGCCAGCAAGATGTAAAGAACATGGTATATGGTACAGCAATGTGAAGGGGTTATGATGAGCATTAAATATCCAAACAGGGTCTTATTAACTGAATTTGACAGAAAGATACTAAGAAAGATATAGGAGTGCAGCCCAAGTTCATCAGCAGCATAAACCAGGAAACCCCCATGCACTAAGTATTATACACTGACACGTAAGCTTAGAGGCTCATCCCCCTCTCTATTTCCTCTGTAACTGACTGTGAATGTACCACATGAAAGACACATCGTCTGCTTTGTCTCAGGCAATGGGCACTCCGCCAATAAAAACACTAGATATAAAACAAATTCACTGCAAAAAGAAAACCTTTTTATCATTCTTTTTGATGCAGTTAATAGTAGTTAATAGTTAATTTTAGCAGTACAGTCCTGGTAGCTTCCATGTCGTTATCTGCCCACCACTTTATAGGTCTTTTCTAACCTGAGAAGTAGACTTCAAAGACATCCTTTGAAGTCAAAACCATGTAGATGGTTTTGCTCACTATCTGGTTGCTTGAAAAATGTGATGGTGTATTTTTAGTGAACTCTGACTATGTAACTGAATTCCTACAGTTAGTCTCCTTTCATTTATTGCTTCATAAGTATATTAACTGTAACTGAGTTCAAAGAAAAAAATGAAATACATCAGTTTTCCTCCCCCATAGGCCCTATGGAGTTCTGTCCGACGTTCAGCCTTAAAAATTAACACAGAATCCCACAGAAATCCGTAAATTACCCCCTCTTCATTGCTCAAAGTTAGACATGTTGAGACAATGAATCCTATTTTTTTTTCAGCTAAGCAAACTCTGCAATCCCTAATTAAATGAACAGCAAACATTTTTAAAGCTTCATAAAGTACATCAGACTGTCAGCATCAATCATCTCTGATGTGGGTGACCTGCTTTGTATTCAACTCTTTTTGCAAATACTTTACTTGACAAGGCCTTACCTCTTTTTGCAGGGTTTGATTAGACAAAAATCATTTGTCATATGCATTACACTGAGCTTCAAGTTCTGGTTAAAATGAGATGTAAGGTTACAAATGTGTGACTGGATGCCTGGGTGTTGCAGACATAAAGGCCAGGATGAATAAATCCCAGCCCTGTACACCTAGAAAGGGCAGGCAGTTTTCAGCTGCTTTAGGCCAGGAAATTCATTAGGAAAAGAAAGCCTTGGAGCATCACAGGCACTGGGCATGAGGTCACAATGACAGAACTATAAACACATGAATGGGATTTCTATAGGCACTGAAGAAACTGGAAATCATACGTAGCACTGATGTTTTGGAGACCAATACAGAATACATCAAGTAAATCCTGAGAAGAGCACCAAAATATCCTTTGTAATTTATTATATTTTATCACTGTTACTCTTCCACCACAAAACGGTAATATTGAACAAAGGTGATTATTTTATATTCAATGCACATTGTCAGTAATCAAATCAAGTTAAATCATAATAGGCAAATATTGGAGAGTTCATCTCACCACATCGACTGGTGCATTCATCAACGCAATCCTGAGAGGATCGCTGTGCTTTGCCAAGCTGAAAATCAAAGAGACTTCAGGTCCATGTTGCTGGAATTTGCAAAGCATGCAGTATCTAAACAGCTAGCTATTTAATGAATATAAAATAATTCCCTAGTTTTTTCCACTTATCTTGCATAATAAAAGGTCATAAATCATGCTAAAGGCAAAATTAGACACTGGACAACAGTCACGTTGAGAAAACATAGCTTAAGATTCCTGCTACCGAACTGGCAGGGAAAAAATAAATACAGCTGTGACCTTTCCGCTCCCATCTGGAGATAATTCCCTCTAGAGAGTTTATCGAACAAAGCTCAGAATCCACTTTGGAACTGAACCAAGCACCCAGAAGGCACTTTATGCACTTATATCAGCCCACACTGTCAAGGCACAACTTCTACAACAGGTGATTCACTGCTTTCTTTTTTATTGTTTATTTTGCAGTTAGTTTAACGTTAGTCAGTTTAATGTTATTTTCATTATTTATTTCTTTACTTTATTCTTAATTATTCTTACTTTTTATAGTGTTTTGTTACCCTTTGTATTGAATGCTTCCTTCAGAGAAATCCAGGAAGAAAAGACCTCACCACACATATGTACCGTAAACAAATAAAATGAAACTCGAAATGAGAAATCCCTCGAACTATGAGAAACATCTCTACTAGGATATTATCACACAGCAGATCTATGGGTCTTACTGGCATGACAGAAAATAATGAGGGTCCGGGGGCATTGAGGCTTCAGGGAAGGTGGGACTGTGGTATGGTTTGGGTTACTGTCCAGCAGTGATGCCCACAGCAACCTTTAAAGCTTTGTTCTTCCCATCACAAGACAAAAGGAGAAAGAGAAATCATCTTCTCAGATACTTCAATCCAGCATTAGAGATCTGAGGAAGAAAAATAATAATAAAATAAAAACGTTAGAGCCAATTGCCCCCCTTAGATGTGACATTTAAAACAGTTATATTCAAGATCATTAAGTCTTGTGATGTATGAAATCCTGAATCCTTTCAACTCCATAGTCATTGCCCTATGTGAATTTTAGCGACAAGCTGCTGAGAATGAGTTTGAGAATGGATCTATTAATTTAACAGGGGTTGGTTAATGAAATGTTAACTAAAACTTAAAAACATTTTTAAAAGATTAGCCTTAAATGCCCTTCTTGTGAGCCACTCCGTGTTTTGTTGTGGGGGGGGGGGGGGGGCCAAGGCTGGCGTTCACACTGGCCGGGGTGCTAGTCCATCGCAGGGTACGGTACGTATGCATACGGTCATACTCTCTGGGGTACTTAGAGACGACTAACCGCATGTTTGTGGACTACGGAAGGAAGCCAGATCCACAGAGCACAGGGAGAACATGCAATCTCCACACATATACAGAACACAGGCATGAAATCCCAACCTGGGAGGTTAGGCAACTGTGCTAGCCAATCAGCCACCATTTATTTATTGACTATTAGCTCCCTTGTCCTAAAGCATAGCTTTCTACACCATAACACACTTCACAGCCCATTCCCATAAGGCCTACCTGTCCAGCTCACCCTTTCTAAGACCTACTGAGACCAAGAGCCCAGTCAGGGTCAGTTTAGCCGACTGTGTATTAGCTGAGGCCTCCACAGTGACATCAGCTGCCATTGCTCTGCCTCTACTTTGCCATGCAGTGCATTCAGCTATTTATGGTTATGCAAAAGGATATATTATTTGCAGTGAAGTGCACTGAAAAATAACCTTCATGGATACAAGAGGGTAAGGAATAAATCCTCTTCACGTTCATTTTTCAGTAAAGTAAAAACCACAACAAGGTTCTTATTTTGGGACAGTAAAATCAGGAATGTTATTTTAGTTTTTGTCCAAAATCTAAACGTTGCAATTATAAGGTATTTTTTAGGGTACACTTCTGTATAGCACTACTGATGTAGAAATAATACTCTTTGTTGTTTAAATGTACAACTTCAATTTAGAAGCTCTCTAATTTGTGGGAAGCTGTAAGAAATATTACTGGATAAATGGCTTCTATAATTAGTATGCAGTATTCTTTTTTATTGCGCTGTGAGACTGCAGACTGATGTAAGTGACGGCTATCTGAATCTGCCAGAAGGTCTGATCGACAGCCATTCTGCTAATTCCGCAGGGTATCTCATTCAGTTTCAACCAGCTAAGAAGTATTTTCAAATGTCTGTAACTTAAGTGCCCTCCCACTAGTGCTTAGTTACTTAGTCCTCTTTGCACTGGGTAGTGCATTAGGCCCACACCTCCCAGGTAGCACCAAGTCCATCCCTGTCCCTTCACTTTCTCCACTGTCCTGCTCCAAGTCTTCTTGGGTCTGCCTCTGTTGCTCCAGCCATCCGGAGTCCATCTGTGGGCTACTCCTGGCAGCAATAATGGTGGCATATGCAGCACATGTCCGATTCATCTCTATCAGCACATATGGATTTCTTGGGTGACAGGTCTTGTAGCTGTTCTTCTGAGTAACTAGTTATTAAAGATACTAAGGATTTTCCTGAGGCATCCGTTTTGGAAGACTTTCTGCTTGTACCCAATGGTCTTCGTCATCTTCCATGATTCTGCACGGTACAATAGCATGCTCAGGACGTTGCTCTTTAACAACTTGATCTTAGCGGTGATGTTGATATTCCTTGTTCTCCATGTGCTTCTTAGTGCTGTGAAAGCTTGATTGGTCTTTGAAATCCTTACTCTGATCACTTTTTCAGCATCTCCATTTGTGCTCATCTTGAAATGCAGGTAAATGAAGTGCTCTACAGTACATCTTCAACGGCAATCCCCTAAGTGGCAAGGTGTATAATTATGAGTAATTCTTCCCATCAAAATGAAAATAAAAAGATAAAAATATACTTCACCAACACAAATAAAACATTTTTTATCACCAGAATCACTGCCAATTGCTTTTACCATCAGTACTACTAATCAAAGTACGACATGAGACCAATTTGGCGAATAGTCTTTATGGACCATGATTAATTACTAATCACTGCACCCAGCACTCAGATAGGCATGTCTATTGACAGAGCTAATGTCTTCAAGAGACTTCAAAAACAGGCTTCTTCAAGTCATGGATCCTTGTACATAATATTTATTCATCTATCTATAATCATATTCCAGCTGATCCCAGGAAGCTCAGGGTCGGGGGCAGAGGACACTCTGGATGCAATTCCAGCATGCAATTGTGTACTTCCAAATTTAAAATATATTCTTCTCCAGAAGAACATATGGAATTTCACACTTAATCATCATCATCATCAGCAGCAGCAGCAGCAGCAGCACAAGACAGTACTGTTTCTATGTTCAAAAGGGTAGTCAGGATTTCTCACATCTCTCACAGTGCTGGGTAGTGATGGCTAATGGCTAGGGAAGCATGCTGGTAATTGGAAGGTTGCCAGTTTGAATCCCCAACCAGCAAGATATCACCCCCACACACTGCTCCTGGGGTGATAAATAATAGCTGATAGCTGTCTTACATTATACATTAAAGTCAACAGTACAAAATGAAATAAACCTTTCATGTTTGCATTATTTCTTATATTTTGACCTCACATTCAAATAATTCACACTCAATAACATTCAGGTACAACTTAGAGGCAATCCAGTTAAAACAGATGGTTGATTCCTTTGTACACATTGTTTCATGTTAATTAAACTTACTTAAAATTATTTAACAAATTGTCCAAAATTTGCTCTGTTAATGCTATGTGCCTGGAGGGGAAAATCAAAGGGCATCCTGAGTGGTAACCATAGTATCCTTTGAGACAATAATGATAGCTTTTTCCTGCTGAATGAGACGGTTCAGCCCCCTGGTTTAACCCACCATGTTAAGAAGAACTACTGAGGATCCTTCCTCCACCTCTGCCTGACATGCCACAGCCACCCCCAGCCGCACCACGTCAGGAAGAGGCCCATCTTTGACATTATAAATGTTTCTTAACTGCACATATACCATTCACTAAATTACCATTATTATTATTATTATTATTATTATTATTATTATCAACAACAACAACAACAATAAAGTTTTTTTACTTTTCTGTTACCCAGTGTTCCAGCTGTCTGTTTTTTTTCAGGGTATTCTATTTGTGTACTGTGTATTTTTTAATTTGCTTGCACCACGTTTACTTGTTTGCACTGTGAGTACTGTCTTTGCACTTTGTCTGTTTTGCACTACGTGCAAGTTCATCCGTACTCTATGTACTATCTGCTGCATGTGCAAGAATTTCCCATGAGGTCAATAAAGTTTATCTAATCTAGTCTGGGAGGACTCACAAGCACTTGATTGGAAAGCTGGACAAAACAAACACTATAGTCCACATTAGTACGGCTGGTTGCTGGGTTATACAGAACAATTGATTTTACTGAGCTATTTTTAATTAATGCTGCATTAGATTATTTATTTCTCTTTTAATTAGGTTTTAACCTGTTGTTTGAATTTTGATTTTAAATTGGCCTGAATTGTATCATGCACTTCAACTTACCTTTGTGTATGAAATGTACTGTGTACAAATAAACTTGCATTGACTGATTATCATCCATTTTGCAGGACTGCTTTTCTAAATACAGTGACATGGGCACTAAAAAGGCATAGCCGTTTCTAGCTGTTCACATCATTCGGCATGGCAAACCACAGCGCACTTTGCGTTAATGTCCTAACATCTATAGCATCTATAGAGTATACCAGTTCCCTCCGGAACTTCAAGGTGTAATGAGATGTTAATGACCATAACTCAAAGTGCTCCAGCCTACAGGAAAATGCTGCTGCTCAGAGCTGACAATCTCATTTGTCAAGATAATGACTTTATCTGGGCAAACTGTTTGTTTGTACATTATATAGAAAAAAAACAGAATCACACAAAGGAAAAGAAAATCTCTTATCAGTGGAAATGAGGAGACATCTAAGAGAAAAAAGAATCTATTTTGAGAGTATAAAACCAAAATCTACCAACTGTTCAACTATTTAGTTATTCTGAGTTTTGGATGGAGATACAAGAAAACTTCTCAGATCCTGCAGAAATAATTTTTAATATTTTGTAAAAGATGTTTTCTAAAAATATCAAGCCAAAATTCTTATTTCTTGCAAGAAAAAGTATAAGCAGTATACTCACAAAATCTCATCCATGTGGTGGTGATGTCATAATCTCATTCAAACTATTCTGGTGGGGTTTTGTGGGAAAAACTAGGCACATCTTTAATACAAAGCTGAACTTGATGTCCGCAGATATTCAAAAGACATCAGCCATCATCATTTTTTTTGCTTACTTGTTTAAACCATCAGTTTATTTTTATAGTATGCTACAACTGCTTCAGACTACCACAATTAGGCAGATGTTAGCAAAAGTATACATTAAAAATATTGTTACAAAAATTACCATGTTTACACACAGATGCATCAGTACAGTGGCGAAAATAAGTATTCAAGTCTCAGTGTGTGAGTATGTGAGTATTTAGAAAGCAATCCTGCCCTTTATCAGTGCAAATTAATATCAGCTGGTTTAGTCTTAACTGATGGACTATAAAAAGGTTTCTCATTACCAAGGTGTCACACAAGAAGCATCTCATGATAGGTAAGAGCAAAGAGCACTCTCAAGACCTTCACAACCGTATTATTGCAGAACAAACTGGTGGCATTGGTTACAAACGTATCTCTAAACTCCTGAATGTTTCAGTGAGCACCATTGGGGCTATGATCTGGAAGGGGAGAGAACATCATTTCACCATAAAGTGGCCAAGACCAGGTGCTCCTTCTGACAGAAGAGTCAAAAGAATAATCAGAAGAGTTGTCCAAGAGCCAGAGACAACTCGCCGAGAGCTTCAAAAAGACCTGGAATTAGCAGGTACAGTTGTTTCAAAGAAAACGATAAGTAATGCATTCAACCGCCATGGCCTCTATGTACGCTCACTGTGCAAGACTCCACTGCTGAAGAAAAAGCATGTTGAAGCTCTTTTAAGGTTTGCTGCGCAACATTTAGACAAGCTAATGAATTACTGGGGGAATATACCGACATCTGGTGAAAATGTCATGTCAATAGCCCTATTAGAAATATATTTACTGAGAAAAACATTGACATGTTTGATCCTTATTTTCCCTGCTATGTATAGCAAAGGAAAAGGGCACACACTTGCAAATCTCTACACAATATTTGGAGGATAGGGGACCAGTGCCCACCTTACATTTAGCTACTCCTGTTCCTCCATAAAGGAAGTACAAAGTGCATTAAGCCCAGCTGGCCCTCATTAATAGAGCCTGCATGAGGCAGACGATTAATCAGTATAGCAAAAATAATTCACTCAGAAATCTCCTAGTTTCTGCCAACTGCCATTTTCAATGTGTATCTTGATTTAGAAAAATTAAAATCCCATAACTGTGCTCCCCATAAGAAAATAATGTTTGTCACGGGAAATATGTTCCAGAATATAGGAAACAATATAACTCACTAGCTCACCAGAATATGTACAATTTTTACTGGACACCCAACTATTACAGTAATTATTTTCACATAAAACCTTTAACATAAAACAAAAGTATATAACCATAAAGGACAGAATTATGTGAAAACTTTTTTATATTTTTATATTATTCATTTTAGGTTCTTTTAATGTATTTTGATAATAGTTTTATGAACCTTCATTTTACTTCACTTCATTTTATGAGATACTGACTAATTACCCTATTCCTGCATAAGAGTAGGATGTTTTCTGTTGATTCTTTGGCATCACAGAATTTATATAATTTTCCAGACATTATAAGGGCTTCCAGTACTGTAATTTAGATAATTGAAGCTCCAGTTGATGCTACCAATTTAAGGTCTGGGGATAATTCTGACAAGAGGATGATAGGATCGGGGGCTAGTGACAGTGTAATTCCCAGTATTAATCCAAATTGCATCATGCACATGCGATTAAGCCAACCCTCCACATGTGTCACAAAGTCGTTTTTGTGAACTTGGTAGTTCTTTTTACTGTACAGTATGTGGCTTCTGACTGTGCTTTTATTTAAATGTCTAATGAATAACTGGGTTGGCCTTCAATTAAAGACCAAATGAAGCTGAGTGCACTGAGAATCGAGACGTGCAATTGCCTTTGGTAGGGCGCACTCTGATGTATGCTTTCATTTCACAATTGCTTGGCAGGCAAGTTAAAAATATGTATAAAAAACAAACAGATACTTTGGTGATTCCAGCCTGCCTTACAGCGCTAACCTTAGTAATGCTGGCTATCTCAAGCAGCCTGATGTATGCCCTCTGGCACTGTGGGCTTTGAAGATCTAGAGATCCATTTTGTAGCTGCTTATCCAGCATAGGGCCATAGGGAGATCTAGTGATACTTAATAAATGGTTACTTTCACCAAATCTGCTCAGCGGTCACACACATCTCTCCTCATTGGCCATTGCTCCAATTGATTGTTTGGGCTGGGTTCTGATTAGTTGTCTGAAAATATGTATATTTTCTCACTGGAGTCACACAGAATTAACAGTTTGAAATAAAGGTGATCTAAACATGTTAAGGGTTGTAGTAAAGAGCAGATTTTCTAACCAGATTTGTAGAGTATGATTGGAGGATATTTTGGTTAACAGTCACACAGGCTTCAGCACATCCTAAGACAGCATTTACCAAACGCCCAGATGTCTAATGTCTTGAATATATATGTGTTTGCATCATTACGTTATTACTTGAGATAGAGGAATGGAGTGAAGGCAAATATATGGCACAGCAGGGGAACAAAAGTTCAGGTCTCTATGACCCTGCTTCGGTGTGGAAATTGATTGGACATTGATATGGTGGCCGCAGACTGTCATTGGTGGGCATATTATTATGTGTGACCGATGAATGTGTACAGAAAGGCTTAACACCAGGGAAGGCAGAGACATCATATAAATTGAGTTTCTCCAAGAAATAATACAGTGCAGTGCATTAAAACATTAAGTAATGCTTTACATTAAAAGCATTCATAGAACATTAATAAGCAGCATGTAAATATACCTTAACATTTCTTAAATCATTGCACTAACGATACTTTCAAAGAACGTGACAGCTGCAGGTACATTAGTAGCAAACATAATAGTATAATCACATGTTTATGTTAAAGGGGTGGTGTAGTGGGGCAGTGG
Source organism: Petrocephalus sullivani (assembly GCA_026780845.1). Lineage (NCBI taxonomy): Eukaryota > Metazoa > Chordata > Actinopteri > Osteoglossiformes > Mormyridae > Petrocephalus > Petrocephalus sullivani. The sequence continues at coordinate 24,893,277 of JAODKM010000001.1, forward strand.
GTAGCCCTGTTGTCTCACACTTCTGGGTTTAAATCTCCCCCAAGGCTCCGTATGTGGTGCCATGGGGTTTCCTCTGGTTTTCCTGCACAAGCCAAAAACATGCTTAAACATGAAGTGGCGTTACCAAACTGTCAGTAGGTGTGAATGGTGTGTGTGAGTGCACCCTGCAGTGGTGTGGCACCCCATTCTGGGATATTCCCTGACTGGTGCCCACAGTTTCAAAGATGCTGGTGTCAATGGATAGGACACGGATACAGGAAATGGTTGGATGGATGTTTGTTAATTATTTATATTACAGCTGCCATGTCTTGTTGATGTATGTATGTATACTGCACCGTCTTCTAAATGTCTATACAGCACATGGTTGTGAGGTTATATGTCATATACATTTGTTTGCCACAGCACAATGCAAGGGAAAAATATGAAAGATTAAAATTCCTTTGAGGACAGAAGGAGAACAATTTAATCCCAAATCCTTTAATTTCCACCAACAATACTCAGCTCTCGAAGGGTTTCACCAATGTGATTACTGCCTAGCTGCACTGGGCTGGATATCCATGTGACACCTTTGCATGTGATGTTATACACATTTTTATGGAATTGTGGCTTTTAAAAGATGGACATTTCACTTTTTTAAGCAAGCAATGGCATTTTGGTGATTGTAGTTTTTGATTGTAGAAACACCCTATATGTAATCTCGATAGATAGACAGACAGACAGACAGACA
>JAODKM010000001.1:24898034-24910273 GCA_026780845.1 Petrocephalus sullivani
AATTTAGAATGCGCGTGCGTGTTAGAGGTTCCGGCAGAAGCGCAGTAGAAGAGCAGTTAAATGATCAATGATAAAATGAAAAAATGAATAAAACCAAACAATATTGCAGCAAATACCCGGACATAGACTTTATTTTAATACTACTACTAATAATAATGCTAATAAAAAAGATTTGATATTTAATACTATTGTTCAAATCATCCCGCGTGCCGTATTGGACACCATAGTGGGCCGTATGTTTGACACCCCTGATCTAGACAATACACTCAGGTATACAGTATGTCAACTGTATTTTAAAAGAAATCTCCTAAGATACAGTTTCACCGAAAGGATATAGTGCTGTGGTGCCATTATACCGCCTAAATAGTAGTTCTACTATTAAATGCATTTTAGGTTTGTAGACGCAAAAAAAGTACAGACATGTAAGCAAAATTGTTGTGCATTGTTTCGTATGATATATGATGATAAAAAAAAATGGCAAGTTGCACTGTACACCAAGATATATAATTTAGTCACAACCAAAAATAATCACAAGATGAGCCAGTTCTCATCAAGGTGGTCCTGATATTCATAATATTCATATAACATGCAGCCACCATTTGTATCACTGATGCGATCTCTGATCCACATGTGCATGAATCCAGTTCTCTTCATTTGCTAGCATTTTATAATACCGTGGAATACCTTCTAATATACTTACCACCTAACCAGCATGCCACAAATGGAAAATCCAGGCCGATCGGAAGACAGGATCTTTTTCGGCTGATATTCTCATACAACATACCGCTGATGTGGGGTGGTGGAGGTGGGGGAGGGGGAACAAAATAGATGTGCTGCTATGAGAAGGGAATGATGTTTCTCCACATACAACATTATTGATAAAATCCCCCAAGAGCAGATGGGGATCTTTGTGAATGTGGTGACAAGCCGCTGGAGAGGCCCCTCCCTGTGTGATCGCTGATCCCAGGGATGACCGAGCCAATAACTGCTAGTACTTCATGGATTTCCTGTCTCCTTCTATTTAAGCTGCATAAATATGACCCTCACTGGCCCATATGTCAAATAGAAAAAGTGGGGGCTGCAGCCCAAAAACCAAAAATATATATAACAAATGTATATAGTAAATTAAATATATAGTACTGTGCAAATGTCTTCGGCAGTTTAAATAAAAATAATGTCTAAAGGATCTTCCTCTTGGTGTCAAGCTATGATATTATGCATGTTAGAGTGTGTCAGCTTAACCATTTCAAAACCTCTCCTAAAGTCACCCCAGTGTTTGCTGCACCAATCCAATACACCCATGTGCTTTTGATTCAATCACAGGCACACCATGTTTGGAGAATCAACACCTAATTGATTTATTTAACCAATTAAGTCAATGAATTACTGTATGTGAAATGGTGGTGAAATTTTACTACCCAGAAAAATAGAATCAGACATTTTCTTTGGCTGCCTAAGACTATGACACAGTATTGTATATACTGTAAAGGCCGTTAACAGCAATCACCTTACAGATGCATGCCGTCAAATTAGAAGTGCAGAAATAAGGCAAGGACAGCATGATAGCCTCACACCTGGAAGATCTGCGTTCTAGTCTCTGCCTTTGCATGCTCTCCTGGTGTCATTTTATGGTGTTTCCTTTGGGTTCTCTGGTTTTCTCCCCATAGGTGAAATGGACTTGCCAAATTGGAAAATTATTCCCTACCTTGTACCCATTGTTCCCAGGATGGGCTCCAGACTGGGCAAAAGTTTGACCAAAAGCTTTCTGGCAGGTGGGGCTCCAGGAGCAGGATTGAGAAACACTGCACTAAGGGGTCGTACAGTGGCCTCACACCCCCAGGATTGCAGGTTTGATTACTAAATGTGTCAATTTGCGTGTTCTCCACATATTTACATGGGTTTCCTCCTGTAGTCCAAAACCATGCAGGTCAACTGGAATCTGTACACTGCCTATTGTGTGAGGTTGTGCACTGAAATCCACTGGCACGCCATGGAGCCTGTCCCATGTTTTTAGTGAAAGTGATTAATTGTCATTTTTGACACACCACAACAAAAAGTGTCCTCTGCATTTAACCCATATGTGACATTGTGACACAGCAGTGGACAGCTGATTTTGTACCTGGGGAGCAGTGCCTGGTGGTTGTACCTTGCTGGTTGGGGATTTAAACCAGCAACCTTCCAATCACAAGTGCAATTCCCTAAACATTAGGCCAGCACTACCGCATGCCTTTTGCTTCCTGGGACTTCCCCTGCCCCTTGGCTGGATAAGCAGTGGGTGGATGGATGAACAGTAAATTAAATGACTTACTTGACTATCCATACTACTATATGACAATGCATTGATTGTGAAGTTCCCAGGGAGCAGTTCATGAGTACAAGGCAGAGACCTTACTTAGCATACCTCAGTGGTACCTTACTGTTCGGGGATTTGAACCAGCAACCTTCCAATCACAAGCATACTTCCCTAAACATTAGGCCCCCACTGGCCTTTGGGCTCGTTTATTTGTGTAATATGTATTGTCTAAAGCAAACCTTTATTTGGTGGAATAAACATGTTTTTGTCACCATTCCTTGGTTAGTTTTTCCTTAATAAGAATTATTGCCATTCATGCAAATTTACCTGGGGTCCAGGTCTTCAGGGAGCCATGTCTGTACCGGTTCAGTCCATTAATCTGCACTGCCCTCATCCGACACCTCACCCCACTGATGGCAGGATACAAGCAGATAAACAGTGAGGCCATCAGCTTGGGGCAGAGCGGAAGAATCCATCACCGGACCTCCTGCTTGGTAGGATCGCTTATTCTTCTACAACACAAAGAGTGACACAGAAGAGGTGTGTAAACATCCTCCGAAGCCAGGGTGGGGGGGTCGGCTCTCAGTAATCTCAGTCTGCGCGACATAACAGGTGTCCTGTGATAGCTGTGAACCACAACAAACCAGATTTATGATGTTTATGTTTTTTTATATCCTTGGACAAAAAGCCATTTTTCATCCAGCATACATTATTAAAATAGTTCCAGCACATGTGATTCAAAGAACATATCCAAGACAGGCAGGGAGGTAGAATCGAGCCAAAATTGTGTCAGTTTAGCTACAAACCAGGGCTCAACTTATATTAAAATGTGAATTTTACCACAGACATTGCATGTAAAAATTTAACTTATATCAATCACTTGGCTGAGCTTAATATATGGCTAATGTACTTCCAACAACTGTTTGCCAATTGGGTAACACTTTACTTAACAAAGCACAAATACCTCATATTTACCAATATCTCAGTTACTACTGAAGTACAAATCACGAACAAATATAGTAACTACTCGAAATAAATGATGCATCACAATTCATTAATGGTGAACAAACATCCATCCATCCATCCATCCATCAATTTTCTGAAATTACTTGTCCTATTCAGAGTCGCAGGGCATACTCACACACCATCTGCAGCTACCTAAATCTCAATTATTTTTCAGTTGATCTGTCATCTCCTAGCTATTTTTTAGTTTTTTCTTTAACTTTTCCCCATCAGAAATGTCCCTGGCAGTGTCTCAGTGGGCTAGGAATCGGTGGTTGTTTCAAGAAGCTCACCAGTTTGAATCATGTGACCAGAAGGGTAATCATTTTGTTATTGGGCCCTTGAGTATGGGGTGTAACACCTAAAATGGCTACTGGGGAGCCGGATACATAGCTGACCCTCCAGGCTGACCCCCAGTTTCAATCTCACCTGTAAAATATGTGTCTCAAGTCATAAGTGAGCAGAGTGGGATGTTGTCACACCCCACCTACTGTGTCTGCCTGATCTTCCGGTTTTCTCCCTGGCATAGCCTTAAACAAGCCACACCTCGGGCTCACTTGCCTTACCTCTTGCTCCCCTGTCGGTCTTTGTCGATGTCTATGGACGTTCGCGTCACGTTGTCTTCTGTGTTTGCCCTGTTTACCCTGTTCTCTCCGTCCAATAAACGCCCTCTGGAAGGGCTCAAACCTACAGCTGCATCTATGGGTCGTAAATCCCGCACCCGGCGTGACACCCAGTCCTGTGCTCCCCAGTTCTGTAATTGAAGTTGTTACCTGGTATAACCCATGTTCTCATCCCTTGTCTGGCCCTGTTTTGAATCCCCTGTGATTCTTTTGATTTTGAGTTTTCTTCTGCTTGGTTCTGTTCTGTCCTGTTAAAATAAAACCCCGTTGCTCCTTCATCCCATTTGCACTCACTCCTTCCCTTCTGCCGGTGTATGACACATATGAAGAATTTCTAGCACATGTACTTATGCAAATGGAAAAAAACATATATTATCTTAAATGCTAATAATTTTTGTTTTTAATGTTCAACCTTATCAATAACAGCTTGGCCTATAAGGAATGTCACTTTAATATTAATAAAACAAATTGAAAAATAATTAATGATTTCAAAGTTATGGGTCATAACTCTGCTTAAATGATATGGCAAGTTAACAATGGCTGCACTATGATGATAAACTATGGATATTCATCACTGCACAGGGTTACAGCAGAGAAACAGTTTTAAGCTTCACTGGTAACAAGAGCAATGGTGCCTGCATGTTCCTCAATCTTTTACAGACCAGCAGAGCATTTAAGTCGGATATAGGCAAAGTCAGATGCAGGGGATTGAAAAGCAAAAGGTAGGGCCATTTTAATGTCATCTTTGAAATACCAACCTAAGGTACATAAACTATGCAGTGTAATATCTCTGTGCTTCACTGTAACCATCAAAAAATGCTGCTGTTTTCACATACTTAATGTTCAGTGCCAGGGACATCTAGATTCTTGCAGCAGTAAAAATGGATCCCTGTATCCCCATGATTACGGTAACAATTTTTAAGTACCATGCCCTATTGTTTTTATTACAGATATTTATTGTACTTCACATTCTTCACTGTTCTGACCAAAGAAGCTCTCTGTAAAAAGTAGCTTAGCGAAATGTAGCAAATTCCAAGGGAGAAATGATTGATTTTAACACAAAACAACACAAAAATAGCAACAGTAGAAACTAGAGGATATTCCAGAACTTTTCACAAGAGCTGAATAAATCCCAAATAATTCTTCATTTATACAGTTGGGTATGCAAATAAAAATAATGAATAATTTCATTACATGCTTTTTAGCTTACAATCAGTTTTTTTTAAGAATGAGTGGATGGATGAATGAATGATGTTTGAAAAATGATTGTTTCCTTTATTTTACATGATTAGTTCAAACATGTAGACATGTTCGTATAGGAATCTACTCCATTTGAGCAGTTCTAAGATCTACATCCTTGCATGGTTCATTTCACTTACAGCCACATAAAAATACCTTGAGTATTGCCCTTGCTTCAAGTATAAAACCCACAGTGTGCTTTCCCCAATATAACCACACCAAAAAAGTAAAAAGAAAAACAAAATGACAAAGGTAACACATTTGGAACGGCATTCAGTATAGGGGCCTTCCCTTTTTGCAATGAGGTTTCACACTCTTCATAGCAAGTAAAAACCACATTCTGTTGTTATATGTACATACAGGGGCTCATAAATGGCTAAAATGTTAAGAGCAGATAGACCGCTGAGATGTATCCATGTTCGAGAAGGGTTTCATTTGCGGGCGGTTTTTGAGACACCAAATTTTTTCAGCTTCAATATTCAGGTGTGGCCTGTTGTGGGAATGAAGCAGTTAGATGGGTGGGGCAGAGTCCCAGGGCAGCTGTGTTCTAACAAGAGCTTTATTTTAGGACAAAAACCAAATATTATATCGGGTTAACCAAAGAGTGCTGAAAACTCAAAGCCGACATTCTAAGAAACACCCAGAATTAAATATATACCAGCGCAAGTAGACAAACACTGGCTCTGAGCGGGGGGGCAGCATACCTAATCCAACATCTCTTCTTCTGTGGCCCACTCAGCCACCGCTTCTTACACGAGCAGAGCAATGCAGTGAAGGCCAGCTCCACTTCATCTTGTCTGGTGGAATCCACCCAGCTAGCTCTAGTTAAACCTACAGAAGCATTCCAGTTAGGGCTAGCTCTGGTTCCTGCTGACACAAGGTGGTCAACTGCAGTGATAATTCAGCCTTGTGCTGTTGTTCTTCTACAATGGGAACAATGGGGACATTTTCAGCTGTTCAGTTTTTCAAGTATCTACAGTACAAGAAGTCCCTGAGTTTAGAACGTCCAACATATAGACAACTCATACTTACGAACAGACTGTCGTAAATCCTATTTTATTAATAATTTGGGTTAAATACAACTGCATATACAACAAATGTATGATATTTGTGAGAACTGCACAGTATGGTCCCGTTTGTAGTTATTTTGTAATTTTTTTCAACTTACCTATAAATTTGACAAACACAGAACGGATCTTGTTTGTACCTCGGGACTGTAAGTATAATACAGTTTGAAATCAGCAGAAAATATCAAATCCATATTTTAAGTTATTGCACCAAAATCAGTCCCAAACCATACACGAGCTGTTAGAATTATTATGTTTGAGGCAAGAAATTATAAAAGGCATGTACTAGATGAGCAACATGATCCATTACAGGCTTAACCTGTGGATCCAGATGAAAAAGTCATAAGTAAATATTCTGGAAAGAGTTTCAGAGACTACAATAAAAATTTAAAACACTTGTACAGCATATAACAGCTTAAAGATTTAAGGCTTATTTAACAGCATTGCAGCAGTTCTCATTACACTGAAAGGCCATTATTTGCAACAAATGGACAACTAGCGCCCTAAAAATGGCCACTCATTAAAAATATCCCCTGAGAGTCTATTACCCAGCCCAATGAATGTAAAGTAATGAATGAATGCAGTTACCTCCTAACTAAGGGACATGCATTTCCAAGCTGTAGAATCTCAGAATGTACAACCACAGAACGAGCATGTGTCACCCCCTGAATTCTCTTCATCCATAGGATGCCCTTATACTCTGAAGGAACGCAGACCACCTCTAGCCTTAGTCTCTTTTCATGATTGTCTGAAAATTGTGTTTGGCAGTTTGTTAGGACAGATTATGACAGTTTTGTCCTGTCTGTATTGTCCGCTCCCTTTTGTAGTTTGTCTTTTGTCTACTGTTGTGGTGGCAGGTTTCCCACTTAGTCAATAAAGTATATTATCATCCATCAATCCATCCATCCATTATTTATGCATCCATCTGGCATCCATCCTCACACTCATCTACCTAACCACTCTATCTCTCTATCTATCCCTGTCTGTCTGTTTTTGGACATTGCCTGTAGAAAACCCTTTCTTTGGCTGAAATGATTAATTAAAACAAGAGAATAATTTAACAACTTTGAGTAAAAAGAAGCAAACTGAAGCAGTCACCCTCTACTAATTTAATAACATGAATTTGTCACGGGAGGAACGACCTAAGATGCAGGCTGTCAGGGCAAAAACCCTCAAGGGGGTGTTTACTGAGGGGTAAGGGAAACACGGGAACCAAAACAACGAGCAGCATACACAATGACCGGATCACGAGTCGGAGACACACTTATATAGGGAGCTAATCAAGGAGAAAACACTAGGCAACGGTGATCAGTTAACAAAGGGGTGGGAACCTGAGGCAAGACTAACAAGGCTCAGGCGTGGCTGATTAGGAGTCATGCCTGAGGGAAACGCAGGGCGGGGCTGGTGGTGGCAGAAGTCCTTTGGCAGTACACAATATTTTTCCTAAGTGTTTGCTATTAAAAATGAAAATATCCTTTATTCATTCACAATGCAATATTCTAAAAACATATATTGACTTTTTTATTCTTCAGTAAGTCTCAGGCATATTTCTGAAAGCACCTTATTGCTGTGTGTTACAAGGTGAATTGTGTCCATTAGCAAAAAGAAATTATCATAAAACTTGTGTATAATTCAGAACAGTGGCACACTGAACAAGGTTTCTGCCTGCAGGTTATAATAGTCTTCTGTTATGAAAATGTCAAGTTAGCTGAAAGTTTGTAGAGAGTTGGATTAAATAAAAATGGATTTCTGCTTGAAGAAATCAATATCTTGCAGTCCTTAATCTGCATATAACAGAGTACAAACAATAGATAATAGTATACCTTTATTAATTTTATTCAGAATATACTGGTACAAAACGTCAGTATGTATAACATTTCCCTGAAGAGTAGGATCAGAAAAGTACAATTGCAGAGTATTTCCATGAAGGGTAAATTATCTTTTTTTATATGCCAGGCATCCTTCACAATGACCTATCTAATGCTTGATGAATAAGCCTCAGGGGACATCATGGATATAATGTTACTCCATCACAGGGCACACATTATAGACCATTAAAATAGAATTACCTGGAGGAAGTCCACAAAAAATGCTCATACAAACCCAACAATTATCCATTATCTATTGTCACATCAGCTTTCGGGCCTAAATATTATACACTCCTGTTCTATACCCCTTGATTAGTCTAATTGGGATTGGGTCTTGCTATTCATATTGGGCCTGGATTGGCTTTTGGGTTTGGCTTGAGTTTCGATCCCTGATCCTCAGATTACGACTCAAATCTTGGAGCTATTTGTTTATATCTGTGGCTCTTGCAGATATTTTCTGTATTATTTTTATACTCTTTAGTATAAAAGTATTTTAGTATTTCAAGGGTACCCCCACTCCCTCTGCCCTGACCAGAAAGAATGGGCGCAAAGTAGACAGATTTATTTTTTAGTTTTTCATAACTTGCTTAAAATGGTTCTATATTACCCTATAATTTTACTCTCTAAACAGTATTTGACAAGAAGATGTATAATATGTAAACAAGTAAGACACTGAAATACAATGAAAAGAAGATCCCCCACCCTTAACTGGCAATCGTAAGGCAGGGCCTGATACTCATGGAAGACATGGCAAAACTTCCTTCTCTCTATTTGATCACTGCTTTTACTGCAGACATGCCAACTCATACAAATTTGAGCCTCCATCATCCGGGGCTCCAGATCCTATTTCATCCTGCCAGGAATTTTGTCATCTGACCACATGATTTTTTGATATCCGAGTATCAGGCTACCTATCTTCCCTTGGCTCACAGCTATATTTTTCTTGAAATATATCAAAAGAATGGGCAATGCAGGTGCTCAGCAGGTAACAGTAATATCCCCCAGTTGAACTTCTTTAATGTAAACACTGAGACTGAGACAGGGTTTGAGTCTCCGGTTTGAGTCTCCGGCCCGGGTCTACAGGGGAAACCCCACAACGACATGGAGAGAACATGGAAAGTCTAGGCATGTTTTTTTCATGTCGTCATGGGGTTCCTTCCAGATTCTTGCAATCCACGATACTCACAGACACATTTACAAACTACTGTACTTACACTGTACCCTGCATTTATGCTGTTGTGTTTAGTGTCTTGTATCACTTCACTGTCTGTTTATGCCCTAATTGTTAATTGACCATTATTATAATGTCTTAACATGCGTAACAAATTGTCTCAATGAAAATTTATACCAGTCTCGTTCACATAGCGATAAAGACTCTGATTTTGAGACCAAGGGTGCGGGGTCAGTCAGTGTGAGGATCTCCTGGATCTGGGGGTTAAGGACCTTGCTCAGGACCCAACCGCTAACCTTACATTTAAGGTTCTAACCTGCTGAGCTGCACACCACCCCCAGTACAAACAATATTAACAATAATACTGTTTCCTGACTCTGAATAGCTCTCAAGGTATATAAATGATTAGCAACAAACACAATTCTAATTGCCCTTTTTATTGATATCACTTGTATTTTTTCCTAGTAAAATTGATTAATTCTGCGTTATAGACAGGATCGTCTACAAAAAGCACTATATTGATAAGCCACGTGCCAATCTCTGCACATTATTACAGCATTTATGAAATATGTGCCATTGATTCTATACAATCCATCCATCCATCTTCCTGCCACTTATCAGTACAGGGATGGGGAGGGGGTGGGCAGGAGCCTATCCCAGGCAGCAAGACTAGGGAGCATCTTGGACAGGATGTCAGTTCATCACAGGAGATGCAATTTAGAGATGTGACTTTGGCTACCTGCATGTCTTTGGACTGCTGAAGGAAACTGGGAACCTGTGCGAATGGATTCCCATCCCTGGATGTGCAATGACACAATGAAGCGCTAATCTGCATAATATGTATGGGGATTCATTGGGATATATCATGCCGAATCGGTGCAGTACTCTGTCCACTGTCAGCAACTATGGATTATAAATGAGAAGAACACATTGTTGCAAAATCATCACGTTCACTGTTTTTGAAACCTCTAAAAATGTGAATAAAATGCAATGATTGCCAGTTTCCCTTGAGACTGATCTTGTACCTAAGATCATAAACGTCTGCAGTGCAAAGAAATTCAGAACATTTGGTGATGCTCAGTGTTATTGTAAAAAGTTAACAGGCCTATTTTAAAAAGATGAAAATTAGTTACATTAACATTTTTGCTATTAGTAGTTATAAATAAAGCTATTGGGCTATCTGTACATTACCAGTCAAAGGTCTGGGCACACCTACTGAAGCTCATGTGTTTTTCAACCAGATAATGACCCTGAGCACACCTCAGGGTTGTGTAGTACATATTATCTTGTGAACAGGGAAAGACAGGGTAACTTGGCCTCATATTCCCGACGTACTCTCTATAGACCTGGTTTGGGATGAGTTGGATCAAAGAGTAAGCACAATATACCCAACTTCCGGATACTCCTTTAGGATGTTTGAGAAGCATTTGAGGTAGCTACATCTGAAAGCTGTTGGAGAGAATGAAAATAGTGTGCAATGCTGTCATCATTTGACATGTATTACTTAATTGCCTTGAGGTCTTTTACTAAAGGGTGAATAGCATAGTGGAAATAGATGCATTAAAAGCAGGTTTGCGCAGATTTTGTCTGGCATTGTATGTGTTGCTATTGTTCTTTACCCATTCATTGACTTTCAAAGAAACTGAAAAATACATTAATACCATTTGGTCTTTTCATTCACATATGGCAGAGCATCCCTCAACTAGTTTCAGAACCTCTGTTGGCTCATTATGGTGATACTGTACAGAGTGATAATGATATTATGCAGTCTGCTGTCACCTTATTTTTAAAGTCTAAAGGCTTTGTTTACAAAGCAGATGGTGGTTGACTTTTTGATTATCATTTAAAGAAAGGATGTTATCTGTGAAAAGGTATTTGATCGAATGATGAATGATGAAATTAGTGATGGGTAATATTGCACTTGAATTTTTCATTAAGTAGATCATTGCAGTTTGTTCCATATCCTGTGTTGTGGAAATGCCAAAATCAATGTTTAGTCCTCGTAATTAAAATTTGCTGGCAGAAAAATCAGGCTAGCTGCAGGTGAATTAACAAGCCAGTAGTTTTGTAGTTTTTAATAAAGGGGAACACTGATGAAGTCCTGATAATTAGGTACTAAAGCACCAGAGTTCCTTACTAGTTCTTTTATTTGTTATACTTGGACTATTTACATCCAACCCCTGGCTATTTCACTTGCTTGTTATTTGTTACTCAAATGCTGCTCAATTACAAAAAGTTACTGACACACCACATGGTTTTATTGCATTTCCAGCCAGGGCAGCCATGCTCAGCCTAATCACCACAGCGTGTAAGATTTTCCAGAGGGCTAACAAAAGTGGCTGCACATTGGCGTTAATAGTTTCTGCAGAGATAAAAGCTCTTGTCCAAATGTGCACAGCACTTAAATTCTCCTTCAGTCACCATTGAAATGAGAATAGAGACAAGTCATTTCAGTTGGAGGGGATCATTTGATTTTCTTTGTTAGGGTGCATCAGGGGGGCGCCGCATGAATCAGCGATGACAGTAAAGCTTTTGGGCCTTTTTTGGATCTTTTATGCAGTGATAAACACAGCCAGACGACATGGGACCACTAATGGTACAAAAACCTTTCCAGCAGTATATCCCAACACAGGTTTCTGTTACTGGTTGTTTTAGTATGTACATATGGGGTCTGCATGTTCTCCCCACAAAACATTAGATGATAGCCAAGGCTGGTGGTGGGATCACCAGCAGTAGTTTTTTTTTTTCTTTCTTTCTACCTGAAAGGGGGGGCAGAGTTGTGGCTTTAAAACTTCCTGCCAGGTAATTTTACCACTATTCGATAGAGGAAGGACAGATTTCCCAGACATTGAACATCAGGCTCAGGTGTCAGGGAGCTGCCGTCGATTTGTGGGAGATTATAAATTAGGGCTGTCAAAATTGACGCGTTAACGCGGATTAATCCAGCGTTGTGATTAATCCGATTAAATATATTAA
>JAODKM010000001.1:24936436-24946555 GCA_026780845.1 Petrocephalus sullivani
GGGAGGTCTGGGCTTCCCTGCTTAGGCTGCTGCCCCCGCGACCCGACCCGGAACAGCGGCAGTAGATGGATGGATGGCCAGACAGAAGCAGATACAGTGGTTGCCAAAATTATTATAACATTTGGCATATTTAAATGGTTTCAATTGTTTTTGTTGAATTGGCCATTAAAATACCCATAAAACAAATATGTATAAAGTGATCATTACGCTCTATAAACGATAGAATAGAGTCTTCATAAGGAGAATCACTGTGCTAAGTCCAGACCTTAACCCCATCAAGCACATTTGTGACGAGTTGGAAAATAAACTGGACAGAACTATTGTACATTTAAAGGAAAGCCTTTGGCTTGAGTTGCAGAAGGCATGGGATACCATTAGTGTTTAAGTTCTCAGGAAATATATTGATACTATGCCAGAGAGATGTGCTGCTGTAATTGCCGCAAAAGGTGGACATACCAAATATTAAAGTTAAAAGTGGATAAAAACAATAGGTCTCACTTCCTCTGATATTTGTTGTGCGCAACCATCTGCATATTTCATGAACATTATGAAATGAAATCATGTTTTGGAGACGAAAAAAGTTAATATTTTCAGATCTGTCAGGTGTTGTATTAATTTTGGCCACCACTGTACTAGTGGGACTGGTACACCAGACAGGTAAATTAGAAAGCTAACATTAATTAAGATTACTATAGCACTGCAGATCAATGTGGATAAGGACATTGAATCCTATCTCTAGTCAAACCCCCTGAATATTTTAGACCTCTTTCTCCAAATTATGGAAAAAATCTTGATGCAGGAGGCAAGGAAACTAAACATTATAAAACACAGTCAACAAAAAGCCAGACTTTTATTAATACACTGAAGCTTTTATAAAATATTTTAACAGTCTACGCCATCACAATATAATAACCTGAATGGCATCAAGGATTAGTATCGAATGATGAGAAATGCAAAAATCTCGTTACATTTCGAGATTAACATATTACAGTAGATACTCCCACCCGGGTAACATTTTCGAATGTAACGTTTACTGATCTAAGTGTAAGAAATAGTGTGAGTCTTGTTCAAAGCACCATATGACAGGAGTGGTTGTTTGTTGGGCCAAAGTTGCCAAGAACATTTCGAGGGCGGCGTGGTTTACAGTGTGTAATGGCTGAAGCATGACTCATGAATCGGATTGATATTTCCAGAAGGCTGAATTCGGCCAAACTCCAGACTCAGTGATACGGCATACCCTGCTGACGGAAGCCCGAACAACTGGACCAGCAGGTCGCCTAGCATTCAGTAAGCCAATATAAACAGGTACAGGTTATAGCTACCCAAAGCTTTAAAAATCAATTTAAATGTATTAAATTGTAAATAACTCATTGCTAATCAATACACAGTGTCCTAGCCTAGCTGTTATAATGCTTAGCCACACAGTAGCAAGCTGAGTATGTCTGCAGTGATATTCATAAATAAATTTAATCCAAAAAAAAAAATCTTAAAATGCAATGAACACCCTTAAAATGGGTCATGACCTTATTTTTCATTTGCATGTAGTTTTCCCCCCCAAAGACTTAGAAACCCATGATAATGAAACAAATTAGACCTGATAAATAACTTTGCATGACAAATACAGTATACTATTTTCCCTGAACCAAATAAAAAGACCATACTGGCTAATTTCCATGGCAAATATTTAATTTCCCATGTACAATAATGCAATGCATGTGGCTTCAGACATAAAAAAAATCTTAATTCAATGACCCTTGTTTTTCTGTAGGCATATTTCACTGTTTGGATTTCATATGTAACAAGCTTGTTATGCTGGATATCTGGGTGGGTTGTGGAGTACATTATTTGACATTCATCAAAATAACACCCATGTGAATCAATCCCCATATTTGCGTCAGTGATGAATATAGTTCTGGTCTTTGGTTTTCCATTCAGTTTACCTGAAGCTGCGCAAGTTAACGATGCAGGAAAAAAAGGCAAGATGATAATGGAATGACATGTAATGGGAACGGAGACCTAACAAAGACAAAAATGTTCCTCACAACCACTACAAAGCGGAATGTATTAGTAAAAACCTATACCTGACAGAGATTAAAGCAAGCTGCCTCTAGTCATAGTCTCTTCAGGTCTGTCTCATTACTACATGGAATTACCTGGCAACATTTACTGCAATACTTTATTAAAAAAAAAAAAACAATAATAATCAATTAAAAAGAGGTTTGTAATGACCTAAATCCCTGGATTCAATTACACACACAGTGCATGTTACCTCTAGTAGGCATCTCAGGGCATTTGTTAAATGTGTTCATCACATTCAGCCTGAATCCATAACAGCTTAAACACAACACAACTTTTTAAGCAGATGGGCCAAGAACTGGTAAAATGAAGCCATAAACATTTTTAAAACACACTTCATATTAAACGTATTAAACGTAGGTTTCCTTTTGGTAAACATTTCTGATAGACTTTGAATGATTAATATCTGGGTAGAAAAACTACCGCTTGAAAATGAATATATTAACTTTGAACACACCCTGCTTTCAAACCATGTGGTTGTTAAGCAAATGCAGATCATAAAAGACTTAGGAAAAAAATTTAAATGACAAAACACGGCCCATATTAAACAAGAACAAAGCTGGAGAGGTCTAATCTTGACCCTAGTGCAATCTCCTAATTCAGGAAGCCAGGAGTAGCAGGACCCAAGTCCCTGCATACAGATTAGCTTTTAACGAATGGTGCATCACAGGAGAAGCTCAATCATACTGCAGAAGGCCAGGAGCGAATCTAGATTCCACACACAGTAAAATGTAAAAACTGAGCAGAAACAGACTGTGACTTTATAAATACCCCTCCCCTATCTGCCAAGTCCCCTATTAACCATTTCACACTTGCATAAAAAATGGTCCTTTCACGCAATTAGAAGAAAAATATCCAATCAAATTTCCAAATAACAGCAGAGGGCAGGCTAACAGTGGATCTAATCATGCAAAGATTTTCAAGTATTGTGTTACTAAATCTCAGATTGAAATTGGTCCCTGAGTTAATCCACTTTCTTGTTCACGGTGCTCTTATTTGGTTCCTCTGTCGTGTCCAGCCTTCCGTGGCCCTCGTCATCCGCCTCATCTTCCTCATCTTCATCCCGCTGGAGCGGCTCCAGGTCCTCGGTGCTGTCATCAGTCGCAGAGGCGGTGCAGAGGACGTAGCACATGAGGCTGATGACGGCTACGGGAAGCCCGAACAGAAAGCAGCCCAGGATGGGGGAACTGCGAAACACAGACTGCAGGAGAAGGAAGAGAGGAGATCTATACCCCGAAGTATACTATACATACACACACACATCACTACTATGTTTATACCCCCCCCGGCTATACTACAAATCTACGCTATATGTGAGGGTTAATGCACAAGAAGCCATCCAACTGTGATGTGCCTGAAGAAAATGTATCAACACCCTTCTGACCAATCAGATTCAAGAATTTAACAGCGCAGAAGACAGGAACACTTAAGCTGAGATGAGCTGAAAATATAAATGCTAACTCCAAAAAAACAGGTGTCCAGTACTGCACAAAAGGTGCTATAGGTAACATGATAGCTTTAATTTACACAAAGTTCAAAGGGGTAAAATTGTAGTTTATCCAGTGCCTTCCAGAGACAGAGTGGTGATGGAGGAGAATGTATCTTTGGGCGTTAAATTGTATATACAGTATCAGCTGATACCATACTGTACATCATTATGTAATGGTTTTAGCATGGGTCTATATATAGCCTATATATTTTTTGAGGGTGGTTGTCCAATTGTCTAAGTTTTGTGTTCTGTGTAGTCTCACAGACTGATATTACCCTTATATGGGTAACACCCTTAGGCAGTGTGTCTTTGGATTAACAGCTAGCATTTATTGGGCACTATCTTGACAACCCATCAGGCATGCATTCATTAACTATGATAATTAGATTGCTTTGTCTTTATAAACAACTGATTGCACTATTGAAAACACATTAGTGAAGGCTGAGGCCTGAAATGTTGCACCCATGGTGGAAAAATAACGCAAGCCCTTGCATTTGGACCCAGTCTTCATTATTTAAATTATTTTATTATTCATTATCTATGAAACAATGGTATCAATCATCTGAGAAGGCAGCACACTAAATTTTAAGTCTTTTTCCTGTACAACACCGACTACCCATCATGCTCTCTCAAAGTAGGGCCACCTGTACCACGAAGAGTAACATATGTTCAGAAACATCGAAAAATCTAGAAGGTTCTATGAAATACAGGAAGCTTATGATAAAAGAAACTAGGTAACAAAAAAAATGGTGGAGAATGTACAGCTCTGTCAGGAATAATTTTTCTCGTGTAGACGCATCTCACAGCATGTTGTTCACATACCTTTACAGTGGATTTGGCATCGTACACTAGTCTCTTTACTCTCTGAATCACTCCATCTCCCCCGTGTCCCTGTTCAGGACAAAGGTTGAGGTTACCTAATAGTAAGAAGTTCTCCAAATCCTTTATAGAACACAGCGAGTCTGTTCAATGTCCCTTCATAGGGGCACAGCAAATTTACTGCTTTTGAAAGTTCTAGGTTCCCTTTACAACATATAAAAGACCAGAATGGTGTTTTAAGGATGTTATTGAGCTTCAAATTGTCAATAAAACAATTAAAACAAAAATAAAACCCTTAAATGCAATAAAACCCTTAAAACAGAAAACACTATTCTGGGTTTTTTTTATATGTTGTAAAGGGAACCTAGAACTTTCAAAAACAGTATATTGTGCCCCTATGAACAATGACACAATGAAAGTGACAAAATTGAAAGTGACTACCCCTTGAGATTCTGGGCCTCTTGACAGATTAAAGAAAGATTTTTCTTTCGTTGAGTACATGCTACAAGCTAAATAAATACGTGTTTTAGGTGTTATTGTTGTAGATACAAAGATCTGAAGATGGCCTACCAAACATTTTTGTGAATGAAGGGAAAATCTCATTTCAAGCCAGTGTAACTATAAAGTATATGAGCTAGGCTAAAGAAATTGTGGATTTTTCCTGCTGGCCCAGGGGCCAACAAAATCCCGTAAAATAGTCATTCTGAAACAGTAGCGCATGAACAATGCCAAATATTTGTTGAGTTAAGCCAGAATGACCCTTCTACAATGAAAAGAGAACATCCACAGCGATTCAAGAAGATGCACACATAAAGTGTTGTCAATCCCACAAGATAAACATGTTTCTGTGTCATAAAACTGCTATGCTAATAGTTTTGTCATAGCATTTACGGTAATTCTGAGATGAGCTGCCAGTGAAATGAGCCTTCTATATCCGTAGGCCCAGGACAGAGCTGAAAATAAAAGAGTAGCTTTGGATAGAAAAGAACAGGAATTGGCAATGCTACTTTAACCTTGCTGCACACTTATGACACCTTGAATCACTAGCAGAAATCCTGCAAGAAAATCACTGCCACACTTCCTTAGATAAGCAGTTAAAGGAAGGGGAATGGACTGATTTTTGGATGAATGGATGGACGGACAGACGGACGGATGCCAACCTCAGCAGTCCCATCCAGCACACTGTTGATGAAGTGGATCAGCTGCTCCAGTGTGCCGACAGGCTCATCGGGGAGGAAGTACTGCTCACTGGTAGCGTTCAGGATGATGATGGAGGGAACTGAGACCTCACTGGCCAATTGGAAAATACGGGCTAATAATTAATCTAGTTATACGCGTTGCTTATTAAATACATTAAAAAAAAAAGGTTTAAGGACAAATTCAAATGGATTCAATACATATTTACAATTGAGCTGCAAAAACAGACATTGCAAAATTAACATCAGGTTAATAGGTCAGACAGACACTGCAGGATTACAGTAGCTGGACACACACAGATGGACCGTAAAGAGACATTTATACATTCATAGATTAATTTGAAATTGAACTGAGACCTGACACAGACTCACCCCATAACAAGGCTGTTAATGTACTCATTACCATCCATGTGGCCAAACTGAACATCCCTGGAAAAAGACAACTAGTTAACTCTCGGACACACACAAAATCGAACAAGTGTGAGAAATTTCCATTTGCCTGTATGAACTGACTGATTTAGCTAAATAAATAGTGTAGATACTGAGACTCAATTCATGATTCACACCACAGAAAAGTATAGTTATTTTACCAATCCAAAACCTAATAATACAGCTATTATTTACTTAGCCAATCCCACATTTACATAAATCCTAACTGCTTCTTCCTGTCACCATTTAATGCTTCACATCACTGCAAAGTACCATACTCTGCAGAAAATAACGACATTTACAAGGCCGCTGGATCTCTAAAGGTGTCATTTGCATGCCTAGAATTATGTACTACACATTATGAAAAAAACAAATTAAACCACATTATTATAATCCACTTTAAATGAACGTGGATGTTCCACTGCGAGCCACCTCTGCCAAATGGCAGCTTTATGTACCGTATCTCCAGGCATAACTCAAAAGGACCCAGAAAACCAACAAAAGCTGTAAATCAAAATTATAGTTTGCGTCTGTACGATCGCCAGCATCGAGACCAGCGAACTTCAGATATTCTGGGCAGGGCTTTGATTTCGCTTTTATGCAAGTAGCCAGTCTGCGAAATTACTTTCGGCAGAGCTCACTTGGTACTGGCAACAAATAAAAAGTCCTTCATTTATCACGTTTAAACGGGGAATCCGAAGCCAAAAATTAAATTACATTCAGTTCAATAGTAAATATTTTTTTAAATCATATCTTGTTCTGTATTGCATTATTCAGTTAAACGAGAAATGTTACGGGAGCGCATCAGTCATATGCGCAGCATGTCATAGCAGAAATGCCAGCAATATATTTTTGGCCGCATTTCAAAATATAAAACACATTCTCTGCTGCAAAGATAAGCACATGACCTTGGCCAGCTGAAATACTACCTGCTTCAGGAATTATCAGCTCACATTTAGGATAAGATTGTGTGTGGGGGGTATAAATAGCTATAGAGCTATGAATCTCTCTCTATATATAAGCAAGATCAGTTACAACGTTAGAGTGAACACTTTAATCGCTACCCCAATCATTTGAAAAGAGCTACCCTATGGTAGGCTACATAGAAAATGCAGCACATTCCAGCTTCATTCTAAAACATGGCCCCACGCAATCAGGAACCACATTAAGGTCAGTGTTCACCCTGCCTGCCCTCCGTCGCCAGTTTAAATAAATACCGAGATTCTAACAGTAACCACCTTGAGGGTTGAGATCCTGACACCATAGGTCATTCTCAGCCATGGCGGACAGTCTGTAAATCTCTAACATCCAGGAAATTTGGACAGACCAGCCAATCCGGAGAGCTGTGTTTCAGGAACCTGGCCGTGCCGAAGCTTCCCGTCTCTCATCCAAAGCTTAGTCCCCCCCCTCCCCCCACATGGTGCCAGTCTAATATAAAACAAACACATCACTGTACACAGGTACGGATCAAAACTGTCCCTTCAAGATGGTTATCGAAAACATCCAAGAATGGGAGCATTTTGAAAAACTCAGTATTGGTAATGTTGTGCAAAAAAACAAATAAAAATAAATCAGCCAAATACACAAACATTAAAATATTTGCTAGTTGCAGGCCAGTCTTGTTTGCCCTGGGTAAACTGACCAAATAAACATAATAAATCAAGAATGCTTGATATGTGATTCTTAAACTCTCTATGCATTAAAGAGTGCAGTGAGAACAGAAAAAGGACTGTAGTGTTTCTTTTCAAGGCCCTTTTCACATATCAACGAAAGAGCCCTTTTGTTAAAATGAATCATGCCGATACTTCATCGTGACCTAGCCGGCAGTCATAAAAATGGTACGCAGCAAGATCATCACAACTGAAAATGATTCAGATATATATGCAAAGAATTAATGCAAAGCAGGTCAATCAGAACACAGTCAGTCAAACTCACCTGTTATAATGATCTCGATATTCAGTTGCTACACTCTGAACCAGATTTCTTAACCTTTAAATAGAAAAAGAAAAAAAAAAATAAAAATCAAACAACTGAGGCTATAATGAATTGGTCAAACAGCTATTTTTGCTATTTGTAAACCAGAGCGAATTTTGAAGGAACCCATTACCTGGTGCCGTCTTCGTTTGGGTTCTTCTCGTCGATGATCGCTATTGCCACCAATTTGCCTGTTGTGAAAAGCTGTCTTTCATTCCCTATCTAGGTTGACTTAAAACAATCTATGTAATTTCAAAACAATTTATGATTACGACAATACCATTGTTAAGCTATTTATTATATCTATTCAACCTGAACACATTGATACTCTACACAGTTTAACATTTACAAAACTACATTTGCTAATGAGTTTGACTTCTTGTTTATTAAAACTACAAGCGATACCAAAAGAGCAGATGCTGGACTTAGCGTTAGTATTTTAGACACTGTCACCACAACCCAGAAATATCTCAAATGGACCCACATGGAATAATACACCAGTTACCCAAAGCATAGTTTGCAGGACAGCCAGACAGGAAACAGCTGTCGGAATGAACTTTATTACCCATAATTATTCCTTCATTTCAGTGAATATTAGGCTCCATTACTGCAGCACTACGGAATAAAGAGACCCCTTAGTCTATCCTCTCCTGTGTGCCTGGTTTCATATTGCAAGTTTCCCACTTGTGGGACTAATAAAGGATTACCTTTCCTTATATTCTCTGGTCTGCTTGAAACTTGCACAGTCCATACCTTTAATCTTACCACTGGGCACAGTGAAGTGAGTGAAGTTTCCCTTTATAAGCTAACATAATGTTACATTTTATGTGTGGGTGTGAATGATGGGCACCAATTATGATGATAGCAACCAAAGCTAAATATTTATGAATTAGGCCTCATTGCCCTATATTTAAGCACCAAGCTCAAGTCGTTGCCACTTTTGCTTCCTGTCCAGCAACACAGATTAGGCTAATGTATCGAAAGCCATCCTGAAGTTCTTCTGGTTCTTACAAGGGCCTAAGGCCGCCCTTGACAGTATGAGACTGGCCTCAAATGTTTGCATTGAATGTTTATGGATGAGCCCCTTTGACTGTGTGTCGCTGTGTTGGCATGTCAGTGCGGCCAAAGTACCTGTATCTCCAAGATCGTAGAGGGTGTACCCGTCGATGGGCAGGTAACTCAGAAAGCGCTCCCGGGTTACCCAGGAGGAGAGGCTCCCATCTGCATACTCTGAGAAAAGGAGATGCACCAAAGGCTGGTCTTATAACCACCAGAACAAAGAAGTCCTAATTGAAACCTAATGGTTGCACCATGAATCAGCCAATCACTGAAGACCCCAAGCAGACCACATATGGCATACTACTAAAGTTACAGGAACCACAACTGGTACATACTGTATTTTTAAATATACATGTGTATATGCATACATAGACGCACACTGTTCATTCTAGATATGCAATTACTCTCAACCACAGTCACGTGTCTTCCCGCAATATGGAAAATGTTTGCAGAAAGTTCGACCCTAGGATAAATAAACACCTAAATGTTTTACAATTTTAGACTACATGAATCGTCACAGAAACCACACTTGACCAAAATGTTAAAACCATACTACAGGACAAGTCTTCTTCCTCCAATCTGGGATGGGGGGAAAAAAAAACTTAACCAAATACGTTTGGTTTTCACGTAGCATCCTACTTCAGAGGCACATTTACCTTTAAACATCAGGCTGCCAACAAATGTAACATTTTTGTTCAGAAGCACTATAACAAGCCACGGCTTGACAGCAAGTCTCCGTAGAAGTCATTTACTGAGGTTGTAAAGTACACAAGAATCTTTGCTAAACATAACCAATGACCAAAAAGGCAGAGGGCAGACTACTCTAATCCAAACTGGTGGATTTCTGACATTGTCCAACTCACGCAAGTTCTACTGCGTCATTGTCGGGAACAGACCAGTGGTCACCACTATAGACACACTTACCAAATTTAGGGTTCAGCAGGGCATTACCATATAAGCTATGACTACTACTCTTGTTTATTGACAAACAGTACTTATCTGTCCTCCATATAAATTGTCTGATTCAATGAGACTAATTATGAGACCCGAACCAGCATCATTCACGTTAAACAGCTA
>JAODKM010000001.1:24953116-24966151 GCA_026780845.1 Petrocephalus sullivani
TTTTTTTTTTTTTTTTTTTTTTTTGTTTTTTTTGGCGCAGGGGCTATAACCCGCGGTTGTGGGGTGTTGGGGGTGTGTGGTTTGGTGGGGGGGGGAGGGTGGGATATGAAATTTCATATATACTTACATACATATATACATAGCTTTTGAGACGTGGATTGAAAGACATCTCGGTCATGCAAATTTAGGGTCTAAATAAATAAAAAACTCATCTGTACAGATGAGTTTTATGCAACTTGAATCCTTAAAATTATGAAGTATACAAGACAGCATATGAAAATACATACCATCAACCACCTACAGTGTGACGGTAATTTACAGCAGTGCTGCTTAACTGGTGGGTCGTGACAACTTTTCGTGACTTCAGGAACAAGACAAAACTGTGGGCACCCATGCTAAAGTGGTTGAGAACCACGGACCTACAGTAAATGTACTACCACAGAACATAACGGTGTTGTAAGTAAATACACCCAAGAAAGAAACCTAAAAACACCACAAAGAATGCTTGTCTTCAGTTTCAATATATCATGTCTTCCGGGATTCCTGCTTTAGACGACACGTTGAACTGACAGATGTGCGTCAAAGCCGTTGGTTCAGCAGACAAAGTCTTACCTCAGGCAGGACCTCCTCCAAGGCTGAGAAGAAGGAGGTATGTACAATCTGCTCTGAAGCCATTTCCATGTACTTGTCCTAGAAATACACCAGGCCAATTAGACTCCAGTAGGCTTCTGAAGGCTACTAGATCCAGCAGCCTTCAGACTCTACAAAGAGACTCCTTTCCGACTTCACTTACCAAACCAAACTGTATGTACTGTACATTCTGCTCATGCTCTTTCTGGTTAACTGTCTTTTATTGTCATTTGAATGCATTTATACTGGCAATTTACTACAGGATGAAGTTTATCCATCCATACCTATTGGTTATTGGACCCATCCCACAAAATAAATCAAGGCTGCAAACAGATCTTTTTCTTTTTTGATCTTTTGAAAGAATAAAGGTGAATCACCTATTCAAGTGAGGGGGGGTGGATGCTATTTTGGTTACCAAAAACACATTTTGTCATTTGAGGTTTGCAGCTGGTTTCAGGAATGTTTTGTATGTGTGTTTTGTAAGACGCATTAGTTAAAAATTAATGAAGAAGGAACAATTAAAAAATATTTTACTTCGAGGTTTTCATGACCACATCGTTAGGCCTGTCGGTCCACAGACCTCCTCGTGTTTTAAAACCATCCACAAAACGGTAGTCTTTTCATAGTGATGACTGTAAAGAACCTTCTAGAAAGCAGACCAGAGTGATACCTTGAGAGGTGACACCCCTCCTACGTAGACAAAAAGGACATCATGTCTCCCCAGGACATGTTCAAACATCTGCTTGCTGGGTAGGGATCGGACGACTGGGCTAGATGGAATAAAACAAACCTAAACATTAGAAAAGAAGCTTAAAACTATTAACAGACAGGATATCTGGACATGAACTGCTGGTGCCACCCTGTGGTCACTTCCTGGTAAAGCATAAGCATTGGATAATAAACTTGAGGTTTTTGGCTGTAAAATTACTTGTTATATTGAAAGTCACAACTGTAAACTGAAAATCAACAATCTTGACAGCCCATATGTGCTAAATCTGTACCATCTCTTCTCCCCTTTGAAAATGTAAAGATTGTGGGTCATTCTTACTATCCAACAGATTATTCCTCCTCTCCCCATGTCAGTTAACCAGGATTTTAAATGTAACTGAATACATTTTCTGTGAGAATTTTAAACACAATTTTTGATGAAAAAAGAATGTTCACCCTCTGCTTATTTAGCGATGTAACACATTACAATGCAATATGTAAAAATGGCTCATTGTGTAATAACCTGACAAAACATGAAACATTTTCATCACATAATGAGGCGGTATTACATAATGAATACCATCGTATTTGCAAATGGTCGGTAACAGAGGTAGCCGCTTGTAACAACGCATTACTCAATAATATAGCATTATGCAACAACTTCAGTTAAATTCTGTCTAAATTCTACTATTCTACTATACACAGAGGCACCCGAAATGGAACAGAAAAATATGCAGATTCTCTTCTTTGGAGAATGAAATAATAATGATGATGATAATATAAGTTAATGTTGAAGAACAAAATTATAACGCAGGCAATACATATATTTTGTTGTGTAATTACATAATGCATTGGTACATAGTGTGTAACAACGCATTATCTAATACTGCATTATGCAATGAAAATTTGTCACATTTAGTCGAGTCATTACAATGTGTTGCTACAAGCGACTACCTTATTTAACGTCCATTTGCAAAAAAGTTGGTGAAAAATTAATTTCCGAACCATGTGTGCTTTTACAATGTAATCTTTTACACCTGACAACAACACACAACGGTATGAGGGAAACGTGTAACTGCACGAGAATTTTTATCTAAATAAAATTGCTGCAATCACTGATCTTCGCAGCCCGATTTACAGTCACTGTCACGCCTAGGCTACCATGATTTTCACTTAGTGACCATTTCACTTAACGACCTAGTCATTAGGATGGAGTGGGTGTAGTTACATAAGTAGGGATACATCTTAAGAAATCCCAAGCCTTCCTTTAGTGGGGAAAAAACCTTAGATAAATTCCAGTTAATGAGGCAACAAATATATATAGTTTGTCAGCCTCAAACACAATCTACCAATTTTCCTCTTATATGAAAAAATAAACACTTTTGACCATCTATCCCACTTGTATCTATTAATCCAGTAAAAGGCCACAGTGAGCCTAATCCCAAAGAGCCCAGGACACATGCCAGTACGGGATGCATACTTTGGCACTTCAGCAAAAGCATTTCTCCATCAAGCTAATCATAGACAATTTAATTTTTTGTCAATAAAACTTCCTTTAGGACAGTCATGATTTTGTTGAGAGCTTTCAGGAAAAGATTACAAATTAGCAAGATTTTAATTTGAATTCGATTCTATGTCATTACTTTGACAAACAAGTGGGCAATGAATGTTAAAGTTTGGAATGCAGATGTGAAACATTTAAGCTTGTTGATAATCATAATTCATAAGTAGCAATAATTTGTGAAAATTCACAGTTTGAAAAGTCTGCTATGGTTTTTGTCCTGTCCAGCAGTTAATTTTCATAACCTCACTCTTTGTTTGTCGGCAGGAGTCTCCCTGAACATTAACCTGACCACTCAAAACTGCAGAACTTGTTAAAACCACTTGTTAAGCAACCGCCAGCAATATCTAAATCAGCCGAGTAACAAAAACCATGAAGTAAGAGTGAATGAGGGAAGAAGACAGGAAAAAAATCCTGAAGGTCAGATGACACCTGAGATGATACATCAGAAGTAGATGCCTTTACCCTGCCAGCCTGTTGGCAAACTCAATGATGGCGTCCTTGGTTCTGGGCCCCTTGTAGTTGTAGGATGCCTCACCCTTTATTCTAGGTGAGAAAATAAGAGAAAATCATGCATCCCGATGGATGACATAAAACAAATTAGTAGTAGACGCACGCCTGACACATTACGGGTTTCACAGGAGCCATAGATTGCATACCATTTCCTTTCGCACATACACCATCAAATCAAATGACACAGAGGAAAAAAAATAAATAAATCTTCCAGACCATGCGGTTTGTGGATAATTTAACGGCGTTTCCAGCCAGAGTGTTGACTCTGAGGGACATTCATATTGAATTAAATGGCTGTTCCACTCACGATGAAGCAGAGAACATAAGGAACGAACAAATGGTTGTAAATCGGGATCTCAAGGGGCCAACCGGAAGACAGGAGCAATGCACAAAGTACGCTTTGAAAACTG
Organism: Petrocephalus sullivani; assembly: GCA_026780845.1. NCBI lineage: Eukaryota > Metazoa > Chordata > Actinopteri > Osteoglossiformes > Mormyridae > Petrocephalus > Petrocephalus sullivani. The sequence continues at coordinate 24,956,939 of JAODKM010000001.1, forward strand.
GCAGGACTGCAGTTACATCATACCGCTTGTCAAGGTGACGGCTATATACAAAAAACAGCCAATAAACAGAGAATGCAGACAGTCTGCCCCTCTAAGGCTGTTACCAATGTCTCAGGGTACTACTACATTAATAGACTGATTTTCAGGGGATTATGCTCAGATACTAGACAGGATTATCTTAAGCTAATAGGCTTAAATCAGTATATTCTGCCCTTTGTAAGTAATACATACAACGAATAATGTGTAAATGAACACCAGAGAAAGTAATAAAAATATTAACATCAGCCTCATGTTAAACAACACAACTTATATTTGAATTTAGGTTATAAACGGACCATTGACAAAAGGGAATAATTCATACAACAAAAATATAACGTCAAGAAAACTTAGGTCTGGGAGCCGAAAACTAAACAACAAAACATCATATTAGTAAAAACAAACAACATTAGTGTGCCCTAATGCCAGCGTGGTTCCCCCTGGGTAAATAACATTAGCAGTTCAGTCCCTTAGCAACAAAGCTCGGAGGAGATTATCTCAAGCGGCAGGCTGATTCGCGACATCTACTGGGAGTCAGACAAACAAGCAGATGAAAAACATGATCCCTTGACTGAGACATTAACATGGTACCACATTCTGAGTGTGTCTGAGTATTGCTCAGCAGCTCCACAGTGTGACACGACGACAGCAAAGCACCAGGTCTGCTGTTTTCCATACGTTATATGCCAAACAAAAATTTAATTTATTGATACTCACAGTTTTATTGTGGGGTAACCCCGCACTCCAAAATCGGAAGCAACACCTATGAAATATTCAAATTCTCTTTTATATTACTTGAAATCAATATACATATGTATTGAAAGTCAGTAATGTACAAACAGTCTTGCTAATTCAGACTTATACATGTATTTTAAAACATTTCATCAAATCTGAGTAAATGCATAATATTCTTGAAGACCCAGTGGATGACAGCCCTTGAGTGTGACGTTAGTCAGACCCAGGCTATGACTGTATGAGACAAATACTGGCCGTCGATCTGTGACTGATGTAATAAAGTCTTTCATATTTTCCCCTTTCATTCGTAAACACCAGGCCCCATGCACTGCACAAAGCCATTAGCCAATCAGTAAATGAAAAGAAATGAGAGCCACACTAATTGCGGAGTGTTCAGATAAGTCTGTGACTAAACCCTAAGCATAATCCAGTTACCTTAAAGCTGATGCAGTCATTAAAGCCACCAATCAACCATGGGTCTCAGTACTCAGTACTGGCATACTCAGTAGTCAGAGAGAAGCAGTGCCAAGGACTGATTTCTCCCAGCATTGACTAGGAGTGCGAGCTGCAGTTCCGGTCAGCATATGCGTACCTGTGAAGGCGGTGGCGTCCATCTTTCCCACCCGCACCGGTGACCCAGACCGTTCCAGCTCTGTCCCGACTTCATGCCACACCGGCTCCAGCTTTTTGCAGTAACCGCACCATGGGGCGTAGAACTGGAAGACAATAGCTCAGGTCAGACAAGTGCCTACCCCTCAGTCATCTGACTCCTCCTTTCCGATTTATGCACAGTGAGAATCTCTCTTTTCAATCTCCTCACTCTACACTGCTTTTTTTTTTATCTATTTATTTTTTTAAGACAATTGTATATTTCATCAGATTTGCATTTGCCTATATACACTGTCCCCAACTTACCAACTGTTCGACTTACGAGCGGCTGGCACGTACAACTTGCACAAACTATTTTATTTTTAAAGTAATCAAGTATATGTATGTAAAATAAACCAAGTGCTAGTCCTGCTGCATGATAGCTGCTGCTGGATAGAACTGTGCTGTGTGGGAGCATGACCATCCCAGCCTCATGAGCATCTTCCAGTCCCAGGCTGACACCTAAACATCAGTGCAATTATCCTATTCTGACACACCCATTCCAACACATTCCAATTGTCAGGAATGGATGGGACTGTCTGTGCCAGTTTGTATTATTACAATATAGCTGTAGGATTGGAATTATGCTGTCCTACAAAAGCAAAACACAGCAACTATGCTGACACTGAAACTGAGGAAAAAAAGGTGTTTTACCTTGGATTTTGTGTCAAATTTGTAGTTACTGCAATCTTCACACAAGACTAAACAGGGCCTGACACCGGATTTCGATTATAACTCAAGACTGATAAAACATGCATTTACTGTGTTGTATGGCAGTATGAGGGAAACTGAGTATAATTTAAATCGGTGCAATATAGCTTATACAGTGTAAGTAATACTTTGGTATCACATACAGGTAAGAAACACTGCAGAACACTCACTGAACACTGAAACCTCTCTTTATGCTCCTTGTCTTTTTATTAATACATTTGTATCTTAAATAACTGTAAACGAAAATGAATCGCACTTGCCTGGTTACAAGTGTGTTTACACGTGCCTGATAATCTCGGGGTTTGGGTCTAGCTGCACTGTTCATTGTCAACACTAGCTAATCTCCACTCTTGAGAGATTTGCAAGCAGCCCTGTCCACAGTCCCCAGAATAAAGGCTGCAAAGCCTCCAGTTCATGCCTCCGTGGACGACGAGCTGAACAGCCCAGCTAGGCAATGGTGAAAGTGCGATTCAAACAACTTCAAGTGCAGCAGTTCTTAAGTGTGCACAAGCAGTACTTACATCTACCAACCAAACATCATCCTTTTTTGTATCTTTGAACCTGAGGAAACAAGACAAATAAATAAATTAAACCTGTAATACTGAGAAAGCAAAGAATTTTCACTCACACTGGTTAGTGAGAGATGCTCAACATTTTTTTTTTTTTACTCTGGCACAAATATTAGTTTTACACTCAGATGAAAATGTAGTTGAATTTTCCTAAGATGTTTTGGAGACAGCATGTCATTTAAATGCATGGATTAGACTGTAAGTCACGCAGAGCTGCACGAGGCGTTTTCAAAGCGCGCGGACACTCACGCGACACATACAAAGTCATGAGGAGGAACTTTCAGCAAGAGGGCTCATGCTCACACCTTGGTGCTGCGATATGAGGTACTATGTCGGCAAAGAAATGACAGCAGTGCTGACAAAATCAGACAACCATATTATTTCACAATGTACAAAACTGTCGGTCGCTAACCCAGCATCACTTACGTGCCGTCGAGATCTTCGACAAACGCAAACACGGCCGTAGCCCACAAGCAGGCTGCAATAAAAGGGCGAAACAGGGGAAACACCCGCGTCAATTTCAACCATCAGCAGCCGAGGCAGCGACGTCAGTGCTGCCATCATCGGTACGGCCGGCTCGCGATAAAAGCGAGCAAACTCCACAAACGGCACGGCAGTCAGGCAGCACATCTGCAAATTGCCAAAGAGAACGTGAAGGTTTCACGGGGACCTACCTGCCGACAGCAGAAAGGCTTTCCCGCCTGCCATCTTTCCGGCTGCAACTGCAGAACAGGAAGCGCGGCCGTCAAGGGACGCCGTAGTGCGCATGCGCGGACCGCCACGGAGCCACACGTGACAGAGGGGGGTGACTGTGCGGATGTAAGCCCAGAGGGTCCGGCAGTGCTAAGGACTAAGGGGGTCCAGGACCAGTCAAGACAGAAATGAAAACACACATGGTGGCCTGCATTGTGTCAAAATCTTATGACTAAGTATATCTGCTGCCTAGACTGATATATAATTAGCTACTTAGATTTAATAAAAAGTGAAATGGATTACAGCAATGACTGAATTTATTAAAATTGCAAAATGACTGAAAAGTTAAAAAGTTACTGTAAAGAATGCAAGATTCCACTGTCATAGAGACAGCTAACATGTGACTGAGGCTGGTTGCAGAGACAAAAATGTGTGGCGTACCCAAGCCAAGATGTGTACATCCCACAGTTCCATTTTTTCTTTACCAAAAATATTTTTTAATATGAGATATAGTATACACATACACTGACAAATATTAAGTAACACTAATATCTAATATTTACATATTATGAGATTTTATGTGATAAAATCATTTTCAGTATCTATCTATCTATCTATCTATATATCTATTTATCTATATATTTATTTGGTTTACATGGTGTCCAAAATTATTCCCGTTTAATTGTTCACAGTAAACCCACGAGTTACCAAATCTGTGAATGTCAAATTTGCGAATCTGGAGGGGAGACTATAATTTCATTAGTTTACATATTCAAGGGCCCCTGTAAAGTGCTGGGCCCTCTGAATCTGCCAGGGTATCCATGCCCCTCTGTCGCCCCTGGGTAGGGCCCCTATAAAGTGCTGTGCCCCCTGAATCTGCCAGGGTATCCATGCCCCTCTGTCGCCCCTGGGTAGGCCCCCTGTAAAGTGTTAGGCCCCCTGAATCTGTCAGGGTATCCATACCCCTCCATCTCCCTTGGGTAGGGCCCCTGTAAAGTGCTGGGCCCCCTGAATCTACCAGGGAATCCATGACCCCTCTATTACCCCTGGGTAGGGCCCCTGTAAAGTACTGCCCCCATCCCTCTCCCTAATCTACTAGGGTATCCATGACCCCTCTGTCACCCTTGGGTAGGGCCCCTGTAAAGTGCTGGGCTCCCTGAATCTGCCAGGGTATCCATACTCCTTCTACAACCCTGGTACTCATGTCTTCAGGATAGTCATGAGGCTGCAGATAGGTGTCCTTTTAAGGAAGAAGAAGAAGAAGGATGATGATGGATAGCCTGCAGGTGTCAGTTTTGTTGAGCTTTTGTTGTTCTCATGCACATGCTAAAGATGTACTCAGCCTGTTGTCATGTTTGTCAAATGCATACATAATGTTGCTTAGGATGGCTTCATAGCCTCCATGGTATCAATAGGCAGTTTTAGATGGAAGTATGTTTTGCATGGCAGCAACACAGTAGCCCCACATCTCCAAGGTTGGGGCAGAGGTGTCAATTTCAGGTCCAGAAAGTAAAAATCCAGACCAGGATTTTGTTTCAACCAATCAGTTGAGCATAAAGAGTCACAGTCACAGCTGCTCAACTAGTTGGTTGAAACAAAATTCTGGTCTGGATTTTTACTTTCTGCACCTGAAATTGACACCTCTGGGTTGGGGTTTGAAGTTTCACTGCTAGCTCTATGTGTGTGAATTAGCATCCCCCCCCAATGTACACAGGTTCCCTCTGTGTATTCTTGTTTTTCCTGGAGTCCAGTTAGATGAATTAGCAGGATATGTGTATACACTCTACAACAGATTGGCTTGTGCCGCATCCTGGGTTAGGCTCCAGGCCCAGGCTAAAGTACCTGAGGGGACCTTGGGGGCCCAGAGGCACCTCAACAAATTTTGGTCCAGGGGTGGATTGGTCCAGGGGTAACTTGTCCAGACCACCAGGAACATACCCACTATGTCAGATGGCCAGTGCAGCCGTGCTCCAGACTTACTATGATCCTTTAGTAGTAGTTAAAAGAATAATATTTATTCAATATCAGTCATCTGAAGTGTTTTAAAGGTGTAATCGAATTATTAACATATAGATCACAGTTTGGCTTTCTATACGCTGTAATAGTCTCCCTTTTGTACTGAGTGTGGAGTGATTTCACCACAAGGTGGCAGTGTTGCAATGCATTTTTATGACGGCCTCGTTTAAAGCAAGACAAGGCAGTTACGAGGCGCAGAGAAGCGCCCGCCTTCCCCTGAGCGGAAATGTCTGTGCAGTACTTCAGATCGCATTCATTCTTGACCCAAAGTCGTGAAAAAACCGCTGTATTTCCACGGAGCCACTAAAGAAAAAATTAATGCTGAAACAACCAAAGGGTTTTTATTATAAATTTAGTGTGTTACACATTATACCATTTAACAAAAGGACTGAATATTATAAAACATTTTATCCATGATAGTTCTCAAATATTATATAAAAAAACATTCCAATAGTACAAAATCAGGGGGATTTTGTGGTTCATTTCACTTAATTTTCATCACCAAAATTTTATATGTACTTTGAACATAATTCTGAAGATACTGTACATCAAAGCAGCAATATTAGCTTGGTATGCTTGTAAACACTGTAGCTAGGAAATAATAAATAGGATACTTCACATTAAAGACATTACATTTAATGCTAAAAAAAGTTTTAATACTGAGAAGCTTCTTTGTGGTCCAGTCTTCCAGAAGATTATGACTGGATCAGACTGGATAGGGACTACATGTTCTGTCTGATCTTCAACATGACCGGCTATGAAAAGCAGACAACATGGCAGATTACCCGTTAGGGGCTCCTGTATGACGGAGACACCCACTAGTCACTAAGGTCCAGTCACCCTTTGTGTGTTTCGTACTCAAAGGTTCAAGAATCATGGAGCAATTATTCCTGGTTAGACATTCTCAAACACACTTAAATGATCTGCACCCTCGGTAAACTGCCCCATCCGATTTGCTGCCAGAGAGGAATGAAAAAGCAGGGAGAATCAGGCTGAATAATTCCAACGCGCTGAAAAAAGAGCAGCGCTTTCTCACGGGTAAAGTGAAAGACATGAGTGCTTTACTAAACAGAGCCGCCGAGCGCGTGCGATCGAGCCCCGCCGCCAAGTTCCCGGGGGCCCTCTGCAGGCTGGGAACCAGGTAGCCATTCACAGAAGACCTGCAGAGCTCAACCGAAAGTACACCCCGACCGACGACCCCGCGTTTAATCCACAGCCAGAAACATTGTGCAAATTAAAAAGATAGAAATAAAAAGAAAAATTCAAACGGTATGCAGTCATTCTGGGTTCGGTGATGAGATCTGTCAAGGGGACTATCAAGACATAGACCCTTACGTTTAACTTTATTTTATAGCTAACTCACCACTGCATCTACTCAGATGCCTGCTTTCAATGTCTGAGTTCCATTGAACGTTATCTGCCTTTGAGGAAGTAAAACAATATTGAGCTATCTATATAGCCACACAATCTGGCTAAACAGCCTAGGCTGTGTTTCTTTTATAGACAAAGAAACAGTCTGTCTTTTCAGATACAGAGCATGCCACGGAGTCCTACACCCTGACTGCCAACAGCTTTTCCTGGGCCTTTCTATATACAGAAGTTTCGCTTATAAAGGCAGCGGAAAAGGTTCCGTTCCCATTCCCTCCTCTAACAAGCAGCGGTGGCTTCTCAAAGACTGCAACACTCCCTTAAATGCTAATTGGGTTAATTAGACAAAGCGGCAGCAAGTGATGGACACACCAGAGATTAGCGGTACGCTTTCCACTTTTGCTAATGCAAATGACCTTTGCAAGAGATGACCTAGAAATTAGGTCATTCTCCTAAGAGTAAACATGAATGAATGATCTAATCAGCTGTAATTGTACAAAAGTCAGGCTGTTTTAGAAAACCATGCAAATTGGTTTCTGGCAGAAAAGACATACATGTAATGGTAGGAAGCCCAGTTATATTTGGGTATGGTCTTCCATCTCTTGACCATCTCACTGATGATTCTGTCTCGCTGGATTATTTAGATTTCTGTCTCTCAAGCATGAAAATGAGTGGCTAAGAGGAGATTCAAAGTGAAAAAGCACCGCTGGCAGATGATGCCAAAGGCCACCGGTGTGATGTTGACACTATTCAGGAAGAGTAAGTAAAGGATCCACTGAACCTTTGAGTTTACGCACACATACCCACAGTAGGCAAGAAAAGTCCTGACGCCAAGGTTGAAGCGCTGGTAGCTACATCCATATGTTCCATCCCAGCTTCAGCATTCATCCTTGAGGGTGACAGCAGCCACCCCTGGAGCAATCTTGAGGTGGGCTCCAGACAAGAAGATAAACACACAACCGTGGTAGGGTTAGGCACATATGGAGCTCAAAGCACCATATCCACGGTAAGCATGAGGGGAACCAGGCAGGCTGGAGCTCCAGTGCAGCCCCTCCAAAGGAGTTCTGCCGTCCGGAATCCTGGATCTCCCTCAGCAAGAACAAGGCACATCTAAGCAGAGAATGTCGACTCCTACTATGGGAAAGATAAGGTTGGTGTGCAGCAGGGCCGCTCGCCAGGCTGTGCATGTGACTGGGGGGGGGCTGGGGTATCCATACGTGCAACATGTCACTCCAGGATGTCCGTCTCAAAGGGAACTAGGTGGTAGTAAGACAAGTTGGTGACATAAGCCTGGGCGTCGTCATCATCACCACTGTGCTCAGGCTCAGTGGCTGGGACTTCCCCACCATTCTCAGACCTGGATGGGGGACATTAAAGGCAATGATCATTTTGTCTACATCTGTATATCTTATACCATAACCCACCAGAAAAATTCAAAATATGTTGACTCTCTCACTAGAGTAAAAGTAAAATGTGTTGAATGTGTGTAAAATTCCCTTTTTATAACCCATGCATGTTCTTAGATTAAACCGACCCTAAATATTAATAACAGCCACACATAAAACAGAATGAATGGCATGTTAAAATCTATTTTTACAGCCTGAACATCACAAGACAAATATCTTTTCTTTAAATAACTTCTTGTTTACTGTCAGAATGTGAGTGCAACATATTTGTGAAACTTAGTACAGAAGCTGTACTAAGTACAGAAGTTCCACCGACTACAGGGAGGCTGAACTTTCATGATCAGGCTTGCTGACCTCACTTAGCATTCCAAATATTTATTGCAGATGTAAACAACAGGGGCAGTGTATGGCTCAGTGGGCAAAGCCCCTGTGCCTGTGATCAGAAGACCACTGATTCAAGCCTGGCCTTGGCAGAACAATCATGTCTATGGGCCTTATAACAATGCCCCAGACCCCCAGCTCCATGGGTGACGCTATAGGCGGCCACCTTTCACTGCCATGCCTGCTCATACCATCTGTGTGCCATGGAGAGCATGATGGGGTAGGTGCAAAGAGAATTTCCCAGTGTAGATCAATACAGTATTGCCATTATTATGTGTGTTTTTAATTAAGGTGCAGATTCTCATAAGGATAGTCTTTAAAGTGAAAGTTACAAGTATGCAGTGTCCTGTCACCCACATCTATTTTCAGGACCCTGAAATGAGTCTGACTTCATAGAATCTGTGTCACAAACATTCCCTTCATCAGTCTTTAAACCAGGGGCACCTGTAGAATCCATACTTTCAATCTGGGGCAGGGGGTTCCATGACATCTTGTACGTAATGTGTATGGAAAAAAAACAGGACAATCACTAAGTCAATTTTGGGGAAAAAAAACTTTTCCGGGGGGGGGGGGGGGCCAAAAAAGGTGGCGGGACCCCTCCAAAACAGGGTTGCCAAGCCCCCATGTCTTAAAATCAAAAAAAAAGAACT
>JAODKM010000001.1:24971344-24986274 GCA_026780845.1 Petrocephalus sullivani
TTTATAATTGCCGAATATATCAATTATTTCGATAGCAAGTATGGATGTGGGGAGGGGGGGGGGGGGGGGGGGGGGGGGGGGGGGGGTCTCTGTGTATGTGGTCATTGCATAGAGAAAAAATTCATTATTCAGGGTTACTGTACAAAGGTAATTTCTCAAGGCTGGAGTGTTTGTTCACGTGCATTCTCCAATCTCCATTCTCAAAGTTAGGATGTACAAACTCAGTTCTCAGAAGTCATAATTATTAGGACTTATAATTAAACTGTGAACTTATTAAATCTAGCCAATTTGTGATACTCTGCCCTGATCGGTCAATAATTAACAGATTATTGATGGATTTTCTTTCAGACCCCAAAAAAGAGTTCACGTGGCCTGTTTGGCGCAGTTGCTCACTTCCTGCAGACTGACTCATGTGTCCCATGAATCTCAGCAGAAGCTCACTTCCTCACCAATGAGAAGGCAGCAGGCAGCAGTCTAGCCAGGCATCATGTGCCATATCCAGATCAAACCTCTTTCCTGCTCTCAGTCAGGCCTAAACTGAAGGTACATTTCATGGAAGAATTGCTGAGTGTATGACTGGGCTCAATAAAACTTAATTGATCCAATTTTGCTTGATTGATCATTTTTTTGTAATCAGTGACTGTTTGTCTGTTTGTTTCAAATCATCATGTGATGTTTCAAAACTCTTTGAAGCAACTTCTGGGAACTATATCCATTCAAATAGATCTAACTTTAAATTCTTTGTTTGGGAAAACACAAACAAAAACTTATACAAATACCATAAAAGGGCATACATTCAGAAAGCCCTTTTTTATAATTATAATTGACTTCTATGATTAACATATTGCTGTCATCAATCAGATCCGAAAAACAGAATATCATATAGTTCGAAAATGAATATCCAGATGGGAAAATGGTTATGACACGACATCTGAAAATGCTTTATCCAAATCTGCTTCAGGAATTTGGGGATCTGGCAGTAATGACCTGAAGCTAACAGTTGCTTTTCGCTGCCATGGCGAATGGTAGCAGTTAGCCCGCTCTCGATTATGGCTGGAAAGTAGTTCTAAACGGAGAGCAATTACGCTTATTTACACAGCTTCCCCTTGTAATCTCACTGCCCGTCCCGTAATTTCAGGACACATGGTGAGCACAATGAAATCTCAAATAAAGGTGGTGGATGTTCAGATGCCCACATACCCACCAGAGGCACTTGCAGGGAAAGGAAGACTGTGGGGCCCCCTACAGGAATCGGCAGCACGTGTTTTTAATGCAGCCCATTTGCTCTTATCCGCTGACGCCACCAGTCCGAACATTCCCTCAATCTAAGTTGGTAATCGTCGCACGTCACAGGGGGGGATTCCTAGCCACAACCTCCAGGCAAAGCACCTAGCATGCTAATTACTGCCCCAAATGGCCTTTTCCTGTTCTGCTAAAGAGATCTTCTCCAGCTGATACAGAGCAGCGATTTGGCCTGGTCATGCCCCTTAAGACCCGCCTCCACCCTGAGGCTCGGCCTAAGTTTACACCCACCCGCGAGTCTGCATCCACACGAGGCTGCAAAGCTGCGGGGGCTAAAACCAAGAAGGCGGGGGCCGGTTAAATTTAGGATGTCAGATTTCTTCTTCGGGATGGTGTGTCATGCTCTCCGTGTGACATCAGCCCCCAGACGCCGTACCTCTTTGTTGCCCTGTTCCCATAGCACTGAGCAGAAACAAGAATGGAATGACCCTCTGCCAAATATGATATTCCTCAAATGTATATGTATATACACACACATACATACTCCTCAAAGCTCACTACAATATCAAACAGGTCTTGTGTGGATTACAATAATGATGAAAATTCTGTGCATTCCAGATGAAAATATTAAAGGAGAAAAATGTCATTAAAAACCCTGATTAAACCCATATTCACGATAATGTAAGAAAGGCTCAAAATAAAATCTTAATATCATTATGGACTACAGTAATTCAGGGGAATGTACAAGGAGCACACTTTTACCATTATGAAATTATTTCAGGGTCTGTTTCCAGAAACAGTTAAGATTACAGGTTTTGCTCTTTGAACCAGCAACCTTCTGGCCACAAGGACCATGGATAAGTCTTAACACTCAGATGGCCTCACTCCCTTAACAGGCCTCTCTGTGGTCAAGCATTTACTTTTTATTTACTTAGCAGATGATTCTATCCAGACGTGACGTACATCTTGGAGAGAGCAGGGTCTGCCAGTCCCTGGAGCGATTCAGGTTAAGGGTCTTGCTCAAGGGTCCATCAGTGGCATCACTCTGCAGACAGTGGGATTTGAACCAACAACCACCCATTCACTAACACAGTGTCCTAACCAGCTGAGCCACACATGCCCCAAGAAGACAGAGCCATGGAAGAAGAACAGAAACTAGACATGTTCTTCCTCGCATTAGTACCATAACTCCACGGTCAATGAGTATTTTGGAACACAGGTAGAAAGTGACACTCTGTTACTGCCACACCAGGCTGCTGAGGAAATCAGCTTCTCCTGATAACACGTGCAAAGCATTCCTGAAGCTGGGAAGGGTGTTCAGAGAAGCAGTGAACAGCTGCTGACAGCTGTGAACATAGCTGCTCCAGTATCCGATCAAGGTCAATGAAGTAAGTTCCCAAAAGACCAGAGTACCCCCCCCCATCCCACCCCACTCCACAACAGAAGACCCCTGATAAGATAATTCCAGGGTCACATGGTGTACCGGAGTCCGCTATCTGCAAGGACCGTGTCACTGATGTAAAGCAATGCTGTCACAATCCAAATACAAAACTTGGTGTCACGTTTAAACTGACCAGGTTTTACATCTATCCAGGCATTTTCTGGCCATAAAGTGATTTTATTGCCGAAGAACTGAACCTGTCCTCACTGGTTAAGTATCAGACATGTAACTCACCAGACCTAACTAGCCTGAAGAGCTGCTATAACTTGTTTAACTGAATTATCTTTAATTGCTAACACCTAGATAGCAGTGATTCAGTTGGTACTTCTACTAAGTTGGACAGATGGCCATTCTATCACAGGAGACACGTCATTCAGAGGCACACCAGAAGCCACTAGACTTATGGAAGGATGTGAGAAAACCCAGAGGAAGCCCTTGGGCAAACTTTGGAATCAAACTCACAACGTGAAAAATGTGGAGCCACAATGATGTCACCATATCTTAAGATGATGTCACTAATATGTTAATTCATTCTACTTAATCTGGCAACAATTTGCCAACATAACAATAAAGAGATTCTTCTTTGGTCAACACATTTAACATCATTAAAAGGAAACAACGTTAATTATGCTGTCAGTCCTTTAAAAAGTTCTACGTTTAAAATTAGAAATAGTTATCTAATTAGACTTCAGCCGCATTAGGATGGTACAGTAATATGAAAAAAAAAACAGTAACAATCCCAGAGGATAAGAATGGCATCTCTCCAAGGTGATAATCATGTACTTAAGGTGTCTTTGCTTCTCTACGGTTTTTATTTGGTTGTCTGCATAACAAGACGTTGATTCCGTTTAAACATCGATGGTATTACTAAGAATATGAAGGCAACATCGAAAGAGGCCGAAACATTATAATAATGGCGATAATTATGATTCTCTATAAAAATGTACTTGTCAAAGACGTGGGAAAACCCGGAGTTTCCCCTTCTGTATTTGGGATCTTGATCTTACCCCGAACGACGTAAACACGACAAGCACATGACTGATCGTAACGTTTTGTTTACATGCCGATTTACAAGGAGCATAATTTGGTTCAAAGAACATAACACAGTCCAAATCCAGTAAACCGATGTGGATTTTCAAATAGTACCGTTAAATACTATGAGAAACTTAAAGTGCCGACTTTGCACTTTTTTCAGACATACGTATTTGGTTGACACTTCATCGTAAATTGCGGAAAATGCATGTTTGGTCTCGGTCAATCTGTATAAATACGATCAGGAATAAATACTTGGGGGGACTTTTTATGCCGCGGACAGTTTGATATTTTTTTCTTTCCAAAGATGCCTATAGGTACAGACCTTCTATGAGGGGTGATTTTGAGAGTTGCTTTCTGTCCTCCGGGAAGGACTCCTCCAGCTTTTTCAACAGCCTGCCCAGATCAGAGTAACTCCTGTGCAAGTATAAAATGTTCCTATCCGACCATTCCGTCCGAATCTCGAAGAAGTCCTCCTCTTCCCCTCGCCGGCCGACGATCAGGCGCCGGATCCCGTTCACCCAGCAGTCCTTCACGTACATGTTCACCAGCGAGGTGCCTTCAAACACGGCCGATGCCATGCCTGGGCATTCAGTCCACTATCATGATGCACCCCACCCCCTTGGCAAATGCCCCGGTGTCAGAGACGTCATTTGCTCAGGACCCAGGTCCGAAAGCCCGTGAGGAAGGGCTGATCTCCAGCGTGCAAAGCAGAAAAAATCGAGGGGGAACAGGCATCCGGATGCGCAGGCTCTTCCACGGACTTCCGACGCCACGCTGTTACATTGTGAAACATTAACGATCAGCACGCAATATTAAAACGTGGCGCTGACGAGCACTGGGGACCAAAAGACAGAAGACGTGGCAAAAATTAATGAATTGGTTTATTTTTTCTACACATCTCAAGTAACTAAAATTCACTTTTATTTTACTTCATGCCGTTATCTGCTCTCTCGGCTGTTTTGCGCTGTTACTGCAACTTGAAAATATCGAGTTACGTGTTTAATGAAGTTTACTGAATATAAGTGTACGTGCTGTTTACACTGTAGCCTAATAAGAATCTATTCTCCCTAAGTGATTATCCAGTGCGGGGTTGTACTGATACATCCTGAACTGGATACCACGCTATTTCAGAGCAAGGCGCGCTCACCGTTATATTAGTATTACTGGCTACTTGCTAATTTTAAATGGCGTAAATAATATTTGATCGCTAATTTTAGTCCTCGTGTAGTTTTTTTTATTAGGTTGTGAGCATGGCTCGATTATGATCATACATGACCGAGCGATTCGAAGGGCATTTTTGATGCTGTGATTTGTCCAACATGAGCTGGCCTCATTCCAGCCCCTTCACGGACACCAGGGTGTGACCTGCCGAGTCACGTCTTCCTCCGTACTCTTACTATTTACATATTTTCTTAATCCTGCCACTTCCTCAAGACGTACTCCACTCCTTAGCTTTGCAATCACTCTCCTGCAATTCTTTTAAAAAAATATGTATTCTTAGTTTTATTAGATGTGTATTGTATTGTATTCTCTGGTTAAATGTTATAAATGTTAGCGTAATAAATGTTTGACTACGGAATATTATTTTATTTTTCAAAAATCCATCCACATCTCATTACTGCGTATCCAGTAATATGGGCCATTCTTCTAGGGGGAAGGGGGGATAAGAGGGGCCATAATTCATGCAGAAGGGCCAACCTTATCATTAGCCAATGATATGTTTTGCTTCAGCGAGTGACAGGGTTGAGGGCTCTCTGGAAGCCAATCAGCTTTTAGCTGGGGCCCCGCCCCCCTCTATACGCCCCTGTCCAATAATGGATACTGGTGAGCTTGGAGCATATTTCAGTATGCACAGACTATAAGGCAGGAGAATTATGGATGGGATGCCAGTTTGCAGCCAGGACACATCAATTTAGGGCAATTTAGAGACACCCATTCACGTAACTGCATGTTATTGGTGACTGTGGACAACATGAAAATTCCTCCGGAGCTGGAATCAAACCCACAGCCCTGGAGGTTTGGCTGCAGTGCTGTTTCTATGGTTGTAGTTCACTTATGCTGTTCAACAGTAACATTCTGCTTATTTCTCAATGATGCTGTTTGTACACGTTGAAGTTATTTTGCATAGCTATTATATATCTATTATATAGCTGTAGTTATTTTATAGTCTAATATTACTGCCCACTATGTATGTTGAATCCTTAAGTAAACAACAGTTTAAATACTCAAGAGCCTTTCACAGTGTGTAGTTATAGGCCTGAAATTCAGAGAATGAGGGGGACTTTTGCCCAGAATTTCATTTACAGCCTTTGCTTGTTTAACTTTAACACATCACTTTACTTCAACCGTTTTTACTTCAAAACAATTCTGGATAAATCTTCTATATTATGTATCATTCCATAAATGAACTAGAAATATATATATACAAACGTGCTGATTTTCAGCCGCTAGTCATTGTTGCTCACAGTTAGTCAGTGCTAGTCCCACCATTACAAATAAAAAAAAAAACTGAAAAATAACCCCCCAGGAAAGTTTGGAGGACGCTGAGTGATCATTATGGGAATAAGAACCAGGCCTTTTTCCTCTCTCTCCATGTTAATTCACAATACATTCTTCTTTTTCGAGATCCTTTATAATACAACCCAATATTTTTAACCTTCTCAATATTAGTCTCCAATATATTTTATTCCCATGGCTTGCACACTGTGTCTTGTTCATTATTAATGATAATGTTTAATTTAGTAGCACCCACATTTGTCTTCTACATTGTCAATATCCATCAGAAACCTCAACATATGTCAATACATATAGAAAAATAATTAATGCCAGTAAAGGTAATAGAAGCCGACCTTGAACTGTACCATTGTACCATTGTTTTGGTACGTGGGGTTACTTAGAGATTTGGATTAGTGGATGCAAATAGTAAGTGTTCATTGTTTTGTAGTATACATGTAAATAGCCTGTTAGTGATGTTACCCAAGAAAAGCAGCCAAATCTTTGCATTGACTATGCCGTTCAAATTCAGACTCCAAGGTTGTTTGGTTTGCAAGGAGCTGGCACACGTAGTCACCAGACGCCCATGATGCCTCGTAGATGCGTTAGACAGCATTACCAGCACTTGACAGAGTTTGATAGGGGTCCCATTGTGTGTGCATGAGGCTGGGTGGTCATATCATGCAACTGCCTGGCATGTAGGGCATGCAGATGTCAGATACCCAATGTTGGAACCAATGGGCACGTGAGGGCACTCACATGTCGTGAAGGTTCCAGTCACCCAAGACAGACCACATAAAGGTAGGATTGTTGTATTGTGTGCCAAGCATTACAGAACCCCATGCCATCTGTGCCTGCCATCCGGGCACAGGTATTGAACTCTCCAAAACATCCCGTGCCATCCCGCACCGTGTCTCGACAACTGGCATCAACTAGATTACAGGTTCACGGTTCCATGCGTAGATTGCTATTAATACTAACACTGACACAGCTGGTTTGGAGTGGTGCTGTAACCAGGAGGCATGGACTGATGATGAGTGGTGGTGTACCATGTTCAGTGATGGATCTCGGTTCTGCATTACCATGGATGACCGTCGTGTGAACGTATGGCGGTGCCAAGGGGAGAGCTCAGGCGTTAACTCAGACCCAGTGCCAATCCACAGGATCTCGAGGGCCAGTTACAACAGCTGTGAGCCGACTTGCAGCAGGAGAGGATACAACGGCTGTATGACTCCCTTCTCAACCCGGTCTCACGACTTTTCTTGCAGCTATCAGGACATAAAAATCTATTGAATCGTGCTGCGATCACACCTTAGGTCTTTTTCATGTGCTAGGACAACGCTTCACTACCCTATGTATTTTAATGCGCAGTGCGTAACACCGTCACTATGAGCGCTAACCGGTGACTGAGGGACGTGATCTGATAACGCCGTCGACAATGTGCGATGCCACCATGCAAAACAGCGCCTGGTTTTTACTTCTGTCGCATGAATGAGTGAATCTACACATTTCCCACTAAAAGTGAAATAATAATGTGTTGATTCCTTATCACGTTTGCTTACAGAGCGGTTGAAAGCAGCTGAAAGGCTGCGAGACGGGGGAAAAGCATACAACCCCCAGATCTGATAACTCTGTCGACGATGTGCGATGCCAGACATGAGAGGGCGTCACGGCTGAGCCGTTCGAACTGGAGATCTGATTTGGCATTCGGCAATTTGGCACGGATAAACTAGATATATGCCTGAACAAGTGTGCCGAGTTTCATGAGCCTGCAGTGACCTTCTGAACTTGCCCAGGTCGGCAATGTTAGGTGAGTGGAGGCACCCCACCTGTCACCTGACAGTCCATAACTCTAAGTAGGAGTGACGGAGGAAGACGGTCCAAAGGTTCCTGAAACTAGACAGTCTGCTCTTTAATTCCATCCATACATGTCCATTAAAATTATGCATCCCTCATATCGGACCAGCACGTTATTCAAGATGAAAGATTCCAAAATTTGGACCAGTGGTGAATTTCATATTAGAATCAATTAGTGGATAATTTCACTTTTAGTGGGAAATGTGAAGTATATTCTCACAAGATTGCATAGATTCAGTCATTCATGCAACAGAAGTAAAAACCAGGCGCTGTGGTCGCATCGCACATTGTCGCAGCGTTATCAGATCGCGTCCCTCAGTCACCAGTGAGTGCTCATAGTGGCAGTGTTACACACTGCGCATTAAAATACAGAGGGTAGTGACATACATAGGGTTGTCCTAGCACGTAAAAAAGACCTAAAGCGTGATCGCAGCACATCTGAATAGATTTTTATGTCGTGATGGCTGCACGAAAAGTCGTGAGACCGGGTTGCCCTTCTACACCGTATCAACATATGGATCCAGGCCCTACCGACATGGCACCAGCAGTGCCCCCATACTGCCAACTCTCTTATTCATTTTATCTGATATTATAATCATTGCGATACAGTCACACAACCTCTCACCACGTGCAGATTCATTTCATTTCCACCAGTCTGTCTGGGTGCTTAACTTTTTTTTGTCACTGAGTGTATATATAAAAACTATTTATCAAGGTAATCAAACTATTAAAGACATAAATTATAAAGGTAGACTCTGTAAATAAGCATATAACATAGCGTAGGAGTGACAAATGACAATTGAACATAAGTTATTGCACCTATCATAGGTTACTGCCAAGTTTGACTGAATAGCTATATACAGTATAAAACCACATATATACAAAGATCCCTGCTGGGAACCCTTGCTGTGCAGTATTTGTCATTGGCCCTGAAATGCCCTTCCTATGTTCAACATAAAACACGCATAGATTGTTACATGTATCAACACGGATTCCTTTGAATTGAATAAATTATGGCCTTATGTGTACACATATATCCACTCGTCAGTATCATTTTAAGTGTCATGCCATAAATTAAAAAGATACGATTTCATATGATGGATCATTGCGGTATAAAAAGGCAGATCCACCAGAGATTATGCATAGTATGCAAATTTTGCAAGACTTGCCAATATACCCTGAGTTTCAGGGCCTATTAATCAAATGCTGAAGTACATTTATTTGGTGCTGTGGATCTGTCATGACTCCAGCATTATACTGTACACCCTGCATCCGTCTTTACATTGATCATACCAGCAAAGAACTGTTACATATGTATGAGGGGAACAGATAAAAGCTGACATAACATTGCAACAACCTATTGCAGGAAACTTGATTACACTAGCAGGCCGCTGAGGCTGGAGGTTGGGATAACAAGGTAACAGGAAGCTCTGCTTGGTTCACTCATGTAGATTTATGTTGTGAAAACATTGTATGGTGATTAAATGACACTATTTCATTAGAATACTATAGTGGATGTGATTCAGTCCAGATATTGTATGAGATATAAACACCCTTATAAATGGAGGGAGTTGAGTTTTTCATACAAGTCAGAATGAAAAATGAATTTAATCATGTCCAGAGGGGATCTGGGACTGTTCCATTTTAAAAGATTACTAACAATAAAAATACATGCACACACAACATTTTAACTCATGTGGATAAACCCAGCAAGGAGCAAAAGGATGAGAACAAGTTTAGGAAATCAGCAAGCAAACGCTCAATTGAAAAAAAAAAAATAAAATACTTGCCCAAAATGTAAGTGAATATAATCCTGCATCAACAAGCTATGTGGAGATACGGTGTGCAGAAAGGCAATAATATCTATTTTTTTTACTTTTTTTGTTTTAAATTTTATAAATTTTAAAGGAAGAGATACAAAGCAAATGCACACAAAGAAGGCAGGTCACGAGATCAGTATTAAAAAATAAATGGGCATAACTTCCAATGCAAACATTGGACACATAAAGCAGGAATTCATATCAAACCAATACAATACCTTTTTAGTCAAAAAAAGAGTGTTGAAATCAAAGAAGCCGTTGGGGTACTATACTGCACCTACAAAGTCGAAACACAGTAAGTGCGCTGACACTGCATCACTGACCTGGGGCGCTGATTCTCTCTGCAGCACACTTCAGCGGCTGCTGCATTTCTTGCGGCAGGAGGTTGCGCTAGTCTTTTATCAGGCAGGCTTTGAGAACCTAATTCAACATGGCATCGCAGCCTCGTTTGGTAACCTCTCTGTGGTACTGAAGTTGAAATTAGTCTGACTCTTACAAACTGCATGGAAGATCATAGGTGTAAGACGGCATCCATCCCTTCAGTCTACCTAGAAGCCAGCTGTGCCAAGGCAAGCCGACCAGATGATCGATACGTCTCATGTGCTACACGCTGAGTATGAGTTACTTAGCTGTAGCACCACTCTATCTGTCTGTCTGTCTGTCTGTCTAATCTAATTTTAGTGTCATTTTATAATTTTATTTTAATGTTTATATAGACATGCTTCTTGTCACCTTCAGCTGTCACAGTCTGTGCCGTGGAATGTGAGTTTTGTTACGGGGGCTGCATGGCCGGAAGCCTAAGCCAGTTTTCCTACATTCTGGAACAATAAAATGAATCTTGATTCTTGACATTGAAACTGAAAAAAAGGGCATTGCCTTAGTTTAAGTGTGTTTTTTGGAGCTACTGTAATTTTCTTCAAAACCAAGTATAGTTGACAAAAAAACAGCCTAAGGGACCTGATTTGAGTCATAACTCAATTTGGATAAAATATGCAATTACACAGTTTTGCCTTTATATGGCAGTACATTGGATACCTAATTTTACCTTTACCAAATTACCTTTACCTTTAACAAATTTAGATTCTAGTTTGCCATTTAGATTCAAGTTAATTGCCATAAACCATCTCTTCTGTTCTCTCGACCATTTCTCTGCAGGACTGTTGTCTTCACGTTATTAATCTGTGCCATGTGTTCACAGCTAGCCAAGGCTTGAGCTCAAAAGGCAATCTGCTACCATTCCCTAGCGAACCACTGAAAAAGACGGCTAATGTCAGTTTAACAAGTTCATATAAAACTCTAGTAGCCAGTAGAATAAGCAGAGAGCATCAGAAATAATAGCTCATAGACTCAATTTCCTGAATTCATTGGCCATTTAAGTAGCCATAGCAGACCAGGCGCACTTGCAAGATAACAGAATTCAATGCCTATATATTTAATTCCTTGTTATGTCATCTGTTGTGATCTTTTGTTTTAACCTCTCACATACACAGCAAGTCAGTTCTTTCTAATTTACTGCTGTAATCTCATTTAGTGGGCGGTTAATGGACCTCTGCAACTTCCAGAAATGTCCTCCATAAGTGAAGCTCTTTTCATTGTTGAAATTCCCAGTGTCGCCAGTTTTACACTGACTCAGTAACGGGAGAATGCAGCAACAGGGGGAGTGTTTTCTTTATGAAGCTCATGTCCAAAAACAAAAAGCTGCTGAGTATTTGCCATGCCTTGGTTATTTAGTTCAACTGTTCTCCATGCTTGGCTGGTGAGCAATTCCACTCAAATTGATTTAATAGTTTTCTACCATGTATACAGTAGTTTTGTTTACTGGATCCAGGTAGGTATATGGTTCAGTTGGACTACAGCATGCCCTCTCCTTCACCTTTAACGAGATATCTTCAGGTTATCTGCCCAATTTGCCCAATTTGGTAATTGCAAGAGCTGGTTTACATATTTTATAATGAAAGGAGGGATTATTACATGGGGATTATAGGACTTCTTAAAGGCGAAAGGGACAGAAGGGCCAAGCTTATCATTAGCCAATCAGCTTTTAGCTGGGCGGCCTGCTCCGGTATACGCCCCTGAGGCAGAATGAATTCAAATTAATAATTCATCTAAGCTAGGTGTGTAAGAAATTGTTAGTGTCTTGAGGTCCTGGGTATGGTGTGAGACTCTGCCCTAGCAGATCTATGGCATATGAGTCATATCTTAAATTATGAAGGAACTGTTACCCGTTCTTTCCTTCTTACAGCCCAAGAGGTCTTTATCAAGAGAAGGAAATAGATGAAAAAAACAAAAGCTAGCTTACAAGGGCGCAGGTTGCTTCCACGTGTCTTCTTGTGAGCTAAAAAACTACTGGGAAGCCTTCGAGATGAGGTGCGTCGGCTTGCATGACCGCGGGCGGCTGCTGTCCGGGGTGCTGGTGCACCTGGCCATGCTGCTGCTGCACGGGCACCGCTGGAACGTCCTAAATGCTAAGCTTGCTCTGTCACAGCCTGAATCCATCTTCCTGTAAGTCACTTAAAAGCATCTGCTAAGCAACATGAATAGCAACTACAACAGCCCTCAGTCAACACAACACATTAGAGATGTATGAAAGGTGATCATCCAGTGCTTGAACTGGGAAGACGGGTGCCAGTACCCTCTTTGCTATTCAGTGCCAAGTGATTATCAGAGGTGTCAGTACATTGAGGAGAAGAACGAAGAGGTGCCCATACTATGTGCCGACGAATGCTGGGCCACTTAAAACACCAGTAGCAACGCTGTTAAAATGCCTACAGTATATGTGCCATTGTCAGAAGGTAGAGGAATTCTGGAATGTTTGAGAATTCTGGAGTCATTGAAGCTCAGGAATAACAAGTGGCACCTAAGAGCCGCTTTCGGAGGTTAGCGCTCTTCCAGCCACAGACTCTGCTTCACTGCAAGTTAGAATGACAAACATTTTTTCATTCACCAACTCTGCCTTGGACAATGATGAGAAACTGAACATCGACCAAGAATGAGTATGAGAAACATCAATATGGTTCGGAAATGGGAGAGCTTACAGAGAACCCTGCAGAAGCTGCTATCAATCAACAAAATTTGTTCCATTTTGTGCTCCATTTCAGGGTAGATAGTGTGTCATAATGCAGGCCTATGAATGTCTTATGATAAAAGTACTGAGAGTTTTTACTAAAGCCTTGAAGCCTTGGAATTTTGTTCAATCATACTCAACCTCGAAAGTACCATGTATATTCTAAAGTTTTAGATTACGGGTTTCGTTGATAAGTACACAAAAAGTTAATTTTCTGTACTGTCCTGTCACACTACAGGACAATGGAGCATTCAGAGAATTTCAGTTTGTGGAGTGATGCTGCACTGATGCTGTCAATTTAGATGGCATCTGCATCAATGAAATACAAAATAGTGAGCTGCTGCAGGCTGTAAGGTCTGATCATTTTTGAATGATTAGACTCAGACACAGACAATAGACTGGGTTACCTAGAGAAGTTATTGCCCAAGGTGAGAGGGAGCCTTCACAAAACGTCCAAAGTGATACACACGTGGACACACTCACATTTGCTTTTTGGACTCACAATCAGGAAGTGCCTTGCTGGAAGCGCCTTGCTGGAAGTGCCGATGGCCAATCAGATAACGAGGCCAGGCACCCTGTGGCATCATGGGAGTAGACTTTAGTTTGTGTACCACAACTACAATGTAATTATCTTACATTTTAATGATTCATGACTGTCATAAATCTTAAAAAGACATACTGGTTTCATATGCACTCCTGTGAGAGAAATAGTAACATATTCTTAATAACTTAATGTCTTTCAAACTTCATTAGATGTAAATTGTGTTCCATCAGAGTAACATTTTTATATATACATAGTGCTGTGCAAAAGTCTTAGGCAGTCAAGGTGTCAACCAAATGATGTTTAAATGATCTTCATGTTGGTGTAGAACTATGATTTTGTGTTTGTCAAAATGTGTCAGCTAAGCCATTTAAAAATCTCTCCTAAACAGTAATGGAATTATTCGTAGCACCCATCCAAGGTTTTTTGGCTCGATGACAGTCACACCATCTCTGAATAATCGACACCTCTTTGAGTTGTTTAACCAATGAAGTTAATTAATTAGGGGAGCGAGTGGCTGGGGTGCCTCTAAGGAGAGATTTGGGGAACAAAGTGGTGTTCATCTAGCCATCCAGCAAGATATCAGTGACATTTTAGGGAAAGGAAGAAATTTCTTTTAGCTTTTATTGTGTTATTGTTGTGTTCATTTGAATATATGCCTGTGTTAAATTGTGTGTATCTGTTTTCTTGAGCAAATAAACGCTTACTACACAGATAAATTGCTTTATACATTTTATTTAATGCCTAAGACTTTTGCACAGAACTATATATCCCATTATTACTGTATAAATATTGCAGTTATAAATAGTCCTCTTTCCTATTTCATTCCATGACTTGGTGTTGCCAGAAACCCTTGTAAAGCCAGGAGCCAATGACGTTTTTGTTTTAATGTTTAAATTTCCATGTCTTATTTTAGCATAACGTCCTTTTTAGTATGTCTAGGTGCTTAATGATTGTTCATTCAGTGAAGATGTAGCAACAGTTGTATCATGAGAGGATCTGCCTCCAACTATATAGCTTAAAAATAGCAGAGTTCTACTGAGTGCTGAAAGGTGTGTTTTTGTAGCTTTTGTGTGGTATCATAAAACAAAAGACTTGGCCTAATCTTCAGTTAGAGAACTATTTCAAATCAGCCATGAGCAAATGGGAATTTGGAAGTTTGAATCCCTTCCCATTCACATAATTTGCCTGTGTATTAAGACATACTCCATTCTGGTGAAAACAGGAGTAAAATTTAAAAAATTAGCGATTAGTGGTGTATTTACATATGCAGATTTCAGGGAAGCGTTTCTGTGGAATCCCTCAGAATGGCTGTCACATCTATTGACGGGCCGGGGGGGGGGGGTGTCGTGTCTCCCGAAGCCAGATGGTGTACCGAGGATGGGTGGGAGAGCTACGATTCGGGGGGGGGGGGGGGCCCAGGCAAAGAGCTGCGGC
>JAODKM010000001.1:24986374-24997420 GCA_026780845.1 Petrocephalus sullivani
ATGTTGTTGTTGGTTTGGGGTTATGGGGAGTTGGAGGGGCAGGATGGGTGGGGGGGCGCAGGGGTGGGGAGGAAGGGGGGGGGGGGGGGGGGGGGGGGGGGGGACTGAGTTCTACAGAAGCAGGATGGTGTACTGAGGATGGGATGCAGTGAAAGAATCTGGTGGTGGGGTGGGGGCCAGAACAAGCGATCTTCAGAGGGAGGGTAGCGTGGGACCATAGACCCTTGTGTGAGTGTGAGAACTTGAATGTTCAACAGGGCCAGGACAATCATGAGAATGGCTCCAAACATACATCCCTGGTCCTGCTGTACTTTATGGGGAAGACCACGAAAGCAAGATAAGCCCTCATTCAGGACCGACATACTGGCATTTACTCGAAAAGGAATAGTTGTTCACAGACAGCTTTTGTGTGAGTTATATAGCAGTTTCAGGACCCCATTAACACAATCCGGCAAAACCAGAACCAGATACCCACAGTTCATTCATGTGCTGAATTCTTCACACATCTAAATGGGGCGACCTTTCCTTGACAGATTCAGGCCCATTTTCTGACAGTGGCGTTCTCACCAGCTTAGGATCTTCTTCTGTTCTCAGTCGCTTTGCTGACGGCCATGCAGGGTCAGCCCGGGACACGCGCTAGCCTACTAAAGTACTGCATAGCTTCCACATTCCGCACTCCGGCGTCATTAAAAGAAGCTGGCAATCCAAGCATCACATCGATGTGTGGGCAACACAGAGGGAAAATGTTTCTAATTGAGTAACCATACTAAGGGTTGGCTTCTAGAGTGAAGTCAGTGTATGCTGGATGAAAGCCTGCACTGAAGACTCTATACAGATGTTACACAGCAGACTGAAGTGAACTCTGTAATCAATAGTGGATTCAGGGACCTAATCCTTCCCTTGCAAATGGCTTTTAAGTTAGTGATACTTCATTACAGTGCCAGTATATAAAAAAAATGTGATGTTGATCTTTTGCATTATTGAAAGACGCTGGACTTTTGAGACACATCTAAACAAAAATCCATCCATCCATTTTCCATGCAAATATATGCAGTACATAGTGATTGTATTTTTTAGCAGACATGTTTTATCCAAAGTGATAAGTATAATTCAGAGAGCAAGATCAGCCAGTCCCAGGAGCCATTGGGGATTTAGGGCATTACTCAAGGGCCCAACGTAGAAATCACCCAGCTGACCCTGGGGTTTAACCTGGAGACCTACACCACTGAACCAGAAACTCCCCGTGATTTACCATGAGAAACAGTTCCCAAGAACTCTAAACAGTACAAACATCTCATTGCATGAAACTTCCACCAAACAGTGAGATTTCTTCTGTTTTTCATGACATCTCAGGGATATAGCTCAGAGAGTAGCATCTCACGCTTCAGACATTCCACGCTGTTGTGTTTGAATCCAGTCCTATTTCCATATTCTTGCCATGCCTCTGTGAAGGTTTCCTCCCACTATTCTGCTAATGATACATGACGCTAAATTCCCCCTAGCATGCAAACACACACATAGGCCAATATCTTTTTGTCTAGGGTATTCACAACGTTATAGCCTAAACAGTGTCAGGGCCATGGGAGACATCTGGGAGGCCTAGCCCCACCCCCAGAAATAATCACTGAGAGATTATTATCTTATTAGCCTGTGCCCCACAGTGACCCGGCAGACAGATTTGTTTGGGTTCTGACCCTGACCCTGTGCCT
Organism: Petrocephalus sullivani; assembly: GCA_026780845.1. Lineage (NCBI taxonomy): Eukaryota > Metazoa > Chordata > Actinopteri > Osteoglossiformes > Mormyridae > Petrocephalus > Petrocephalus sullivani. Next base: position 24,988,084 of record JAODKM010000001.1, read on the forward strand.
CATGAGGTGGGATTGCCAAGATCCGGTGTCTTTTTTGGGTGGGTGAGTCTGGAATGTGGATGAACATCATGAATAAACCTTAAAGAGTTGCCTGCAGTGAGATTGCGGAGATTTTGTGTGGAGTAATACTAACAAGTAAACCTCCGATACCATATAGAGATGTCACCTACATTAAATGTGACATTTGATGGGTCAAAGATCTCATTGGAACTGACAAGTGAAATTGCATAACCTAACTAGGCAGATACTGACAATTTACGAGTCCCCCAAATAAGAGGACAGCAATATTTACCACCCAGCGCTAAGAGTGTGATTCCCCCACAAACTGAATTAATATCTTACTTTCTGTTGCTGCTGCCTAGCCGTTTTCAGGGAAATGCTGGGACACCTCTGCCCTCTAGTGGCTGAGTGGGGAAATTGCAAATAAAATGCAATGCAGGTTAAGCAGACAATATGGACAAAAGTATTGGGACACACCTCTCAATCACAGAATTTAGGCCATTGCCACAGATGTATAAAATCAAGCACCTAGCCATACATTTAGGTTTACAAAGGTTTATGAAAGAATGTATCGTTCGGAGGAGCTCACTGAATTCAAGCATGGTACTGTCATAGGATGCCGCCTTTGCAATAAGTCAACTTGTGAAATTTGTTCCCTGATAGATATTCCACAGTAAACTATAAGAAGTATTATTGCAAAGTAGAAGCATCTAGGAACAACAGAAATTCAGCCACGAAGTGTCAGACCACCTAAAGTATCGGAGCGGGGTCAGCGAGTTCTGTGGCACCTAGTGAGTAAAAGTCACCAGCACTCTGTTGACTCAATAACTGCAGATTTCCAAACTTCCGCTGGCATTAACCCCAGCACAAAAACTGTGTGCCGGGAGCTTCATGAAATTGGTTTCCATGGCTGAGCAGCTGCATGCTCTCATCAAAAAGTGCAATGCCAAGTGTCGGATGTAGTGGTGTAAAGCACACTGCCATTGGAGCAGTGAAAACATGTTCTGTGGCATGACAAATCACGCGTCTCTGTCTGGCAGTCTGATGGACGAGTCTGGGTTGGGTGGATGCTGGGAGAACGCTACCAGCCTGACTGCATTGTGCCAACTGTTTGATGGAGAAGGAATAATGGTTTGGGATTGTTTTCAGGGCTTAGGCTCTTAATGCTTCATTATTTTCAATAATTTGGACAATTCTATGTTTCCAGCTGTGTGGGGACAGTTTGGAAAAGGCCCTTTTCTGTTCCAGCATGCACACAGTGCACACAGCAAGGTCCATAAAGACACGGTTGGGTGAGTTTGGTGTGGAAGTACTTGACTGGCCCGCACAAAGCCCTGACCTCAACCCCATCGCACCTATGTGGGATGAATTATAATGGAGATTGTGAGCCAGGCCTTCACGTCCAACATCAGTGCCTGACCTCCCAAATGCTCCTCTGGATGAATGGGCAAAAAATTCCACAAACAGACTACAAAATCGTGTGGAAAGCCTTCCCAGAAGTGTGGCAGCTTTTATAGTTAGAAATGGGGGGGGGGGCAACTTTATATTGATACCTATGGATTCAGAATGGGATGTCATAAAAGATCCTGTAGATGTAACGGCCAGGTGCCCCAATACTTTTGTCCATATAGTGTATCAAGCGCATAGAGTACAGGAGCCTAACTCAGCAATGAATCGGAATGCCTAAATGACTATCTGACAAATATACATGGGGACATGCTGTTGATTGGCTTTCAGTCTTGGTTCACATCCACCTTGGGAGCAATGACCCAGAGACTGAGAACTTCAAATTCGTTCACCTTCAGTTATATACTGTAGGCTCCAAGTTCTAACCTTTCTCATTAAACATGAAATGACTTTTATCCAAAGCACCTGATACAGTAGCAAGCTAACACAGCCCCAAGAGAAACTGGGGGTTAAGGGCCTTGCTCAAGGACCTAATGGCAAAATCACTCAGTGGCACCTGGGATTCAAGCTTACTACCTACAGATCACAGACACAGCAGCCTAACCCACTGAGCCACATGCTGCCCGCTCAGGTCCTGAAAAGCGGGAGGAAAGCACTGCCAGCCTCGCTGAAATGTTCAGCTCTGTCAGGGATTTAGATTAGCTACACTGAGGTTTGTTGTACAGGCAGCCCTGTGGTACAAAGACTCTGCAGCTTCTTTTGAAGTGGACTGTATCAGCAGATGTCCACTGAAGGAACCTAACTTACAGTCTAGATACTCCTACTTACATATCCTGCGTCACTGAATACTGACTCCAAAACTCACTTCATGTCAGGTTAGTGCACTACAGGAAATCAATCATCTTCAAGGCCTCCCTCCTGTCTGTGCATCTTTTCTCTAAAAATGTTTCAGCATCACTTTAAGGGGAGCCATGCTAACTCATGCCTGCATTCTCCGCACTTCCTGGCCTTTGCACTCGATAAACATAAATAAACCATACATTTCCACCTATAGTTGCACCTTCATTCAAACAAGGCAGGTTAAAAGCAACTGCGGATGAGAGAGGAAGCAGGTCATGAACTGAAGTACAAAAAATCAGCTATCCTACAAATTCAAAGGAAAAATCTCATAACCAAAGCTGTAAACCTGAACACTGAGCCGCATGCTGTTTAAATGTGATCTTAATGAGCCTTAATTAATGGTTGTGTCCTGGTTTTGGCAGGAATTTTTGCTTGTTTCCTACTTCAACAGCATTGAGCAGAAGTGAATCGGGTCGCCCCCATGCGGCTAGGCAGACCCTAAAGAGAAAAATGGTTAATCCCAGAAAATACAGCGAAATTCTTGAACTCTGGTCTACTGGAGAAAACCTTCTCAACTTATCTCTTTGAGTTTCTCCCTCCAGATCACCGCACCTCTCTCACTGCTAATGATTTCACATTCATCTTTGAAAGAAAAGTGGATAAAAGCAGGGCAGTTCTCCCAACTTACTTCCCCTGATGGTTCTCCAGCCTCCAGAAGTGCATCATCCTCAGCCTTTCAGCTTCTAACCCAAACCATCGCTTCCTAACCTTCTTATTCACCTTTTTGCTAAACTCTTCATTGAATACCAACTATGTTCCCAAAAACAAAAAAAAACACAAGACATACTTCTCTAAAAAGTCACCCCAAACCCCAGTGCTGTGAAATGTCAGAGCACTTTCCCTTGGTTTCTCCAAAATACCAGAACCTGCTGTCTTCAATCCATCCTCAAACTTCCTTTCTCACGTTGAACTCCTGGACTGATGTCAATCAGGATTCAAAGCCCAGGCCTCCACTGAAACCAGCCCCCTTGCTGACTTTGAACTCTCCACTCTGCTGGAGCATCCTCCCCCATCCTTATTTTTCTGCTCTTGTCTGCTGCATATGGCATTGTCAGCCACTAGGTTCTCCTGACAGCCTTGACATAGATGGGTGCAGATGCTGCACTCCGCTGGTTGGATTCACACCTCTCAAACAGGTCCCACATGGAAACCAATAAGGTCTCTCTTTCTCCACCATGAAACTTGTTATGTCCCATAGATTGAATTCACGTAAATTTCTATATACTGAAGTTCCTCATTGTTCTTTTAATCGCATAATTTATATTATGCAGATGACACTAGAGATTATTTTGGAAGAAAATGTTCAGTTTTCCCACTTATTGTCTGGTAATTTAAATATTATTTAAAATCTGCTATTTAATATTCATGTGTAAGATTCATGTGACGCTGGGGTTTTGATTGGGAAAAAGGGACAAAACAGGAAGCAGGAAGTAGGAAGTTCTTGTCGATGAGGTTTTATGGCAACCCATGTGGATCAGAAATAGACGGTTCAAAACTGAATCCCTGGCTGATTATTTGGAAGACACTCCATCCACTTTTCATGTAACCCAACAACTCATAGTCTCAGGAAAAGTCATTTCGACTCTACATGTGTCCAAGTGGATGATTACTCGTCAGCTGAAAATTAACTTACCATTCAATAATTCAACTCAATAATTATCATGATTGCATACACCTCCCTGGGAAATAAAATTTGTGATATGTGATATTTGTGTATAAGCAATACTGGGAACCTTGGCAACACTATTGATGACATCTTCATCTTATATTTTCATAGACCATAGCTTTCCTATACTTCCTTTGTGCATCACATCCAAAGTAACTACTACCCCTACTCTATGGTACAGCGTCTACCCATATCCTGGTTGAACTATGATCGTCTCTAGGCTTCACTACTGCAGCTTCCTCTTAGCTAGACTGCCAGCTTATGTCTATCCACAGCCATATCAAGTTCAAAGCCCTAGTGCTGGCATATAGGGTTGACAAAGGGAGTGCGCTGTACTTCCCCAGCCCTTCCGCATGCCTGACAGTTCCCTGTGCACCTTCGGCAGTGGCTAGTTGGTGAGCAAAGAGCTTCCCCAACACATAAATCTCCTTTGCCCTCTTCAAGAAAACGCAACACTTCTTATTGCAGTTTCTCAGGAGCATCCTGTCTTTCCAGCTTTGGAAGTTTACGTGTTTCTATATGCCAATTTTTTAGATAGAACAATAGTACTAATAACATAGACTCACATGGAGATATTTAGTTATGACTCTCTCTGCAATCATAACTTCCAAATAATAATTTCTACATAATTTGTAATAATCTGTATTAAGTTTTTAATCACACTGCTTGCTCTGTGACTCTAACCCACGTAAGTGGTGGACAATGTTTGGATGTTTTTTTTTTAGTTTTATTTTGGCTACTTAAAATTAAATGCTGATATTCGACATTGGATCAATTGGGAATCAATTAAACCAACACAATGATTTTAACAATAATTATAACTATAATAAGGATTTGCATTCATGCTTAAGGAGACAATGCCTACAAATGTAAGAAAGCATATTAAGTAGTATTTGCACGAACATTATGACTTCAGCAGTTCATGTATGCTTTAGGATGGTACTGAGAAATCAGGAATGCTGGCTTGGTTTATTTTTGAGTCATGGAATAGAATTTTCATAAAACACCCTTGATTGAAAGCGTGCCACAGAACAAAGGTCCGATAGTCATCTGGCATATAATCATTAAAGCTAATACAAAGATTTACGATGGAGCCGCAATCATACCTGCTAATCATATAACACATTAGCATCTCCGATATCACCAGTGGAAACCTACGGAATCCATTGCATTGTAAGAATGTTGTTGACCTGCAGGGGGTGAGGGGGTACAACAAGGGGGTAGAGTAAGCAGAGAAGGGTTTGAGGGCAACACTTTTTTCAAAACATCCGAGGCATTTCCTACTTTCTCACGTAACTCACAAACCCATCAAGAGGTCATTTCATGGCCATGAGACCTACATTTCATACTTTGTCTGCTTTGTATTACAATTATTTGATCATTATTCTAAGACAGCCTTTCCCTATATATCAGTAGAACTTCAGTTTAAAGAAGTCCCCTAAATGCCCTGCAAAAGACTGGTATCCCTGATCATGGTGTGCCCACTATAGCCTGAGATACAATCTAGGCTCACCTTGATTCTGTACAGTATGATATGGAAGATAGATAGAGAATGACTTAATTTGACCATACCTTCTAATAGTGACATTTACTGTATTACACATTTTTAGTTCCTCTATATATCACATGTCTCTAATTCTTCATAGGAAGCAAACTACCAGCTTTACGGGGTAGAAAAACTGGACTCAGACTCTTAAATCCAACCAACCTCTGACACTCAAGGCCTAAGCTGAATCTACCTTTTCAGGGACCGTACACAAAGCTTTACTTTGGAGGCCCCCCTTACCAAGAAAATTGATAATCATTTCCTCTGTGATGCAAGTAAATCGGAGACCCTAGGCAACTGCCTATTCTGCCTGTAGCCAGAACCGGCCAAGTATATGATATACATATTTTTTATAACTTTGTCTGGGGCCCCACTGTGCCTTGTGCTGATCATTACAATGATGAACATTCCATTGAGAAGACCCATTTATATGGCCGCCAGGAGTCAACATGGTCTTGACAGCACCTAATAATAATTCTTAGTAGTATGCAGAGATAGTAGTATTTCAATTAAATGTATTTACAATACATATTTAATTACTTTTAGGTATTTTGTAATTTGTTTTTTGCTGGTTAGAAAAATGTCAGATGTATTTTGTAACAAAATACTTTGAGAGACTGTATTTAAGTATTCTTAAAAGACTTCAAGTATTTTAAGTATTTAAGTATTCTTAAATAATGTAATGTAATTTTATTTTCTGTTATTTTAAGAACTTTCATGATATATAGGCAATCACTGTCTATCGCTGGATGCAAATAAACGACGTGATATCCGGTTCGGTCCAGTTTGCTCGTGTTGCGGGAAAGAAGCTGCTTTATGCGAACTGTCTCAAGGTAAACTAAGTATGTAGAAATATTGCTCACTGAATGTTATTATAGGACAGAAAAATAGAGCAATTAGCAAACAGCAGCGCTGTGCTCTTGAACTTGTGAATTAACTTTCTAGCCTGCTAATGGTATTCTAGTTAATTTCAGGCATGCTCAGGCAGTGGCATCTCGTGGTTTGTCATATATGGAAGCCTCCATTAGGGATAAACCAGGATAGCTAATTTTGTTCCTAAGGACAAAATTAATTTCTATCAGATAAATGTAGGCATTTTTATGGCCACGGACCAAGCTTGTGCAAAAACTTGGCAGGTGTACAGACTGATGAACTTGACGTTGCATATTATATTCAATTTAATTTTATTTGTATAGTGCAATTTCACAACATTGCATTGTCACAAAGCGCTTTACATTATCCATGTCCAAAGCATGAGCACAGAGCAAGCTACAGGGGTCACAGTCACTGGGTCCTTTTTTGAGCCTGCACCTAAAAAACAGTTTGAATTTGCTCGTGTTCAGCACCCTACTGTAATGCAGGAAATTCATGCATTATGATAACACAGGTCTGCAAAAAAAAAACAATTCAGCTGCATGGGATATTTTTGGTAAATTCTATGTTTTTTAGGGTGCTGAATCAATTTCAGCCATCAATTTCAATCCATTTCCCTCCATCACGTACAGTTTTTTTATCTATATTAAAAATCTATATTGTATTACAATTAACTATGCATAATTTTTCTTATAATTGAAGAAAAAAACTAAAAACTATTCCTTCATGATATATTTAACACTACGTTTACTTTTTGTCTGTGCCAAATCCAACGTGCCCCTCCCTCCCCACTGACCCCCCTCAATTCCTCGCATTTTCTATTTGTATTTCTCTTGAGTCTCGCTCTTAGAAATATTAAATTAATGTAAGAAATCATTATTGGATATGTTTTTTTGACTCAAAATAGGATACCAGATTTCAGTTTAAAAAGGGAAATTGTATGCTTAATTACACTAAAAACATGAGTTTTGCAAGAAAACCTGACGAGATGGAATTTTTAAAATATTTTTCCCGGGTTCAGTGAGTAAAAATCTACAAGAAACAAGCAGTTTTTTGGTTGCAGACCTGTGTAAATAAAGATAGCGCTGGTATGCCTACTTGTGCGTGCACTGGCACACACCAGCACCCCTGACAGCTAGCACCACTAATTCTGTGGGGAATACTGGGTATAAATGTATGTACTGAGATTAAACTAAACTATTAAATACAGAATTAAAATTAGGGATACACAATATGTATCGGACCGATAGACTATCGGCCGATATGAGGTAAAATGAGATCATTTTTATTGCTCCGATAAATAAATTAAGTCCGATAAATAGATCTGATAATGTAGGCTAATAGAATTTTTGAAATTGCTTGCTGGCAGGTAGCGCCTTTTAAAACAGGCAGTGACTGGAGATGAGCGTCAGCACACTATCCACATGTCTTCGCCAGTCTGGATGTTTTTCTCGGTGGCAGCGGACTACGGTGCCATTGGTGTTTGCAAGCCAATGGGGATGCAGAAATGCTCCGTTAAAGAGAGCTCCGCGGAACACAAATTTTTGTTTACAAATGTAGACATGCATTTTTATACCGCGTCAACTCGGTACAAATATACAAATATAAAAAGAGACTTTCAGTACTAAGATATAGTATATTATTACATTATTTATGACGTGTTGCTGTTTGCGTAGAGTGATATAAATTTAAAAATCAGGAATAGACTAAGGTGTCTGAAATTATTGGTGTTCGAGAGTTGGTGAACTGCATAATATATTTTAGTGAAAAAGAAAATAAATCGCATACTAATTTTGGCACCATGGTACGCAAAACAATGCGAATCGTCGGTAACTTTACCGTTATACATTTATAACAGTAGTTTTTGTCTTAACATAATTTCACTTCATGTGCTTTGACAAATGACATCCTACCGACAGTCGGCACAAAGATATAAACTACACGCGTATTTGCTTTGTGGCCACTTCATAAAGTTCACAGAGCCTCACATTCTGAGCGGCCTTGTCCCCACCCACTCCATGACACCAGAGAGCGTCCGCGGGTACGCTGGCGTATGAGGCGCCAAACCGGACAAAAGTCGGGCGAAAATGCGCGAGAGCGATTGAGTTAGTGTAGGTGCGCGAGAGAGACCGAGTTACCGCGCGAGAGAGACCGAGTTACCGCGGGAGAGGGACCGAGTCAGTGTAAGTGCGCGAGAGAGACTGAATCAGTAGCGCGCGCGCGCGCGCGCGCGCGAGCGGTTGAATTTAGGTTTAGTACGTGAGTTTATCTCACTGTTTATCTAATTATCTTATGCTACTGTTTATTATCCCACTGTTTATTTTATTCCTTAAGTTTCTTATTTTACTTAATAAGTCAACCATTTGTAAAACATCGCCCTGTGTTTTGCCGTGTGGCTTAGTGTAATGGGGCATTTATGTGCTTTTCCTTTCTACACAGAAACATTTATAGAAACATACAGTCAACTCACATCTCACAAAAACACAAGATACAACAGATGAAGCCCAGATGATGCCTACATTTGTATATTTACTACCCCTAATGTTTTAAATTTGATTAATAAAATGACCATACCGACAAATTGTGTTACTCTTCATTAAACTGGAATTCTTTGTAAGTTTTTTTTGAGATACATTACTGATCCCCTTGGGGAAATTGTCTTCTCACCTCCCTCAGCCTTGTACAAACTTGGCTGTGAAGGGCAGCAACTTCAAGGGGTAAGGCTGGGTGTGAACCGACAACCTTCTGATTACGAGTACAGAACCATACTCTGCCCCGAAGTAAGTTAATTGAAATCCGTTGTGGCAAGTAACCATACTACCTGAGGCTTCATCTGTTGTATCTTGTGTTTTTGTGAGATGTGAGTTCACTGTATGTTTCTATAAATTGGGCCATGTTTTACAATGTTTTACAAATGGTTAACTGAATACTTTTTAAAAGTTTGC
>JAODKM010000001.1:25006098-25020815 GCA_026780845.1 Petrocephalus sullivani
GCGCTGGTCAGCTGTGTACCGTCTTCCTTAGCGTGGGGGCGCCGGTCAGCTGTGTACCTTCTTCCTTAGCGTGGGGGTGCTGGTCAGCTGTGTACCTTCTTCCTTAGCGTGGGGGCGCCGGTCAGCTGTGTACCGTCTTCCTTAGCGTGGGGGTGCCGGTCAGCTGTGTACCGTCTTCCTTAGCGTGGGGGCGCCGGTCAGCTGTGTACCGTCTTCCTTAGCGTGGGGGCGCCGGTCAGCTGTGTACCTTCTTCCTTAGCGTGGGGGTGCCGGTCAGCTGTGTACCGTCTTCCTTAGCGTGGGGGCGCCGGTCAGCTGTGTACCATCTTCCTTAGCGTGGGGGTGCCGGTCAGCTGTGTACCTTCTTCCTTAGCGTGGGGGTGCCGGTCAGCTGTGTACCGTCTTCCTTAGCGTGTGGGCGCTGGTCAGCTGTGTACCTTTTTCCTTGGTGTCATACAGTTCCAGTGTCTTAATTACCAGAAAATGTCATGGTGGAATTTTGAAAATAAAGTCAATAATTCTTCCTTCCCTTCAACCATGACTTCAATATCCTGTCACTGAGATTGTCCATGAGATTTTATAAAAGCAGTAGCGTTTAATAATTGCAGATTGGTTTATGAAAAAAAACATTTATAAAGTCTGTTTGTACCCGGAGATAATGTTCTATATTTCCCAATTAGTTCTAACATGTACATACTAGTAATTATATAATTTATGGTTTTAGATGTTGCTTTAAACAGCTTTGGCCTAAGAAATGGAGCACATTTATGGGGAAAGAGGTTAGCTGTCCCCCAGATTTACATCATGAGGATTGTGGAAACACATTTAATGAGGAACGTACATTAATCAGCTACTTTAATTTAATGAGGAAATATATATTTCACACTTTTAATAGATTTGTATAGCAACATATTGTCACTCATATCTAATCAATTACAGAAGGTGTCTTGAGTGACTTTGATTGTTGATGTTCTAAATTGCTAATGGTTTAGAAAAACAGCTCACTTATTTACAGCAAATTGAATTATGTCAATGTAAATGCATTCCAAATAAAAACGCATGGTGGTGCACAATGGAGCTGCAGAGAATTTCCACTAATTGTTCCTGAGGGCTGCTTTTGTGTTTTGTAGATACATCTGGATTAATGTGCTTTCATTTCTTTTCTTTTTTTTCTTGTTAAAAAAAGTAGTAAACAAAAAAAAGCATCTATTTGCACCGGGATCGGCACCAGATGTAATTGGTGGACTGTAGCTAATGAGGGATAATGCTAGCATTTGGCAACGCTCGTGTCAAGATCAGAGGTCACTATTCATAAACGGACCTCTAGGCTGTGCATTGTGGACCATTCCCCTCGAGAATGAGGGTGGGGGGGGGAGTCAAAAGGCGATGCCAGGCACTGATGTCTGACTGACAAGTGCCTCTCTCTGTTACCAAGCCACGGAGCACCGAAGTCCCTCAGAGGGGCTGAGGAGAGCCCTTGATGCCTCTTCCCTGCCTCTGATGATCCACACTGTCGAAGAGAAAGAGAGGGAAAGAAAGGGCGGCAGAAGGGGGGAGAGGAGGAGAGAGAGAGAGGCGCCCTTTGAAGCAAGCGCTCTTTCCCTGAAACATCTGCATCCTGGACCTTCAAAGGCATACAGCCCCCTTCACCTGTCCAGTCAGAACAATTTATAGGAATTCTTTCTTCTTCCACCATCAGATCTTTCAACAGGAGCCTTTGGAGATGCCGGCGTTTCCTCCGCTCTGAATGTGATGAGCGGCCTGTACCGCATTTAAAGGCATTACTCTTTTCGGAAATGTTCTACCGCCACCGGGACTTTCCAGGCAGGAGCGGAACTTCGGAATTCAGCGCAGGACTCTGACCCATAATGCAACGGGCACTGAAGAGCACCAGGCTAAGCATAAGACTGGCACAAAAACCCAGTCTTTCTTAGACCCAATCCCAGCTAATGAACCTCAGTAGGTTTTGTTTTTTAGAGGTGGTGCATTTTCACAAAGTGCTGAAAATATCTCCTTTTTCGTTTTCAGTGAATTCCATTAATTTAAACCAATTTCAAATATAACCCTTTCAATTATCTCTTGCTGTTATATTGTTCATTTCTTTTGTGCATTGAAAAAATGTTTCCCACACATCATTCATCTATATTTATCTGGTGAGTGATAATGTCAGTGATCCAACAAAATGATTTGTATATACAGTATTTGTATAGACAATATTACATACAGAAATTTTGGATACTGGCGAAGAATGTCTCTGCCATTTTTGCACAAGGCTTATCACACTGTGCTCAAATGACTTTGTGTGCTATAAACACTCAGTAAGTGTTCTTTTTTACTTTCATCAATTTGCAAACCTGCTGGAACCACGAAGAGAGGAGACAAAGGGAATCCTACACACTCTGTAGACGAGCATGAAGAGGAGAAGAGCATGATTATTATGTGGGCACGTTGGCAGCTGTTGCTCAGCTTCATCACATCCTACAGCTTGTGTAAGTGACTGTCACTTCCAAGCACATCAGTGGTAATGGGCGCCAATAAACACCCAGAACTCTAGCTTCTACACAAATAACTGGATAAAATGCTTCCAGGCTTTTCAATATAATAATCGCTTCAGTTCAGTTCTTTCGCGTAGCTAATAGTTGTGAATTTGTTTGCAGCAGCACTTCTTATGATTAATGGCAAACAGAAGGATTTAATTGGACATTCAATTAAAAATCATTGTGTACCTATAATTCTACAAATATAATTGTCGTGTCAATTTCTGTTTGTTTATGTTGGGTTTTTTTTTTTAAAGGGAAATTACACTGAAATGTAATAATTTCCTCTTTATAATAATGTTTACTGTAGTATAATTTTTAACTAATTAGTGTGTTTTAGTTTTTGAAGCAATAAAAATGAACATTTGTGTTTTTAATTCTCTGCCATCTGTAATGTGACTACAGTTTGTTAGCTAAGACACAACTCACATTTTTGTAAAGCCAAAGACTTGTGGAAAGGTACACTACAGAAAAAGCATATAGTGGTTCAGTGTAAATATCAATGTATTGAAATGCTTTTTTGTTAATCAATGGAGGATATGCATCACATGCATTTGGCAATTAGGCCAGAAAAATACTGATTAACTACAGAGCAACTCCACAAGCTGAATGCCTCATGAAGATAGCGTTACTTTTTAAAACCATGGGCCAGATCTCTGCTCAAGGGAAACGCAACATGCCTTATGTTAAATTCTGTAAATATCACCTGATGAGAAATACAAGAAAAACATTAATAATGCAGGCCAGAATTCCATTTTAAGCTTAGAAAGTCGCTATGTCTGTGTCTTAACAGTAGAGGGTGACAACTCATAACGTTTCTCAAATTTGTGTTTAACATCTATAATATCATTGCATATCAGTAACGGGCCTTGGGTTTTTCTCAGTGGATTCAGATGGTAGGACAATGAACAGAGCTCAAATAAGACTTTGAAGCAAAGTAGTTGCTTTATTGCTGCAGTCACTTAGCTGCAGTTTCCTGGAAAGGTATTTTGTTTATTTGTAAATAATCAACAGTGGGTTTTTCCCCATTTCAGGTCGTTCGGACCTAGACTTGGAAGTTGTCGTCATTTTTTTTTTAATTATTTACTTGATTTGATTTTAATTTGCCACACGGTATTGATGTTCCCTTGAGAACTTTCCACAGTTTTGTTTTTTTTTGTTGTATTTTTTTTAATCTCAAACAAAATGGATCAAGGCTTCAAGTACACCTTCAAATTTTTTTTATTAAAATCATACAAATTCTCTTGTCAGTTATAAAAGAGCTAAGTGGTTCTGCTGGTAAATGTTTGTGTAATGTTCCTGCTACAGAGTCACTTCTGCCCAGACTCAGACTAAAAGTCTCAGGGTCCCAACTATAAAAGTCAATGCCCCCCCCCCACCTCCCGCCCCCCCACTCCTTTAGGTTTCTGCAGAACCTAAAGACAGCAGAACTTATTTACAAGGTTTAAAAAAGCGGCAAGAAATGCAATAACTTTAAATCAGAACTTCCGAAAACAAAACCTAAAGAAGGAAGTATTTTTACATATTTATCCACAATAATTTACCATCAGAGTTACAATCCATTTGCGTTTTTTTACACAGTTACTGTTACCTATGATTTTTTAAATTTTGCACTGTTTTAACACTTCTGTTAACAGGTCTGGCAGTGTTTATCCTCTCAGGCGTTGTACACAGCGATAAGGCACAACACCTTATGACTATTTCACTCCTTTTCTCAGGAAACCCTTTTGCAAATAATACACAGAATCCTAAGTACAATTAAAGCAACAAAAAAAACAGTACCTAATCTTTTTGATTAACATAAAGCTTCAGAAATAATACAATAGTAGTACAAGTATCATTTTTTAAACAGAATTTCATGCCAGTACTTGGCTTAGCCCCCTTACAGCAATATCCAAATAGATTTTGAAGACTCAGTACTCAAGTTGTTTTTTTTTGTGTTCACTCACAGTAACGCAAAAGAGGTATTCATAAGTAACACAATTTGGATGATGTCTAACTGAAGTCAAACAATTTTACAGCAATCGGCACTCTTCAACAACTGAAAATATTACAGAAGATTAACCGTGGAACCAACAAAAATCTCAATGTGTAGACACGTCATTGCATTTTCTTTTGTTGAAATGCTGTTTAACATACATAATAAATGTATGACTATATCTTGTTGTGTTTCTGTTTCCTTAAGGGAAATCCCATTTAAACATATTGCAGAATTGCAATATATTAAGAGTGATCTGTACATGACTCTTCAAATTTCTTAGTTGTTTTCTTGTAAAATCAACACTAATTTGGTGAACACACACAAATAGTCTTTCAAGAAAGTATTTCAGCGCTTCAAGATGGTTAGAACCAGAATTATAAGACAAGAAAGAAAATATAATGTATAACTGTAGTTATATATATATGATTTTCCCGAAGAATGTAGAAAAGCATTATATACATGTAGATAGCTATACAGACTGTTAGAGTCTTTAAAGCATGCATTAATGTTTAATGTTAAGACGCGTTTTTAAAACTGGTGAGTTTATAATGGTCCTGTGTTTCTTGGACTTCATACCCAAGCTGAATATTTAGAAGACGGCATCACCTGGAAGACGCGATAAAATCACACCGACCTTCACAAAACAGAAAGCGTGGTAAACAATAACTCCAATAAAGAATATATAGTGCAGATCATTCACCGGGGTCCCAGTCGAATGTTAGCAAACCCGTTTTTTTTTTTTTAAACCTGTTTACCCGAAGTTTTCTGGACAGGCATACATTGAGTTTTCACCATTGGTCGATTGTGCCCTTGGCAGGTGCACTGGCACATGGGTTACATTTTGATATTTGAGTTTTATTAGCACATGCATTGACACCAACCGTTTACAAGAAAAGAAAAACACAGAATACTGAATGAAACGGATGGGTAGAAGACCTCAGCCTCTCCCCAACGCCATTATGATGAAACAATACAAAAGAAGGGCTTTAAAAGTAGCCTTCATTCCAGAAAAGGAATATATTAGTGTGCTACATCCCTGTCTCTCAGGGATGAAATGAGTACAAAATAAATGTTCGTAGGTTTATATGTCAAAAGTCCTTTTTTGTTTCTCTTGTCCATTTGCCCACGGGACAGAACGACTATTGCATGACGGCCAGGAATTTACTCTCCTCCGCGAGCGTGGTCAGGAGGGAGCTCATGTCCCCGATAGCCATGTTGTTGTGCCCAGCGGGCAAGCCGTGGAATGCCATGGAAGCGTGTGGCGTCGCCAGCCTAGATGAGTTCCGCGAGTGGTTCTGCAGGACTCCGGAGCCGATGAACCCAGAAACCAGGCTGTCCTGGTCGTACCCATCATCCAGGATGGCTTCGAAGTCCAGCAGCATGTTGTCCAGGATATCGACTCCATTATCCACTGTGCTGGTCACCTGATCCTCCCCTGGGGAGAGCAGAGCTGGGCCACTTGTGGATGCCGGCTCACCGGCCATCGTTTCAAGAAGACACGGGTCCTCGGGGACGGGGAAGGGTGGCACCTTGAGTTCAGCTGAGTCGAAGCACAGCTGATTATCTCCGAGGCCCTGTTCCAGAAAGCCAGACAGCTGCTGCACCTTTGAGCAGGAGTTTGCCTCTGTGTTTTCTGAAGCCTCCAGCTTCAGCTGCGACACCTGGGTGGAAAGTGAGCCATTTGCTCCGCTCCCATTCTCCATGCACTGTCGCTGGCCCAGGGTGGCACTGCCGTCGTTCAACATGCTGCTGTATTGCTGCAGCTGCGGCAGTTGTCTGGTGGAACCTGCATCCCTGTTTAGTGGCTTATGGGCAGGATGGATCTGAGAGAGGAGATTGATCCCTGTTGCTTGGAAGGGGCCGTCTTGCCGACTTGCAGGATGTTTCTGTTGCAAGGCACCTTGTGCTTTGATGTAGGGTTGCGGACCTTGACAGACCTGCTGCGTGGCTCCCAAAAGGCTGTGGGAATTCTTGGTCTGAGTGTAGCCATATGGAAGGCCATTCTTGAGCATCTCCGGGTAGGACATGGAAGATATCTCCACCTTGCCCATGTTCAATCTGCACGCTTGCCCCTGACCTGCCTTAATGGTTCGTCTAAGAGGTACACCCATCTCAATGCTGCTCATATCCTGGAAGTCAGTTTGCTGCAGAGCATAAGCGTCTTGAAGGTTGCTGGAGCCACCTGATGGCAGCTGGTGCTGCTGCTGGACCGTCATGTTACTGAACATCCTGAACTGATGGCCGCCGGCAGGCTGCTCTGATGGTGGCCAGCGGGCACACCTCTCCTGCGGCTTCCCCGGGGACCTGTCGGTGCTCCCTGAGCTAACCTCGTTCCACTGGATGGGCATCCCATCCCTGCCATCCACTGTCTCCCTTTGTCTTGGGCTTGGGTAAGCTGAACCCTGCGAAGGGCCAGAAACTTTCGGGTTCCCGGCTAACTGGGGGTCCAGGGAGAAGTCGTTGAAGCCACCATCTTGGCTGTCAAACACTCCCACCCGCTCCTGGGAGCTGAGATACTGCACCAGGTCATCTGGGAACATGTCCTCGTCACTCAGGTGGAGGCCCTGGTCATCCTCCTCCATGGCCAGGGCCTCTAGTGCCTGATTCTCACTAATGCTGGGTGGGCAGGGAGACGGGAGGGCGCGTCTCGGATTTCCATCCGAGCCTGTGTAGCTCGGCAGACCAGCGCTGCGAGCCCCCGCCCCTGGGAACTGGGGGTTGCCGAGGTTGGGCAGGGGACGTACATTGTTGAGGCTATTGAAGCGCTGGACCCGGGGAAGGCTCAACGGCTCCAAGGGCTGAGTCCGCACAGGGTCGCTGGCTCTCCGCTCTCCGTTTCCTGGGACCTCCTGCAGGAAGTAGCTCCTGCGGCCAAATCCCACGCACCCCCCGCCGTAGCCATTGGTGGCACCGTCGCTGCGCCGGCGCGGCGACACCAGTGGGGGCAGCGTGTGGTGGCCTCCTTCTGGGAAGTCACCCATCATGGCCATGCGGGTCTTCAGGCTCATCCTCTCCATGCTGGGCAGCGGGGTGGGGGGCGGCCCGCCTGTAGCGGCTGCGTACCTCGCTTTCAGGCGGTAGTGTTGGGCAGGGGTGAGGCTGAGCAGCCCCCCCAGACCCCCGCCAGGGCTGGTACCGCTCCACAGCCCCCCACTGCCCCCGCACTGGCTGGCTTCGCTGGAGCGCCGCGACGCGTCGGTGGAGATGGGGTCGTAGGAGTCCGTGGCGCTGAGGTTGTGGCGCCGGCGGCGGAGTCCCGCCTCGCCCTGAGAGGCCTGGCTGGAGCGGCGGCTAGAGAAGCACGGCGATGCGCCGGACGAGCGGCGGCTGGAGCTCAGGTAGGCGGAGCTGGTCGCGCTGCCCCCGCTGTCACGCCGCTCCTTCAGCAGGCTCAGCATGGTCAGCTCGCCGTCGGACAGCTCTGGGCGCAGGGGCACCCCCCCACTGCGGCCGGGATACGAGCCTGAAAGACAAGGGCCGGGAGGGTCTCCTTATTGACAGCGTAGCAACCCCAGGCCGCCAGCAGACAAAACTCTAAAGGTCCTTTTGTTGTTTTTGGAGATGAGGCTGCCGGTTATGCCGATGCTGAGAGTGCGTGTGGCGCGCTTACCGTTTCCTATGATGGGAGGGAGCGTGGGGCCTGCAGGCAGTGGCGAGGGGGAGCGGGGGATAACGTGGGGCAGGGCGCCGTTGACCTGCTTGAGCCTCTCCATTTTAACGCGCTCCATCCAGCGCAGCGGATGGCCGGCGACACGCCGGGACTGCAGCACCACCGCGGGGGAGCCGCCGGCGGACACAGTGGAGTCCATGATGGGGGCCTGGCCATCCTCCTCCAGCTCCTCCTCGTCATCCTCGTCATCCCCAGCCCCGCCTCCGTCCTCCTGGACGGCGGCACCACCCCGGCTCACAGCAAGCTGGACGGGACCGCGGGAATGGGCGCGGAGGGGGGGCTGCTCACCGCCGCATGTAGACTGACCGCCAGGGCTTGGCTGAGACGCCTGTGGGGGGGTAAAAAGGAAATCAGCACCAGGATACCAGCCACTTCCCTTCAGTGTCTCACCCACCCCCTTCCCAAAGGATGGCCTCCCAGCACGTGAAGGACGATGCATGGATCACACATGGAGGCATGGAAGTGGCAAAGGAGCAGGTGGCTTTTTTCTTACAGTATTACAATAGTGATATGTGGTATATATGTGGATGACAATAACATTTTAGCGATGAGTTATTATAAAGCTACTTCTTTTCTAATTAAATCTCAAAAACGGAGAAGGTCCCACCTCCTCTGTCTCAGTGGAGCTGCCAGCTCTGGATGCCAGTGATATTTTACAAAAGCCAAAGTGTTTGACGGGTTCAGAAAGCACCAGAAACTTCAAACTCAAAGGTCCAGAAAAAAAAAATGGCGATCAGAAACAGAAAAGATAATATTAAATCCTCGGAATGTTACAGAATGGCCGGCTGGGATTTCAGAGAATCCAGACTAATTCAGAAATAAAATATGAATCGGACGCTGGTTTGAAATTCACCCCGTTCAGGCGACAAGCATCCAAAGGCCTGAGAAACATGGCAGACAATGAGATCAATCTGGATTAGGCCAAACTTTACAGCCCTCATCACAGAGAGCAGGCAAAGCCATTTGTGCTGTCATAAAAGGAGACAAGGGCCAAACAATGACTTCTTTTCAGGCCAGATGCCAACTAATTGGGTTTTTTGACTAAATTAAGATCACCACCGATGAATAGAGAGGCCGGTCCAGCGGCCCTAAACAGTGCTCTCCTTCACAATGTGTTGAACAAACCTTTGTCCGTCATCCGTTATTGCATGGCGTGCTGCCCCAGTGGCACCCGACTCAGTCATACTTTGAAATGGGGGCGTGGGCCGGTGTGAGGGTGGGTTCTGGACAACCAATAAGCCAAAACAGACCAGCCATAAGAAATGTGTGTATTGTGATTTGTAGGAGGCCCCCTCAAGAGTCAGTGGTCACTTGACTCAGTACCTTGGAATCAGCTGATTTCCTGCCAATCTGCCTTTCATGTACCAAACGTGGCTGACCGGCCCACCCTCTTGCTATGACTGTAACTGAGCACGAGCTTTGGGGTACCAGCAGTGAAGATCTTAAACCGAGAGAGAGATGCTGTGGATGGGAACATGGACGGATGGCACGTATGGGGGAAAAGAGAGACACTCTCCTCACCTGATTACCCACTGTCCTTAGGAAATGAGAGCGAGTAATGCACGAGGCATTGGGTAGAAGAAACATTCAGTTATTAAGAAGGCTCGAGGCAAAGCAGTCACATGACATAACGGAGTCGTAATGTTGCCGTGGTAGCACTGCAGTGTCCATCAGGATAGCAAGAATATTAGGTCATATTTAAAAGTAACGTTCAATATACAGTTACCACTTTCAGGCAGGAAAACCTTTTTACAGGTAGAAAATTCCAGAAACACAATATCATTTTAGCACAAACTGTTGCTTATTTGCAGTCTTTGGGGTCAGGGACCACAGAATGCATCTGAATAAAGGGGGCCATCGTGGAGGGGGGCAGTAGGTGATGACATGACACTACATATACAGTCTAAAAATACAGTCAAATCACAGTTATACTCAGTCAGTAACCGATATCATTCGCCTTGACTAAAGATCACATTAAAAAAAAAAGAAACATGGATATAATTCGGGCTGCTATAAATGAATTATTGAATTATTATTATTATAGTGATTGTTCTGGATCACTGGATTCTTAATGATGCTCCAAAAGGTACTGGTGCTGCCCCCACTTGCGTGACCCATGCTCGGGGTCATGCTAAAGGCAGACAATGCTCCTTGGCTGAACATAACAGCCATTGTATAATAACAACCGCGTCCAAATTAAAAGGGGTCACGGGTTCATCATCACCAGGGGACGAGTGCACATACCATGGGCTTCTCGGTTTTTATGGACTTGACTTGAAGGCACTCGTCCTGCTTGAGTGAACGGCCATACTCCCGCTGCTCCACGTAGGCCCCGGGGCCTGGCTGCTGGGGCTCCCGCGGCTGAGCCGGGGGTCGCGGATGCACGTCGCCACGCTGCTTCTTGGTGACGTGGGCCTCAGGCCCGTGCACGGTCTTGACGTGCTTGCGTAGCGAGCTGGGGTCTGTGTAGCGCTTGGTGCAGCCTGGGATCTTGCAGACATATGGTTTCTACATGGGGAAGGAAAGGCAGGGAGATGAGAGATGATTTAATTTCTGTTCCTGGCCAGGACATACAGCGCCCCTTACAGGCGAGCCACGTTCAGACAGGCTGTAACAGATCACATACCCAAAGATCACATGCAGGCTGTGTCTTATTTACACTGAGCAGTCTGCTGTAATGCTAATGAGGAAATGGTCAACCTAATCAGACGTGAAGTTGGTTTTAGCACAGGTGAGGGTTTGGAAATGCAAGCTACATTTTTATCACATTGGTTCATAATTTATAACTGTTTGTCCATGCCTGGAGACAGGGGGCATTCTGGATGGGATGCCAGCCCCTCATGCATCATATCCTCACACACACGCACTACTAATAACCTAGCAACACCTACTAGCATGTTTTTGGACTGTTGGAGAAAACCCATGCAACTCACAGAGAGAATATTCAAACTGCACATTCACAGAGGTAGGAATTATAACCAGGACCCTGGAGCTGTGAGGTCAGTGTTAGCCTGTACGTATTACTTAGCATGCGCTAAATATGCTTGACATAAAGCGAACAGGCACTTTGACGAGCAACTAAATGGACCTTCATTGTGTGTCATTTGTCTACACTCAACCAAACTGGGCAGGGCATCTACTAACCTCATTCGAGTGTGTGCGGTTCTGGTGCTTGGCCCGGTCTGAGGCATTGGAGAAGGCCTTGTTGCAGCCCTCGTGCTCGCACACGTACGGTTTCTCGCCTGTGTGCGAGCGCAGGTGGGTCTTCAGGTTCTCCAGGCGTGAATAGGCCTTGCTGCAACCTTCGAACTGTGGGACGAGAAGGGAGGGGAACACACACAGCGGGTAAGCGGGCTCCAGCCCACGTAGAGAATAGCACACAGGGGTGCGGTCTATCACCACTCAATACATACTCTTGGTGGCCACAAACAGTGCATAAATGGCATATTAAAGAAATGCATTTCTTATTCAGGAGATGCTGAAGAAGCATTGCTATGCTAACCAGCTAGCTTGCTACGGTCTTCTGACTCTACTCGCTAGCTATTTATTTAGCTTTTGAAACATCTGAGGGTGGGGGGAGGGTCTGAGTGGGGGCCCCAGAAACAACAAACCCACCCCTTATGGCATGTTCGCGCAATTTCTACAAAACTGCCAACCTGAAGACGCAAAACTCGTGTAGCTGAGAACCTAAATTAAATGTCAGCTTCTCTGGTTTGGTCTACGCTCATGCTGACGAATGACACTACAGGCTATGGAAATCGCTCAGAACGACAGGCGGCAAGGAACGCTTCAAAATCAATAAGTCTTCCCATCGATTTTCATCGTGTTGTATCTACAAAAAAAAGAGCCTGATTTGGGCCCATTTCTGCATAGGTATCCATCTTTAGAGGATGGACACACACCCCATTTTGGGCTGGAAGGAGCTTTTCTTTTCCTTTCAGGGGCGTATACAGGACTGGGGCCAAAGGGGCACTGGCCCCAGATAGAAGCTGATTGGCCCTCGCAGTGCCCCTTCCCTTGTCATTCAGTGACTTATAATTGGACTAATGGTGCGTTCCAGTTGTACTCGTAACTCGTAAATTACGAGTTCACGACCGGAAGTTGCAACTGGAATGCCCCCCGAAGTGGGAATTTCAAGTCGTGAACTGGGAGGAATCGACACAACCCCCGACTTCAGAATTCAAGATGGCTGCACCCTTTAATCAATAGAAGTTGTTGTAGTTTTATTAGCGCTCGCATCTTTGTGGCTCATTAAACTGGTCGACACACCATATTATGTTGCTAGGGTGTTTTTACCCACAAAATACTGTGATATTAGGATTTCCCGCTTAGCCGGATAACCTGTCAAATTTAAGGTACTTGTAGTCCCCGGCATCGCTAAATGGTATTCCGACTTGTTGTACTGGAACGCGGTCAACTTGTGCGTGTCGTCATTCCCAGTTACGAGTTACAACCTCCAAAGTAACTAGAACGCACCAAATGATACAGTTGGCACCTCCGTAGGAATCATGGGCTCTCTTTGCCTTGCAGGCCTGATCCGCCTGAATCTGATCGGGGAACAGGAAGCAGCCACTCTCACCGTGCACTTGTGCGGCTTCTCGCCCGTGTGCCTCCGCATGTGCACCACCAGCATGTACTGCGCCTTGAAGGGCTTCTGTTCCCGCGAACACTCCTCCCAGCGGCACACAAACTCCTTCTTCTCCCCATGGATATGGTCGTTGTTGATGTGCTGTAAGGAGGGAGGGGGGAGCTGACGTCAGTACCGGAAATGAGATTTAGACCCCAAACTATCTTGGCAGCTCTGAAATTAAATGTGGTTCTTTTGGATCAACGGGAACTGTGTGGGCCTGTTAAATTTCAACAGAATGTTGGGTCACATGACCAAAGTCACCTCAAATTCACAATAGAAAAAATAACAAATGTATTTTACAGAGTGTTAAAGAAATTACAAATCATACCAGTGGATTACCCCATGTAGGTACTTAATGGTGGCCTATGATGGGAGAGGTAGGTGACCCAGCCCCTGTAACCCGAATAATGGGAGGGCCCAACATGGCATTATTCTGAGCAATGTACCCACGTCACATTGTTTTTGTTTGTTGTGATTTTCCAAACAAAAGAATTGTTTGGGCATATTTTATATCCTGTTAAACCATACATTTTGTTAATTGATGTAATTATGCAAAGTGACCACAAGAGGGCCTCCAGCGATGCTGAAGGAAAACTGCAGCAAAACACACAATGGATCTGAAGGTCTACATGTGTAATAAGGTAAGCGATCTCAATCTAGGTCTGGGGAATCTGATGGGCCTCATGACCCTGACGAGGATCAGTGGTTAGAAGATGGATGGATGGAGATCTGACAGACCTTTCCACACTCGAAAGGTTGATGATTCATGAGAGGAACTATCTTCTCTCAAATCAGAAAAGACACCACCAGTCATAAAGTCGGTACGGACAGTTCAAAATTCAACAGAGACAGATGGGTGTGGCAGACAGAGAAATAATTTATTTGTCTTTATCTGCCTTTTACCTGTCTTAAAATTTACTTTATATGTAAGGGTCAATGCATGCAAGCTGCCCATTAAATGTTTTTAAACCCGCTTCTACCCACTTCTACCACAGTTATGTTTGGCTTACACAGTTGTTTCTAAAGGTATTGTTTTCACATTTATGAGCTGAAAAAGCATTTATTAATAGTATCACGTTATTCTCCCAATGACCACACATTTCCGTTTAGTTTCCGTCAAATTTAAATTGTGTTCTAGGTTTAGAATTTTTAAGTAATGTTAGTTCTAATTAAAGATTATAATAGAGCAATGATTTACTACTGTGATTTGCCTCTCTGGCCCTGTGTAAGGTTACAGGAAATTAATAAACACCCTTCTGACCAATCAGATTTGAGAATTCATCAGCACTGTGGTTTAATATGGTTTAATGGTTGCTTTAACATAATTAATGAAATGTGGGCTATATCTACCACAAAGTCCCAGTTTGCTTTTCCAGATCATTTCCTGTTGCCCATAGTGAAAACTTCCACCACAACTCTCCATAATTAATAATACCTCCCACCATTTCCAAAAGTATGGCTCTGAGCAAATTTGACGAAACCACAGATGCGAATGCCCTCCGTTGTCTCTTTCTCCCACAGCTGTCAGTCTTCCCGCTCTCTTTTCATTCGGCCAAACAAAGCAGTAACGTTGAAGAGGAGCGGAGCGAGAACCGACGGTTACCCAATCTCAGATATAACCCAGTCTCTTCCAATTGGCCGCCACCCTGCCCTTGACGAGCACTGACAGTTGTGCTGCTGCGGCAACTTCCTATTGGAGGAGTTAAGGGGGAGCTGGGGGGATAGGGAGCATGTGAAGAGTGGACGGGTGGGGATAAGGGACAAACAACTGTCCAAATAACATCTCTCACTGGTCTTTTACATTCCTCCCTCACTTCTTCTCAAGCTAAAACGCTGACTAGCAAAGGGGGTAATGGGTAATGCTGGCAGGCGTGTTTATGGGAGGAGGAATCAGGGGAG
>JAODKM010000001.1:25026453-25042438 GCA_026780845.1 Petrocephalus sullivani
ACTCAATGACCATTTTATTGCCGCCCTCCCCCCCTCCCCCCCCCCCCCCCACCCCCCCCCCCCCCCCCCCCCCGGCCTCCCCGCCCCCTGCGGGCCGCCGCCCACGCCCCCCCCCTCCCCCCCCCCCCCCCCCAGCACCCCCACGTGTGGCCGCCGGGCCGGCATACCGATTGTCTTGTCTCGATTGACCTTCCAGGACAATGGCCCCTCGTGCACCATCTTCCTCTTGGTCAGGTCGAGGTTCTGCAGGATGCGGTAGGCAGAGCGTGAGTAACCGGACCGTGGGTTCTCCCAGCCCGGGCATGAGAGTGAAGCGTGCTGCAGAGCCGCAGGGCCCCCAGGGACTAGCTGACCTTAAACTCGGCGATGAGCGTGTTCTCGCTCTGCTTCAGCGAGGACAGATCCAAGCGCCTCTGGTAGTCCTCCAACCTCTGGAAGGAGCAGCAGGAAAATTAAGAGGCTGTTCTCTCTAAAATCTTTAGCTTTATTGCTCCGGTAAATATCCTCCCTCTGACACGCTGGGTATACAGCGGCACCATTAAGTTGTATAACAAATGCCATTACTTACGTGTACAATGCTGCACTTAATGTTTGCCACATATAATAGTTTTAAATCAAGTACTCTTGGACAAACTCGTTGTAAAGGGAGCTATAGAAAAACAAACTGAGCAGCACATTAGCACAGAGCATGTGCTATAACTCAACAGGGAAAAAAGAGGAGGCAGACAGAGAGCCTTGTGTGGCCAGTGTGGTCTTAGCTATGCACTGCATCTGCCACCCTGCACTCTTACCTGCTTATTTTCTGACTCCTTCACAGCCTGGTTGACGTAGTTCAATATCTGCCTGCAGCACTCGCCTGCTCTTTTCACCTTCTCCGTCTCCTCGGCGTCCTCTGTGGGAACACATGTGCACAGGCAAACAAATACATACACAGATAATCAGGCAATGCCGCATGATTCTCACCCCCCCCATTTCTGATGCTGATCGTAGCGTTTATCCCGTCGATATGTGCTAATGAAAACTGGGCCGGCATTTAGTTCACGGCTAAATTAGCCCTGACAGCTCCCAGCATTTGCAGGAAATGTTACGATAATTGAAAACAAAACTGCAACTTATCAATGGCGAGCCCAGAGCCAGCGGGGGAGTCTGTAAAGAGCCCTCAGTTACGTGTCATGTCAAAATGTCTCTATGATGCCAATTTCCAGCTCGACAAGAGACTTATTTTAGATTCTAGCGGCCAATCAGGCAGTAGCATGGAGGCGGGGGCCGCGGGGTCAGCTGGCTCATTTTGCGATTACAGAACTGGGCCAAGAAGATATGCAGAAACTAGAAAAAGAACTGCTCTTGGACCTTTGGGATTTGTCAGAATGCACAAGCTGGCAGAAAAAATAAACCCACGACTGTAGGTCACGGCTACCTGTGTACTTGGCAATGTTCTCCAATAGAAGAGGGTACTTGGTGAGCCTCTGCATCTCCACAGGAATGATGTCTTTCAGCTGAAGCCTGCGGCAAAGCTGGTTGCTCTCAGCCTCCTGCAGATACACAGAAGAGTGCCCCCCGGTGGTCAGACAGACTTATTATGGGGCTCACTGCCATAAATATTAGATGCCACATTGCCACTCACCAGGATGAAGGTGTTGAAGCGCTGGTCCTTCTTCTGCCGCGTCTTGATCAACTCCAGGGCGAATGGCTGGTTGCTGCAGAAAGTTCCCACAGCCCGCTTGATCTTCTCCTCTTCACCGCCGCTGAACTGGGGAGCCAAGTGGAGACAGGCCAGGCTTAACTGACACGCTGACGGGGAGCGGCATGCAGGGCCAGCGGCCGGGGGACAGGAGGGAGGGAGAGACTCGGGAGGTGAGGGAATGGGGAGAATGCCTCCATGGGGGATTAGCAAAGCGAATCAGCATGACAACGTGACAAGCCTTTTCATCGACATAAAGCAAGGCTCCTACCCAAGAAAGCAAGTCGTCGCCTATCAGGTCTATCGCGGTCGTCTCGTTATTCCTCCGGATGGCGGTCATCTGCTCAGCGATTGAGCCTGAAAGCAAGGCGGAGAGAAAGACTGGAGAATGAGGCCCGTGCTCCATCCCGGACACACGGGGCCGACACAGGGCATTCCAGGGTTGGGGGGTGTGGATACCATGCAGCTGTATAATCTCCTCCAGGTTGACGAAGATGCTTTTGACATCAGTGGGCGGCAAGATGGCATCCCTAGTCAGCTTCTGGTAGAAGACACTGTCCAGCACCTTGAGCGTGCGCAGGTGGGCACGCTCCGTGTAGAACAGCTCTGCAGGGGAGACGCACGCGATGGACAGGCGTTGGAATGCGTAATAACCACGGGGATGGTCAGAGAGCAGCTTCATCATGGAGGCTGCATAGTTAGGAATGGTAAATAAATGGGTTCATCTTTAAAACCTACTTTGGAACGACAAATGTGCAACTTACAGCCTCTGTCACCCGAAGAGCCAAAGCGACCATGAAGCCAGAGTATGGGCAACTGATTTAAAGGGCACCATTGCTGATATGACTCCACTTGGCATGACAACCCCACTCCAGAGCGGCATCAGGGTAAGAGACCTGGGGGGGGGGGGCTCACCATTGATGACCTGTTGCCTCTTGATCTCGGGAGGAGTGAGTCCAGCCAGAATGTCACTGCTCACCGGCTGCTCCCAGTTGGGGGGGTCCTGCTCCAGTTCGATCTCGTTACCCTGGTCATCCTCACTCTGCACGTCCACCAAACTCAAAGGGTCCGTCCTATGGGACATGTGCGCACGCACACGCACACACACAACATGCATCAGGACTGAGGCTGCGTCTTACGCTGTCATATAGCCGAGACTCACAAACGCAGATGCTCACTTTCGAGCTGTTTTTGGTGTTCCCCCCTCCAGGACCCTGCAGACAAGACAGGTCAAGACAAGACAGTAAGTTTCTCTCCATGCCGTGGCCAGCTTTCTCAAGTATCATTATGTAAGGACTGCAAAAAGCTGCTGTCAATCCAATACATTGTATTTTGCTAATAAAAATAAAGCTAGCAAAATGAAAAGAACGTCTTCCACAAATATAGAGACAGAATAAAACCAATAAGAAACATTTTATTAGTGTTATTAGTCATGAGTTCCACACAAATACGATGAGCCCCGAGACAGCAGGTGGCGCTGTCGTGCGAAATTTCTTCCGGCTGCAAAACTGCTTCATCCTGTAACATGTGGCTTCCCAGTTTCAACTTTACTTCAACTATGTTTTGCATTTGCAAAACATCCGGTTTGTTTGCAGATCGTGGGGCATTTGTGGAATGT
Organism: Petrocephalus sullivani; assembly: GCA_026780845.1. Taxonomy (NCBI): domain Eukaryota; kingdom Metazoa; phylum Chordata; class Actinopteri; order Osteoglossiformes; family Mormyridae; genus Petrocephalus; species Petrocephalus sullivani. The sequence continues at coordinate 25,029,753 of JAODKM010000001.1, forward strand.
GTCCTTTGTATTTGTGACGTCTTGGCAGGGTTCTAACTCCATACGGGAGGGGCTGCGAGAGCACCCACACAGAGGGTACAGCTGGACCGTGTCACAGGGTGAGCCCCCGAAGGGAGCAGTGCAGGAAAAAGGCTAGGAGGGCATGTTCAAGCTGAACAACAGTGTCGTACAACCGCAGGCGACGAGTGGGACAGGCAGATGCAGAGCTGCGAATGCGTGTCACCATAAAGGGGAAGGCGGGGAGGCGTTTACCTGTCGCTTTCTCGCTCCTCCTCCTGCAGCTGCTCTAGGCAGGATGGGCTGAAGTCGAAGTGCATGCTGGGTGTGTGAGGAGTGCTGTCTGCCGAGTCGCCTGACTGGGGGCCCTCGCAGAGCCGGGGGAGGGCTGAGGCTGCCGGGGGGCCTGCAGAGCCACAGAGGTAGCTTAGTGCCTCCTGACCACAGGCTTAGGCTCAGCTGCCATTACTTTAATTGCACCGCATATCAGAAGACCAAGTTCCCGCCAGGGCCTGAGGTTCTCAATGCCATAGAGAAGCTAGCCAAGGGACTTCCGACTTCACCACACCACTGTGGAGCGAGGATTTGGATCCAAAATGGCTGCCACTTTGGCCGAGGAGAAGGTAAACGACTCATCAAAAAAACTTAAAGAGTCACATGCAACAAGTATGACACGTTCTATCTGCATACGCTGAAAACTAAAACGCAAACCTAGCTAAAGTTTAATAACAGCACTCAGTTCAACCAAATTAAGGGCCCTCAAAACAAAAAAGAGGCTGTAACGTCTGATTGAAGGCAGAGGAGCGAGTCGACCAGGGGCTGTCGGCCACAGATGGAGAGGAGTACTGCTTGGGGAGGGTGCAGACAGCCGGCAACAGACGATAAGGCAGGTGGGGAAGGGGGAGGGCAAGCTGGGGAGAAGGGGGGATGGGTAAAAGAGGGAAGGAGGAATTGTGGGAAAAGTGGAGAGATGGGGAAAGACAAGAGGGATAGAAAGGAGAGAGAAACAGATGGGAAGGAAAGAGAGGGAGGTAAAAGTATACAGAGAAAGAGAGTGAGAGTGATCAGTGGGGTCTCACCAGAATCCCAATCACGGCTGCTGCCCTCTGACACCTGGCCACCAGGGGCGCTGTACGGGGGCGAGGTGGTGGTCGCGGGGACGTGGGAGGGATCCGAGCCTTCGCTGGACTGGCTTCCCCGGGCGCGGCCCACATCCGGGTGCTCCGCAAGGCTGGCGCCCGACTGTGACAGTTGCTTCTGTGGCCGCTGCTTGTTCAGCTCTATCGCTCGGATGACTGGGGGGGGGGGGGGGGGGGGGGGGGGACCGCCAGAGAACTGAGTAACGATTCCGTAGATTAACTCAAGCGTCGTGCTTTGACGGCCCAAGCAGAAAGCTCTCTGGATCGAGGAGAACCACAGCCTTCAGTTGAACCCCCTCAGCAGCAAGCGTTAGTGGCTGAATAAGAGATTTTTTCTACTCCCTTTTATCACTCTTCAAACCTCTTGGAAAAACTCCTTCCTAGTTTTTCAGCTTAGGTCCTGTGTTCACCTTTTGGATAATTCCTATTCTGCCCATGGATCCAAACAAAAAAAAATGAATTAAAAAATAAAGCTGCATAATACATATTGCAATTGATACATTCAATATAAATCCAGACTAAGGCACTGCATTGTGCCATGACAACAGATAGGTTAACAGCAAAGGTGCTGGACTGAAGATTCCAGGTTTAGTCAACTTAGACAAGCTAATCCATCCATCCACTTTCTGTAATCGCTTGCCCAGTTTTGCCCAGAAAATGTAAACTAATATACAGCGATCTTTTAGAAGACTAGATAGCTGAAGAGGATAATATTTCATTGAATTAAATATTCATCAATTTGTAGATCTGTCCAATCAACAATTCTCCAATAAATTATTGAAAATAACTGATAATTTTGGTTGAATATACAATAATCTATCCATCCATCAATCTATTATCGTTACCATTTGACCAGACCTTTGTCACATACTTAACATCCGTCTTGAGATAAGGTGTGACAGAAACTCAGTGAGTACCAAGATGTTCTAAGAGTTCTGAGTTTGTAGCCCAACATGCAACATGATTCAAATGCCGCAAAAGCTCAAATGACCTCTGGAAGCTTCTGGGCTAAGCTGAAGACTGATACTTCATCCACATGTTTCTGCATATGAAGGGTGTTGACTGCCTCGGATGGTGTCTTTCTCTGTGCAGTGTCGCCCCAGAAAAAATTTGACCAAATGGGAGCCCCCTTTCTCCAAATCCACCATTAGCCATGGTCACATACTCAATGGCTCCCCCTAGTGTTCCCTCTCTGAAAGGCTTCCCCTTTCTTCCACTGTATGGGTGGCCCATGCGTGTAGATGCAGCCAGGTGAGTGCAGGCCTGTACAAACTCACGTGCACCAGCTGCTCCTGGGTGTCAAACTCCCTACAGCACCCCTCCCAGTGGCAGTTGGTCTCGTAGACCACCTCAGGCTCCTGCTTCCCCTCCTCCTTATCACCCTCCTCTTTCACCAGGGTCACTCCCTCCGTCTGCTCCTAGAACATCAAGTCACAATCAAGTCAAGTCAAGTGGGCTATACTGACATACCATCCATATACAGATACACAATCACACAGAACACAGGGGAAGGGTTTTCACAGTACTTAAAAGTACCAAACACAGGCCAATGTAAAACAAGGGGGCTGGACACTAATGTTTATATACCTAGTGTTATGTTTATGGACATAAGAAAAGATATAGTAGCTAATAAAGTTAGTGGCTAAAGGCTTAAAACAAAGAATAAATAGATAAATATACTGAAGTGACCGGGGGGGGGGGGCAGGGTATTTAGTGTCTGTTATGAAGGGGCAGTGGGCCGAGTACACAGGAATAGAGGAAAGACGTCCCAGAAGAAACCTCCCAGATAGAAATCCTCAGGAGTTTACAAGCTAGATATCCAACAGGTTCAATCCTTAAATTAACTCCCTCATTTTTTATTTATGAGTTTTATACAAAGAATCTTTACACGTTTTCCTACAGGGGGACTTGCGCTAAAGATTCCCTCATTAAAAAAACGTGACGGGGGAATTCCTACAACCTGCAGACTGTTTTTGATCATCCCGACCATCAACACACCTGAGGAACATTACAGCAAGAGATACCAAGATCTCCATTTGCCAAAAATACGAATCGTTTTATCAACATTCCGATGTGCCGGACCCTAATCCCCTGACAAGAAGAGAAAGATGCAGTTGTAGAAGAATGGGCACGGCCTACCGGAATTAAGCTGCCTTTCAGGGGCCTCTGAGTCCCAGTAAACTCTGGCCTCGTATTAAACCCGATCCGTGCCCGTGAGAGGCCTGGGGATTTAAGGAATCTCCTTCCCCTTCCATCTGCTGGTTGTTCCATTATCCCAAGCGTATTTCACTGTCAACTTAAAATGTCTGGGGTGCCGGGGAAGGGGGGCTTGGGGGGCAGGGGCTTCCCGCCCGTTCACAGCTGTGATTCATAAAAGTCATCCCTCGGTTTAGCGGAAAAGTGGATGTCAGCACGGGAAAGGGTTGGCTGTTCACGGACATGTACCAGTTTACAGCTCCGTGCCGTGGCCATGGGAACATAATCCCAAACTGGGAAAACTGGGCTCTTTTATTTGAACTCACTAGGGCTGAAACATGCAGAAACACACATGCATGCAGTCGCACACACGCAGAGTCACGCGGCTATAATTGCAAGCTGCCAGCTGTGTGCAGGCCCACGGCAGATACTCACAAACAGGGACAATTTTTCTCAACTAGAATAAGCCCGGCATTTCCTCAGGGGAGCATGCCACCCCCTCAGGCAGGAACCAGCCCCTTTTGAGAAGTAAGATGTTCACGGGCTGTCCCATACATTTGTTTCACATTAGCCTGGCATGCCATGTGGCTATAAAGGTCGTGGTACACATGACTATGAGGTATTTGTGTGTGTGTGTGTGATGGGGGAGGGGGGAGATCCATTCACAATGCTGGCAGGCGGCTACTTCTCAATACAGACGTGGTCACACAGGCACGTTAAGCCGTTTAGCAACACTTACGGCCTGGCTGCTTTTATTTCTGTCTTACTTGGTAGGTTAAAAAAAAATTTAAAACAGTGACACTGTTCAGAAGCTGCATTCTCACTGAACAGCACATTTAAAGGGTAAATCAATAGTTTGCCAGATCATGGCACAAATAAAAGGCTGTATATGTGTGTGTGTGCTTTGACCCAAGGAGGAACACTTAAAGTTACTATGTGGGGGGAGAGGATGACTTCTGTGGGCCTCAGGGGGCTTATGGGGGCTTCCTAGGGGACTGGCATCCTCACCTGTCCGCTCCCCGCCCCCGGACTGGGCGGATCCTCATCCGGCTTGATCCTGGAGCGCTTGTGGTGCATGGGGTCTCCGGTGCTGCTCACAGCTGACTCGCTAGTGGGCTTGCTCTGCGGGAGGCACACATGCCGCCTCACAATCATCGCAGTCATATGGCTATTCTGTCATGCTGTCAGACGCTGTGTCATCATTGCTGGCACACTTCACCTTGACATCACAATCAGAATCAGAATTCACTTCATTGGCCCGGTACACCTGCAAGTACTAGGAATTTGTCTTGGCAGTATAGGTGCATTCACAAACAACATATAAAATGAGAAAAATAATACTACAAATAGAAATAACAGTCAGTAAATCGCCATTTACAAAATGTGCAATGTGAACAAGTCCAGCTAGATCCCAGCAAGTTTACTGCATAATCACTGTTATATTATAGAAAAAAATTCCAGTATCTGGATTTAAGAAAAAGACCAACCTAAATGCTTGCATTCCTCAATACTGAGATTATTTGGGTTAATATAGCTTTGATTCAATTTAGAGGATCATTAGGACAGATATAAGATTTAGATAATTATATCAAACATTGTTGCCCCAAAGAAGATATGACTAATTGAAAGAGGCAGTCAAAATGCCACACTTTCGTCTTACAATTTATGAAAACCACTTTATATGTTGAAACTGGCCAGTAGGACATGAAACAGTTAAGAAGTTATGCTTGAGATCAAGACGTTTCCATTTTAAGTCCCCCATGTAGGCCTAGAGGTCAGATATTTCCCGAAACCCCCATGCAGACAGCAATCGAGTGGTGAATGATGGTTGAGCCATGTAGTGATTTGACCATTGAGGTGAATATGGCAACGCTGTTGACAGAGGAGCAGAATTTAATAATGGAATTCCTTCACTTACATAACTCCCTTATTAACACAATTCCTTTGTTAATGCGACTCTTTAATTAACTAACATGACCCAAAAATGTTCTGAGGGCAGAACAAAAAATGATAGATAATTATAGAGAGATAACAAGTCAGATGTCAGACCAACCAATTAGATGTCATGGTCCCACCCCCTTTAGTTGCTTGGACCTGCCTCCTCTGCAATTTGATTGGCTATCTCTCTTAACCAATCATTTTTCATTCTGCCCTCAGAACTCTTACGAGCCTCCTTTACTATCACAACCCCACTGCTAATGTGACTCACTTAGTTATGGAACTCCTTTCTTGATGCAACTCCTTTATTTGCGCAATTGCTCTAATACTGCGACTAGTTCATTAAAATTACTCCTTTGCTAACGCATCTTCTTTACCGATGCGACTCCTTTATTAATGTCATCCCTTGAATAATGTGACTCTAAACAACAGCTGGCTAAAGCAACGTTTTGACTAGTGTTTTGGCCACGGTGGATTTTCACCCTCCACCATAGAGACTGAAATGCTAACTCTAACTTCAGCAACAATAGTGGCGACTATTAGCATGCTAGTAGTTAAATACAAACTTTACAAGGGGAGTTTTGGGAATTTAACACACCTCACATTTAATCTGTGTAACTCTAAAGAGGAATCCATCTACATAAGCAGAGCTGAAAGAAGGTGGAAAAACCCTGAACACTACAGGACTCCACAGGTGCTGTGAGAGCCATGCAGTTCAATCACCGGATCGATTTAGCGAAGTCTAGGAATCCAACTGAAGAAGACTAAGTGCTCCATCCTTCGCACAGAGTATACTTTCATCCCTGGGCTGCTTATTTGGACACGTGTGGCTCCCCTGGAACTCCCTGGCTTGGAGGGAAAACTCCCCACAGCCGGCCAAGATATCCAAAAAGAAAAAAAATCCCCGAGGGAGAGTTTTGGGGCAAAAGAAAATAAATGCCTGGAAGAAGTAAAGTGATTTCTTGGCCTCTCTCTGCGCTTTGCCTGCCAAACAGCAGTCAGTGAGCAGAGCATCCTTGTCTCTTCCAAACATTTACTCGCGGTGCTATTTCAAGCCGGCAGCCAAAAACGCACGCGTCCGCCTCTGACGCAACTCTCAAACAGACGACGTTGCAGGAAGACCCATTCTGTCACTGGGGTGACCCTCACAGCCTCGGATCAGCAAAAACTGTGCCCGTGGTTTATAACTGTACTCCTTTCCTATAGCTGTATATTCACCAAAGAAGTTGATGTAAGAGGTTGAGACCTGGATCGGCAGCAATTTTGTTGACTAGTACCACAACCCTAACTGGCAAACTAGAAAACCATGTAAGGGGTCCCCAGAAGCCAATGCACTGTGTGGACAAATACAAAGACCTTACACTGATAATTAAGCAAGGTCTTGCTTTAATGCGTCTCCTAACCAATTATCTCTTTATCCATGCTGAGCCTGGATCTGGAAGCACAGGGTAAGAGAGGGGACCTCTAGGACTGGATGTCAGTCCATCACACGGTACATATTCGCACACGCAAAGGGAAATTTAGATTTGGAAAGTACGCAAGATTAGGAAGATCATGCCAAGTCAACATACAGTGGGCTGGAATTTGAACCTACCACACTGTAAGTAAAAAGTGCTAACTGTGCTAACCACTGTTTGTTAGAGTGGCAGTCAGCATAATCTGGTAACATTTATTCTTCTTCTATTTCAGGGATGGATGACAGTAACATGTGGCACGAATCCCCCACAGTCTATCTTTAAGATGAGTGTTCAGGTGTTCCAATTAATTTCTTTAATTATACTTTTATCCCCCAGAAATTGATGGACGCCCCGTATTTCACTCCCATTAAACTGAGCGTTGCTGTCTATAGTATCAGCGGCCGAAAATGGATGTTTCCTTCCGGGTTGCCGGACAGTGCCAAGCGATCGTTCCGAGAAGAAGGATCGGCGTGCAGATATACAGCTTTGAACGTAATGTCTGGCTTGGTTACTGCACAGACAAAACCAAAACAAAACAAAAAAAGAAATTAAGAGAAAACAGCAAAAAGAATGTAAGTTTTTGTGCCACAGGACCACAAAAAATCCCAAACAGAAGAGAGAGGAAACATGGACATAAATAAATAAGCCTCTGCTAGTTTTCCTGTAATTCAGCCTCAGTGTGTCATGAAAAATGGGTCCCGCAAACACAGTTAAATCCATCAATTCTAGACCAGATTATTTCTCATTCTTGTGATTAATGGTGTCAGAAGTGGGATTCTGTGTTAATAAGGCCTTTGTTGCTCCTTGGGGTAGTCCTTTAAGGGAAAAAATACTAGCTGAAATGGAGTGAGGGTATTAAAAAGAGGAGATATCCGTATCTGTGTCACCGTTCTGTCTGTATCTGTATTCGAATCGCCATTTGTCAAACTAGGACTGCGAGCTGCTTATAACCAATTTGCTGTAAAATCCATGTTACATATATTTACAGCCGTTTCTATACGGTCCGCGTGTTCAGGTTTTTTTCAGCACAGGGCTGAGTTGTGACTCTACCTGCAAGTAGGGAAAGTGGAAGCACTTTGGCAGATTATGATAATGAGCTCCTTTCGAATTAACTAGCAAACAACCAAACTAGGCGAAACAGAATAATGTTTGTAGCTACATGGCTGATACACAGCTATGGCTGTACAATGAAATTCAATGTTAGTAACGTATTTTGGGTGACGTTAAAATTAGCGGTATAAGAACAGAAGAAAGACTTCAGAAATATTATTTGCAGCAGCATTGTTAATTGTGTTCATACCCCCAGCATCAATCGAAGCTCATGTGGAGCTATAGGCAGGCTTCACCACCCCCAAGCTGTCTGGGGGGTCCCCTCTGAAGATGTCAGCTCATCTGAGTTTTAGTTACACAAACATGTTCTGGGGGCAGAACAAAAATTTTTGGTTCAGAGAGAGATGGGTCCAAGCAACTAGAGGACCAAGACATCTGATTGGCTGTTCTGACATCTGACACAAGATCTGATTGGTTATCTCTCTGAACCAAGACAAATCAGAACATGCTTGTCTAAATAAAACTCCCATGAGCAAAATGTCACACTGAGCCGGACTGCCCTCGCCAGGATCTGCTGTTGCATACCACTGTTGCATTAGGGTTTGTTGACTTTAAGTAATGGGCAAAACAAGCAGTAAGTCACCTGTGAGGAATCTGTGGGGGCAGAATTTCTCTCCGCGGACACCAGCCCGGGGGGCACCATGCCTGGGATTGGCCGCTGGGTGGCAAAGGCGGGGGCCGGGTGGATGAGGGGGGGGCTGTGGCCAAACGCGGAGCCAACAATGCCAGGTTGGCGTCCAATCAGCTGCGGATGCATCTGCAGTGTCATGGGCGTTGGGGGGTATGCAAAACTCAGGGCGGGGCTGTGAGGAGAGCAGAGGAAACCATTAATGGGCGCGTGAGGGGGGCAATACAGGGAACACCACACATGAGCTGAAATATAATCAAATCGAATAAAAAATCACACATTTAAAATGATGCATTAGTATAATTTATAATTTCAATTTAATGACACAAACATGCAAAGAAATCAAAGTGCTACAGTGAAACTAAATCGGTACAGTCATATGCGGTCGCATAAGAAATATGTTAAAAATAGAAATGGAGATTATTAGGAATATGAATTACTTTCATTTCCTATTATTACATCTTCATATTACGAATATTAGAGCAGCATGAATTGCTGTAATTCAAATCCATATAGTCGACTGTGACATCAGGGTCAGATTATCATTTTAAACTGGGTAGAATGGGAAATCCCGTCTTCCTTGCACGATCCTCGTCGTCTCCTGTTCTGTTCTTCACACACTCATTTCACCATCCCATTTCACCACCATGTTAATCACACACGGAGGACGGTGGGAAACTTTTCCCCGGTCTCTGCTCTCTCTCCGGAAGCAGTACACAGTTCAGGAGCACATCCCCACAAATAAGGAGGGCAAGGGTGTATCACAGTTATTAATTGCTGGTATTTTACTGCCCTGGCAGGTTCTGTAAGTTATGGATGAACACCTTGCGCCTTGACGACCAGCTCCAACGGCACCGTATACCACATCGAAGCATTTATTACAATTTCCACAATGAAGGGGGAAAAACAGGGGGAGACATGGAGAATATATAGATCATTCTGAATCATTCACAGTCCCTGGAGTCAGTCTCACGTAGGCCGAGTTTGCAATATAAGGACATTGAAAGGTAGGGAGTCCCTGGAGAATCACGTCCATCTAATTACTGCCCAAAAGACTACATGCATGGGGATAGACTCCATCCTTTATATATAACAGTTAATGAGAATCGCGGTCGAACCTCTGTACCGCCAAAATGTTAATCTAGATAAAGACGACGTGGGTTCATTCTTGGGTGTTACCTTGCTCCATTCCAGTCTAATTCCACTGGCCTGCAGCACGTGGGAAGGAGACTTAGCGATTAACCTGCAGATTGACTCGACAGTCAAGCTGCCGTAGTTTTCGGCTCCCTTCGGTCAGGGGTCCTACACCCCCCAAAGAATCGATTAGGAAACAACTTGAGGAGGTCTCCGGTCAATGAAGGATGAGCTCGATCATCTTGCTCTGCTCTTCTTCCTCGAGGTTCAGCAGCTACAAAGAGTTCTACACAATACCAGTGGCTCATAACCCTAAGAGGTGGGGGAGTGTCTGACTTCTGCAATGGCTTTCCGACCCAAACCCCGGGATCATCACCGGGCCGTCAAGCTCCATTAATTCTCAGATCTGACGGCGGCTAAGCTGCTCCATATGTTTGGAGATCTTATTATAGCGGAGGAGTGGAAATCAATGGGATGGGGTGTTCGGGGCCCAGGCACTTGTCATATCACTCATTTGCTTGTGGGGGCCACATCGCGTGGCCCATCTAGTCATTGTCACCTGCAGTCCTAGCTCGTCTGGTGATCGATCGGCCCCTTCTTCAGCACTTTCGATCACAGGGCGATCGCTTCTGGTTAATGGTGGGGGAAGGGGGGGTGACGGGGCCGGCTTGTGGCAGTCAGCCATCTACCATAACCTTCCAAAGCTGGTTCACATAGCTTTTCAAATATTTAAGTGTTATGTGGGGAGGACTGGACAAGCAAGTCTTTTGCTGGATATCTGAATATGATCTGTTATATTGCACTTTCCATATGTTAAGGAGTAAGTCAGGAGAAGTGTCCCCTTGCCCTGTGAAATGGCAGTGTATCTCAACTGTATAATTCGACTTAGTTATTAGTATTAGCAATCTACTTTGACACATTTGTTGTGTTGAATAGCCATTAAATAAGACCGAATAGGGACTTTTTAATCTACCGATGTCCATAGTATTAAAGGCATTGGCAGTGAAAGTCTAGTTTCTTTCTCAGCCCAACCACAAGCCAAATGCTAATATTTCATTTTTGTGCCCTGAAGAACCAGGGCATCTGCGTGCAGTGTTCAAGAATCTGTTAACAGGACTTATTTATCTGTGCGATAAGACTAAATAAAGTCAAGTATCTGTTCTGATAATGGGTCCCATTCTTATGGATTACGGCAGATTTAAACAGATTTATTATTTATCGTTCTAAAGAGCACGTTCAAATTTAAGGACGTGAACGCTTTGCATACTAATCATCTCTGAAAATGCTGTGCATAACACTGTCAAGTGTGCATGATAGCAACGGTTAAGGCTGATAGAGAGGAGAATGAAATGGTGCTCTGACTGTCCATTCAAACCAAAGAGTAAACAGCCCTAGAACCAAAAATACTAGATAAATCTGTCATCACATATTGCGTAGTTGAAGCATATAAAATGGTAAATGTGCTAGCCATGCAAGAATGACTAGGTAAAAATTAAAATACTGTACACCGGGAGTTCTCTAAGTTAGCTTCAGAGTTTAAAAACGAATCGTATTTTCAACCCGGAAGAACACTGTACCTGTTATATACAAATTTAGTCACACACTAGTTTTCAACTCTGAAAGAGCCGATCTACCAAGCCCTCCCCAGGATAAGATATATGGAAACCTAGGGACGTTTCAAAATATTACAAAACTGTTGAAGCTATTAAAATGTCCTTCATAGCATCTCCATGATAGTGGCTCTTTTGGCAAAAAGGCTTGGCAGCTCTGGCAGAGCACATCTGAGCTGGCAGTGTGTGTTTGTAATGACCTCCGTCTGCTCTTGGTGTCAAAGTGCTGCCCTTAATTTCGGTCACGGAGGGCCCGCACTCCGACAGGCTGAAGCGAAGGGGTGACCATTCGTCATCCCCCCCTCGGCCGAGGAAGCCCGTGACGGATGTGCTGTCCGTGCCTCCCTCCGTACGCTGCTGGAACAGGTGTCAGCCGTGTGTCACGGGCCCCTAACTTTCGGTTTCATTACCATCCCCCGGAAGCCTGACACGTGTCTCGCATGGGCTTTGAGTGACCACTGGGCCTGACTCCCATAACATTTCAATGCGCATTATCACGTATGTATTCCTCACCGCCGGCTCCAAGACCACAACACTCCTGGCCTGGCATCGGAAACTACCGGTGCTACGATCAGATTCACAGCCAAGATTTGCAGCTGGTACCTGTTCCACACATCCACACTCCATACAGCCAGCTTCCATAAGTTATACAGAGGACCATTCTCTATCTGCAGTGATTATTCCGATCCCCACTGCATTTAGTTTCTCATCTTTGTGTGTCAGGGAATTCTCACCCTTTTCCTACAGGTTAGATAAAGGCTGATCTTTTATTTTAATGAACCTGGAAGAATCTTGGAAAAAAACTGAAAAAGTTCTCCTCCACCTGATCCCATGATTCTTCCAGGTACTCTGATTTCCTCCCACAGTCCAAAGCCATGCAGTTAAGCTAACTGCCTTCTCGAAACCGCCCACAGTTTGTGTCCAGTGACCGACTGGCGGTACCCTCTGCCTCGAGCCCAGCGCTATCTGGAATAAGATCCAGGTTCTTGAAGACTACTTAAGGTACTCTATTAGTGGTTATGGAAGATGAACAGTTGGATGGATGTATGGATAATTGTACATTTACGAGATAAAAATGCTGCTAGAAGCTGAAATTAAGGCCAGGCTGTCCCATCTATGTCAGGAGCTGAAAGTCTTTATCACTGTGTCTTTGGTCACAGGCTGGCTCTACAATTATTAAATTTCCAAGGTGTGTGAGGTGTGTTTCTTCCTCTGCAAATGCAGTTTAATGTCCATTTATCCATAGCATATGCGATTCAACCCAGAGCTTGACAATGAGTCATCTGCTTTCAGGCAACAGAGATTTGCCGGAGATGTGGCGCTCGGGGTCTCATCCCCGGCCGCGGAGCGAGCTCCCTTCTCGTCTGTCACACCGTCAACCCCCCCCCCCCCCCCCCCCCCCCCCCCCCCCCCCCCCCCCCCCCCACCCACCCCCACCCCCCCACCCCCCCCCCCCCAAAACAACCCACCCCCCCCC
>JAODKM010000001.1:25043140-25053396 GCA_026780845.1 Petrocephalus sullivani
TTCATCAACTCCGTTTCAACTGGTCCCCCCCCCTTCCCCTTTCCTTTTCTTTCCGGTCCATCTTTCAACCCTCCCTTCCCCCTCCTTCCCCCCCCCCCCCCCCCCACCACTCGATTCCCGTTATTTATATTTCTCCCACTCGCTTTCAGCCGCTCGCCTAGCTTTCTCCCTCCCGCCGTCTTTTGTTTCCCGCGACTTTCTCCAGAGCGCTGGCGCGACAGCTGCTTCCTCGGTCTGCAGACTTTTTGATAAAAAATAAAGATATAAAAAAAAAATCCTTTTTCCTTGGTCAAGATGTGGAGAAATGGTAAACATGCTGAGGTGACTTTGGCCCATGAGACACGACGGTTAGCTTCACGCCGTAAACATGACGGTCACGAAGTTCTCCCAGATGGAATACTTGGTCTGAGATGCAAGAGCCATTCCTTATTCACATCCTTATCCATCACGTCTTGTTTCTTTGCTCAACAGCACAAAAAATAAAAAGAAGAGTGAGAAAAAGAATGAGAATTTTTGTGCTAACAGCTAACCTTCTGTTTCTGGTAAAAAAATAAGCTTATTAGCATTTTTAGCCTTGCTGCTACAAATACGTTTAACATTTTAATCATACTTGCAATTAAATTGTGATTGTTAAAGTAATTCTCTGCCATAATAATATGATGTGAAGGCTGAACTTTTTCTTTATTGGTCTTTTTTTTTTTTTTACAGTTTTTTAAATATTGTTAGACACATAGTTTCTGATAACTGCAGGTCTTTGGACTGCAAGAGGAAACCAGAGCACTCAGAATAAACCTGTGCAACTGTGCAATTGAGAACATGCTAATACCATACCCCCAGCCAGGAGGTGGAGGCCACAGAGTCACCATGCCACCCCTGCCGAAAATTTCAACACAGCGATTCAGTATAAGTACTTCGAGCTTAATATAGCCAGTATCCTTCCCGACTTTGCCCAAAAAAGGCTTTCAGCTGGTTTGAAAGGAAATGTTTGGCAATCATTTAAATGTAACAGAGATTGAGGTTCCAGTCCAGGCCAGCAAGGGCAGTAGGATGTGGCACAAGAAACAGGAATTCTCCTCATTATATGTCCCTGCTGGACATAATTGTTCATACATTGTGTTTTTAACTCCTTAGAGCATCAGCATCAAAGTTTGCCTACGCTAACTATGGGGATGTCCACAGAAGAAGGGCACACATTGTCAGATTAAGGGCTAAGCTTGTTACATTTAGTTAACAGTAATTAGCTGCACTAGTCGAATAGAAAGCTGATCATGGTACTAGAGGAGAATGTTATGCCAGGGGTATATACTGGGGCGTGGTCAAAGGGGCACTGACCCCGGCTGATAGCTTATTGGTCCTTGGGATGCCCCTATCACTCACCAGTTCAAAACGTATCATTGGCTAATGATAAGGTTAGCCCCTCCGTATGAAATATGACCGCTCTTATTCCACCCATCTTTAAAAGCTCTAGAATCAGCCCTGTTTCACACAGTTGGTACTCTTACCTTATGGCCCCGGCAGACAGGTGGCCATAAGAACCACCAGTGGAAGAGCTGGAGCGGGAGCTGCTGAGGATGCTGCTTATCAGGGAGTTGGGTGAGGTGCGAATCACGGCCTGGAGGTCGAAGCTGTGCTCCGACAGTGGGGAGCTGGGCAGTGCGCGCTTGCGGTTGGGCCTGGTCGGGAGTCTGGGGCTGGTGAACCGGGAACCTGGGTGGGAGGGAGAGAGAAAGGGGGAGGGCAGCTGTTAAACCTGACCATGTTCAGATACCCATGAATTTGGCTCCTGCACAACCCCCAGCGTAACCGTGGCTGTGATGATGTCAGAAGTGTTTTCATCAGCTTCAGTCAAAGCGCTCGCCAGTCATGCTATTCACAGTACTTTATATCCAGCTGAGCAGAAATCATTTTGTGAAACAATAGACAAATATTACAAGGAAAGCAATTACTGCTATTTCCACAATATGGAAGTTAGCTGACAGCCTACAATCCATTACTTGCCGTTTTCCCTTCCCCCTTATTATTTATTATCATTACATTGCTTAGCCAACACTTCTTTTTCAAACGCTACTTGCTGTTTCGCCCAGCTATGCAGCTGTGTCTTTTGCTGCAGTAATTCGCATGAAGCCCCTTACTTTGGAGCAGACTGTCCACTGAGCCTTAATCGAGCAACCTTCAGGTATAAGCTGTGGCCTGGGTATCGCCACACCTTCACTGGCATCTCTGCGACTTTCCCTGTATCCCTCTACCTACTTGAGTTACTGCATACCTTCCCTGATATCTCTGTACCATTCCTGGTATCTTTATACCTTAACTGGTATCCCTGTAACTTCCCTTGTATCTGATTATCCGCATACATTCCCTGATATCGCTGTACCATTCCTGGTATCCTTATACCTTAACTGGTATCCCTGTAACTTCCCTTGTATCTGAGTATCCGCATACCTTCCCTGATATCCCTGTACCATTCCTGGTATCCTTATACCTTCACTGGTATCTCTGTGACTTCCCTTGTATCTGAGTATCCGCATACCTTCCCTGATATCTCTGTATCTTTCCTGGTATCCTTATACTGTACCTTAACTGGTATCCCTGTAACGTCCCTTGTATCTGAGTATCCGCATACCTTCCCTGGTATCCCTGTACCATTCCTGGTATCCCTATACCTTCACTAGTATCCCTGTAACTTCCCATGTGACTGAATATCCATATATTTTCCTTGGTATCCCTGCACCCCCCCCTTTTACCCGGTAAAAAACCCTGGTTATCCATATTAATTTTCTGGTATCCCTGTACTACTCCTTATATCTCTTTACTTATCTGGAAATTCCAATACCTTCCTTTGTAACCCCATACCTTCCTGGGTATCCTTGTACCATTCCTAGTATCCCTGTACCTTCACTGGTATCCCCGTACCTTCCCTTAAATCCCCATAGCTGTCTGGGTATCCCAGTACATTTTCTGGTATGCCCATACCTTCCCTCGAATCCCCATAGCTCTCTGGGTACCCCCGTACCATTTCTAATATCCCTATACCTTCCTCGTTATCCCTGTACCACCGTCTGGAACCCCAAATCTTCCTGGGTATCCTCGTACCATTCCTACTA
This sequence comes from Petrocephalus sullivani, assembly GCA_026780845.1. Classification (NCBI taxonomy): domain Eukaryota; kingdom Metazoa; phylum Chordata; class Actinopteri; order Osteoglossiformes; family Mormyridae; genus Petrocephalus; species Petrocephalus sullivani. The sequence continues at coordinate 25,046,245 of JAODKM010000001.1, forward strand.
TCTCTGTACCTTCATTGGTATCGCCATACCTTTCTGGTTTCCCCCTACCTTCACTATTATCCCTGTTCCCCCAAGGAACCTTCACTGGCATCCGTGTACCTGTACTGGTATGCTCTAAAATTCCATGATATCACTGTGTCTTCAGTGTAAGAATGTAAAACAGTTCCTCTTCCTGACCTGTTTAAAATGTTTTTCAAGCAGAAACCCAGACACTTGAGCACCGGATGCAGCAAAACTCAATGGAAGACACAAAGACCCACCCTCCACCCCAGCCTTTTGCAGGTACTTCCAAGGTCTGCCATTTATCACCCAAGACGGAAGAATTATCCAATTTGGTGACAATGGCCCCCAAACCTGGCAACCTTGTTGGGGGGGAGGGATGTGAGGCCCCTGGCTCCTTGTTTGGCTCAGCAATGGGAGGAAGACAAGCTGTGGAGACCATGGGGCACAGGGGCTCCTTGGGGAACAAACAGGGGGGGGGGGCTCTCCTACCTCTCATCAAAGCGCTCTGCCTATGATCCCCCCCCACCCCACTTCATGGGGTGTCTGACTGAATTTAGCTTATTTTACACGGTAAACGGTTTACCCAACATCCCCGCATCGCTCTCCAGGCCTCGCAAATGAAAGATTTCAGAAGGAATCTATTTAGGCCGACGTCACATATCAAAATGTTGCTCAAGGGAACCGGCAGCAGGAGAAGTGTGTAAGAACGTGAATCCGTTTAATCTCGGACGTGAATATAAATAATAAAAAAAAAAACATTGCCCGGTCGTATCTTTATATCCTTAATATTCCATAGCCCATGTTATCACTCTGTTCAATAAACCTGTCCCCTCCAAAATAATCAGTTGTGTGCCTGTAGTATATGGATTTTCTTTTCTTAATGTTTCACTAGAATGCAGGAACCAAATTTAAATTAAAAGAAAAAAAACAGACAGGACGCCTAAAGTGACAATGACGGCCATGTATGAAGTAAAAAAACGGCTTTTGCTATCTTTTCACTGCGCGAGATGTCATAAACAAAATAAAAGTTTTTTTTTCTTTCCTAAAGAGGGGGGTGTGTTCTATGTGTGAAGTGACACAATGGTCTTGTGACTAAGAGCCATTTTTTTTCAGCAAACAAAACCAGATTGTGCCAATTCTCCACCCCCCCACCCATTTGCCCCCCCCCAAACCCCAGTTTGTCTGACACATCCAGCGATTACAGGCCTGCTATTCAGATGTAAATCGGCTGTGTGTGTGTATCCATGTGTGTGTGTGTGTGTGCGACACGCAGACGGCCGCGGGTCACACCGCATCATGCACCTTGCCACAGGAGAGCAAGATCGGCCGGCATTGCCGCGCCTCCCCGTAAAAGATGGCGGCCTCAGCTCCTACGTGTCTACGCACCTTCCGAAATGGAGGCACGCACTGTACCACACATAATTACACATGCTTGTACAAATATGCACCCAATGCCCTGTTCACCTGAGCTGGGACCATCAAATCCCCAGCTTCAGTTAACTGGTTTGTTTTCGAACATTTAATATCAATTTTATATCCCATCAGAAGTGCAACAAATACAGACGTTACACAAACTATCCATGTTCCAAAACCACTTATACAGTACAGCTTTAGACGGGAGGCTGTCCCAGAAAGCACCAAAGAACACTCTGGACGAGAGTCCATTATAGGGCCCAACGTGCACATGTATTACAGGAAATTTTGACATATCAATCCATCTAAACTGCATGACTTTTGACTTGAGAAGTAAAATGGAGTATCTGGAGGAATCCCTAAGCCTATAGTGGAGAAAATGTAAAATCCACATACAAAAATTTGAAATTGAATGGCTATGTACCGAATGCTACCCACACTGAAAATATATTCATGTATTTATACTAATGTATACTTATAAGAGTGGCATTGTGGCCTCACACCACCAGGGCTGGGGGGTTCGAATTCCACCTCTGCTCTGCATTTATGCAGTTTGCATGTTCTCCTCAAGTCACGGGGGTTTTCTTCCAGGTTCTCCTGTTTCCTTCAGTAGTTAACTGACATTACTATATTGCCCAAAGTGTATGGTTATTGGTGCATGCTTGTGCCCTGCGATGAACTGGCAGCCTTGTGCTTGATGCTCCAGGTCCTCATGTAGCTTTGATCATAATGTAAAATGTTTCTCACAACAAGATCAGAGATCCAGCAGATCTTCCTTACGATCTCTGCTAGAGGATTGACTGTCAGCTTTATCCTGCCAGGGGTGACTGCCACAGTTACACCCCCACCCCCACCTGATTGGACCACAGGTCCTGCACTCTGCATTGGGACCGCCCCCTTTCACCACCTGAGACAGACGGACTCCACTTGTAGGGAATTAGGGGGAGGGGCCTGGGGAAGTACCGTGTGGCAGGCGGGCCCCGTGGGATCTCTGTTTATTAATGCGCTGGCGTATGATAAATTGGCAAAAAGGATGGGGGGGGGGCATGAGAGAGGATAAGGCGTTCTCAGTGCTAAGGGTGTCCCTCTCGTTTTCCCTCAGATTTATAGAAGAGATGGATGGTTAGGCAGGAGGGTCATTAATTCAAGTGGACAGGGGAGCGTGCAGACAGGCGAGACGGGGGCAGCTAGGAATGGAGCCCCTGCCCATTCGGACAAGGAAACCCCAACGCCTCATGGCTCGACTGGCAACAGGACAGATAACCGGTGCACCATCCTTAATTAGTGCGACTAATGTGTCCGTTAATGTCGACAAGATCAGCGCGTTCCGGGTCGTTAATGTTTAAGCCCGAAATTTATTGAGTCAGCATGCGACTCCCTATCCTAGGCGACTCGCCATCAACATGATGCCATCAATAACACAATTAAGAGCTGAGTGCTCAAGTAAAAAAAAAGCAACCCCTGTTGGCCTGGCCCCTTAACTCCTAATTTATAAATGAAACACCTGGTGTTTCAGGTGTAAATCACATATAAATCAACATCGCTTCAAAGCTAGACAGGACTGAGGAATTGTAGCTAGCTAAAGAAATATATTTATTTTCACTCATCGCAAAATGCTCCTGTCCTTTTTGGAGTGAAGGACTTTATAATACGTAACATAAAATACAATAATGAAGAGAACATATTAATATTAGGGTATGGCAGAGGACAAAAGAGGTCAGTAAAATGTATTCACAAATGATCACGACTCAATTCACGATTCAATCAAAAGCTCTCGTGCTTCTTAAGGTTACGGGATTTAATTCTTAAATTAGATCCGTGGCACAATTTGATCCCTTAAGCGTTATGCTTGTTAGCACTTGAGGCTTCTGGAAGTTTCCTATTTAAAGGGCACGTTAAACTATGGCTGATGCAGCGACTCACTTTGGTCAGTCAGCTGACTTTCAGCCAGCATCTGTGCTCTGAGAACTGCTAACGATTCCACCTCGTTAACGGAATCCTGTCGTTCCCACTGATGATTTTATGCACATCTTGTGGTTAGCTTGTCATCTCTATTATGCCAGTTATGAGTCTGTAAAATTTTAGGCTACCAGCCCCGATAACAATTTTTCATTCTAATGAAAATTTGAATATTATGATGGAAAGTGTTTTCTTGATGTTCCTGGAATGTTATCCCACTACTACTGATACAACTAAGTCCAATAATACAAACACAAAATGTAAGCCATGGTAGGGCAGGAGGTACCAACTCTTGCCTTACATGTTAAAGATTATGGGTTCAAAGCTGGGAGTGTATTTGTAGTATACGCATGTAGCACTTTTATAAAATAATATTTCATTATAAAACAATATTTTTCAACATTATTTATGTTATTTTCAGGTAATAACCTTATCATGCTGACACCACCTGTTAAAATGTAAATCATGGAAATAACGTTACATTAATGTCACAGTAAAACACTCTCTGCCAACTTTGAGAAGACCTTCACATAATGTTGGCTAAAGTTTTCAGAACATTTCCTGTTAGCAGAGAGCATTCAGAATACTCTACTGAAGTCTGGTTTACTTTTGGTGCTAGCCTGGGTACATGCACCACCATCCAATTTCTTTCTCAATTTTGATGCAATCTAACAAACACTGTAGTGAGAGGACCCAGGCTCTGAATTTTAGGTTTTATTTCTTGTACACATTAACTGAAAAACATTTCCATTTCTGTTGTGCTTTTTAGTTATGGGTATATTGTCCTGTATTTCATGTTGGTACTAAACCAGAGCCAGTTTAGGTTTGTTTGTACATACTGGCAAAAAGGTGCTCAGAATTGCAGAGTTTTGAGCCTGTCACTTATACCTAACAGAGGATGGCAAGGTAACTCAGCTGGTGGGGTGGCAGCCTCACACATCCACTGTTATGGGTTCAAATTGTACCCCCAGGTCTTTCGTGCAGTTAATGCCACTAAATTGCCCACTGTCTGTGAGTGTGAGACCCATTATGGACTGAAGCCCCATCCAAGCAGTTCTTTTTCTCATGGCCCATGCTTTCTGGGATAGTCTCCTAGGCTCTCCACAACCCTGCAGCAGGTTAGGATGTTGTGCCTGGCATCAGAAGGTTGCCAGTTCACATCCCATGGTCAGCAGAATGATTTCGCATTTTGGCAAGACCCTTAACCACAGCTGACCCAACTTTCTCATAAATAATAATAGATAGATAGATAGATAGATAGATAGATAGTTGACAAACAAACTGACAAGCAAACAAACAAATAAATAAAGAGACCGTGGCGTCCTGCTGGAAGATCTTACCTGCTCCACAAAATTAGTGTCTGCTTTCAGCTACTAATAAAATTTAACATCAAGGCTGTTTTTTAGCGCAAATTTGACCTTTTGTTAAACTGTTTACTTTGAATTTTTTACTAAATGTCGGGACATTAAGAAAAAAAGGTTAACAGTGAAGGAAGTAGAGCTGCAAGGTGCGATCTGGAGCCCGACTGTATGAGATACAGATGACGGATGATATTTATAAACAAGACAGATCTTACGTGAAAGTAACAGGAACTGAACTCCGGTCCAGCAGCTCTTAACTACTAATACAGGAACAATATATATCGAGGCTCTTGTGGTTATTTGAATTGCATATGTTACCATGAAGAGGGAGACAAAATCTCTGATTAAAACCAAAAAGACAGAAATAATGGATCATTAAAACGTAAACAGTCAGGAGTGGTCTCTCATTCCATAATTAAGCTCTATCTTTATAATTACATTGATGTCAACCCCAAGATACAATGAACTGTCTCAGTTATTAACAAAAGCCTCTTGATGCCCAGCTATCCTTTAAAAAAATATATATCCATATATCATGAAAAGGTGCTTTAAAGTGTTAATTTCCCAGCCGTGGAACACACATTGTTAAACGGCGATGAGTTATTACCAGACACGATCACAGACGATTTGAATTAAAAAAGCCAACATCTCCATTTAAATTTGCCCCTAATTGTTTTGTTTCAGTCTATTAATCTAAAACACTGACACAGAAGAAAGGATTTCTACAGTGATGGATGGTGGGACACTCCAATTCCCACTTAATAGCAATTAATTTTCTGATACTCGCGCAAGTTTGGATAGTTTTAATTAGTTTGTACGGAGTAAAAGGGTAACTTCACCCCTGATTTTTATGAAGGCAGCAACTGGCTGACTAAATACATCCTCATCAAAGCTAGGGGGGCGGGGCGGGTGTATCTGGCCGACCTTCCAAAGATTCACTGAGCATTTAATTTCCTATTTACTCTTTAAAATACCTCATTTGCATAGCCCCACTGCATACGTTCCCTGGTAGGCCGGTCTAAGACAATAGCAGTTCTAAATGTGACCATTCTGTGGCATCTAAATTAGTCTGTGCCTGATTTATTAATGTTTTGATTGAAATTAAGCATGGATCTGACAGAGGTGTGACATTTTAGTTGTGATGTGATTTTTGGTTTATATAGTTGATTTAAATAAGCATGCATATAACATATCTATCACGAAACCAAAAAAACAAAAACATTCAAACTCCAGTGCTGTTTTGCTTTTTTATGGGTGTACTTGCTGCCATATCAAACACTCAAATTTCCAATATTATGTCAAATTGGCATTTCTGGTTTTTTTTTTTAATCAGTGGTAAAATTGGAGTGAATGCGTGGTGTCATAAAGGAACATTGGAAACAAATGTTTGGGTTCAGTGTCAGCGCGAAATCTAGACAAGTGTTTGTTTACGTACACTTAAAGCCTGATTCCCTTCAATGCTTGTGATGTGGGAAGACTGTGGGAAAACTGGAATAAATCATATAATTAGAACCAGATAATCAATTGAAATAAGTAATGGTTATGTTTAAATACCACAATGTAATGAACAATGTCAATACTGACGAGTGACTATTGTCTATGGATTACGCTTTGACCGTGGGCTGGAATGTAGAGGTGACGTGCTCTTACCCTCTAGGTAGTCCATGTGCAGGGCCCCCGCACCTGCCCCGGCTGTTGACACAACAGAGGGGATGAGGTCTGCGTACGAGCTGCACTGACTCCTCAGTAGCGCCATCTGGTGATAGTACTCTGCCGTGCTCAGACCAGTAGGGGGCACTGGTGAGAGGCAGGGCATGTCAGGGAAGAAAAGAATATAGGGTCAGTTGAAAATATAACGGCATGTTCAAGGTGGCAGCCAATGTTGCTTAAGGTGACCAAGGAGGCATTTTCAGTTTAGACATCGAGTCTAGGGTGTTCTTGACTCTCTACTAGTAAAAAACTACCTGCCCCCCTCCAATTATACAATTTTACATAACCATGGGCCCTTGTAGAGCGCTGGAGCCTCTGAATTGGCCAGGGTACTGATGCCCCTACTGAACTGTACTGGTGGTACCAGTTCGCATGTACAAACCAATAAAGGAGTAAATCTGTACTGACACTCCCCAGCCTGAAAGTAACCTCAGCTCTGTCTTTCCTCTGTATGTTGCCCCTTCCTTTCATCCCGCTTTCTTTCTGGCGCGTGTGTGTGCACACGTGCGCACACTCCACTGGCGCGTGTGCCCGTCTGCGGCCGTCCGCGGCCGGTGAGGATGCTGGTGTTATCGTGGAGGAGCAGAGCAGCTCAAACCGCTCTCCACTGCACTACTTAAAGCCCAATAAAACAAAAGCCCAGATCTGCCCAGATCTGCATGCATAAAGAAACAGCTCCCACCCGCCCCCACCCACGGCGGCTCCA
>JAODKM010000001.1:25061468-25071793 GCA_026780845.1 Petrocephalus sullivani
GGGGGGGGTTGGCAGGGGGAACTGCCTGAGTGAAGGAGTGTTTGAGTGGATCTGTGTGAGAGAAGAATGTATTTCTGTGTATGACAGTGTGTCTGCATATGAGTGTGTTTCTCAGCCAAATGCCTGAAAGACTCAATAACATCGTCTCGGGCCCTCAGACATGGCGATGAAGGCAGAACCATGGCGCCCGGCTTCCTCCCTGATGGACACCTTGCACGACGAGTGGCTGCTCTCAAACCTCGATCCGCCCTGTACGTAGTACCGGTCAAAACCCTTAAGGTGTCCTAGGCAATCTTCACCACCATCACCCGCCCCATCAGAGACAAAGTGACGCTCTCTGGATAAAATGTCCCATTCATTTGAAAATTAGTTTTTCGTTAGCTGTGCTCACAAGTTATATTAGAATGGTGGTTGAGCATAACAGAAACAGATTAGAAGGAATGTGTGTGTGCGTGCGTGCGTTCATGTCAGTGTTTTATGTATTTTCAACTAGACCAGATAAAAATATACGAAAACCAAAATTTTGGACCTGTATCACAATGCGAGATTTGTTCATTTGCAAGATAACAAATGCAAGTTATCCTAGTTTAAACAGACTTTATCTTTGTTCACTTACATTTAGTCCAGATTACCTTAGACCGACTAGTTATGTTGCTAAGCGAAAAATCCAACTTTGTGATACTGGCCCCAGGACTGAGTAAAATAAAAATAAATAAATAAACAAATAAAAATAAAAAATAGAATCTTAAGTGACACTCGCATTTAAAAGCATGAGGCATGACTGTTTAGAAAACGTAACAGCACAGAAACCACAACATATTTTGTTACGTCTGCTCCACAAGCTTTTCGCTTCAATGATAATTTGAATTAACTGTCACGTCGGGTATTTATTGTTCAAAGTCCGCTTGTGCTATAAAACAAAACCAATCCTTTCCAAACCTCAGATAAAGTTTTATCGGCAATCGTGTTCTTGCAGGGAAAATAATTCAAATGGAGGCTGCTTGATATTTTGCCTGCCTCCACAATTTATGACAACATGGGGACTTTACATAATCATTTCATAATTAATTTATTTCAACACGAACGTGATGGGTAAGAAAAAAAAGCTGTTTCAAACAGAACATTTCAATATGAAAACAGCAAACATCAAACAAGCAGATAAACAATCTATCCAATTAAGCAGTGCAGCAGTAATCGGCTCAGACATATTTCATCTCGCTGTATGGTTCTCCACATGCAAACATGTGACTGCATTCACGTGGTGATGGGCATGTGCGTAGGTCTAATTTCTGCTGGGTCTGGGTATTCCCACAAGACACTCCAGGGGTGCCACAAAGTCTGAAGGGTGAGCGCCTATAATTCTAAAGCATGTGCCAGCTAGTGGGTTCGCAAAACAGGTAATCCCTAATTCCAGTGCATATGCCATGTGCTTAAAGTGGCTTAGGTCAACTTTGGGTCACCCCATTCCCCTCATCAGAGTGGTGCTGCTGTAATTTCAGATTCCTCCAGCTGCTCTCTGGTAATTTCACCTTTCTGCTTTTATGGGTAAAATCAGAGGCATCTGATCACACAAATCCTTCATGTGACACTGAAAATTCCTTGGCGGATCGAGGTCAAGGCTTCAGTGCTCTAGGTCAATGGAATCTTGGATAGCACAAATAGAAGCATATGCAGATTTTGCTGAAGTTCCTGTTCATATCGTATTTTATAACCTAATATGCACTGGTAATGCAATTGTTGTGCCGTAACTCCTCCTTTAACTGGGGGACATTGAACAATCAGAAACTGGAGAAAAAGACATATAAATCGAAAGATTCAGGTTTCCATTGGAAATTGAAACTATTTACTGTGAAGAGAAATAGAATAATATCCATCAGGGGAATAAATTAAAGGGAATAAATTAAATTACAATCATGCAGCATTTTCACATTTGTTGATGTTAACATTACTACAGTCTGAAATGGAAATATGAATTACTACTGTACAACAGCAATTACATAACAGCAAAACAAGATAAAACATAATTTTTCCCCTCAATATTTTGACTTTTTAATGGAAGTAATTAACACGTGCAGCTACAATTGACAAGTGATGTATAGATTTAGGAGTTTGGGTTTATATAGGAGTTTGAAAGAACTCTGCTGGTGACACTGACACATCCCCACCCCCATGTGAGTTTCCCAGAGTGATAGTTTGCTTGTTATGCGATGGCCTGGTGTGTCGACTACAGAATATAGCGATCTCTTTTAAATAATTTGTAGTAAATGAAATGACTAGTCCTGTGTATCACACAGAATGAGCATTTACATTTATTGCAGAATTATATGAATCGATTTGAAGAAACATATACAAGTTAGACACGGAAATAACTTTTACCAAATAACAAGAAATTTCCGGCAGAAAAACTGTTTACATTATCTTTGCATTTCCAAATATTGTATTTGTATTCAGATGCATCCCTAATATGCAACGCAAAGCCAAATTATGTGCACGTACCAAGAATGATTCTGCGCTATTCGGACAGAAATGGTAGCATGGCCCCAAAATGGGGACAATATCAGGAAGGGTACAGTCTTAAAAAGAAAAACAGGGGCTCTTCATCACAGGGACCCCTGAGTACCTCTGATACTGGCACCTTGCTAAGCTTTTTCCTGTACAACACATTTACCCAAAACTGCCACCAAAAATCTTTAGCTTATTTTTTTAACAAATGCCAAGTCGCCTATGTGTTTACACTCTCAGAGCTCCTATGTGTGAATTAGGTTAATGCTGGATCAAGTTAATCAGGTCGAAGTAACACACAGGACATGCACACCCACCACACCTGGTCAGCACACCACAGCAGGCACGTACAACCTGCTCTGGGGCAGAACATGTTTTCACAGATGAGCCAGCGACTGTAGCAGCCCAAGCATCTAAACATCAGGGCCTTGGGTGTCAGTAACACTGATTAACCCCGTCCACGTGGCCCTTCCAGGAATTTTACATCAGACGTGGCATGTGAACTGTGTTTGAGCTTGACAAAAAAAAATATATATATGCAGGTACCCTGGTGTGTGCCGGCTGGATGGAACGGATGGACACGGGTACAAAGACAGGCCAAAGATAAACTGGTATAATGGTAGTTCTTCCAAAAACTTTGGGAATCCAGAAGAAGTGCCCTTCCGCCTCCCCTTGATAAACTCATTCCCTCTCGAGGTAGACGGCACCTCCACAGATAACAGTCTCTCGGGCCCTGATTTCTGGTGGAGATCATCCAGAGTTTACGGGTCGGCTGGATGCTGAGCAGAACCAGTTGCACTCCAGCTTTTACCATTCAATCGGCCTCTGTTCCAAAACATGGCGAAACACAAAAAAACCGCAAAACAAATAAAACAGCGCGCATGAACGCCTCGATGCCAAAGAAAGCAGCAACGCACTCTGCAGCTCGCTGCGCGGCATCAGCCTTTTAGCAAATAAATGCTGCATGGGGCTCGACAGAGTCTGCCTGTGAAATTATTTCCGCCAAGCAATTAAGTGTCATTTCGATAAGCATGTCCGGGAAATCAGACCGGGGATGGGAGGGGGGTTCTGTGTGAAAACATGAGAATGAAATTAGCCTAAATGAGACTGTACTCTGGTAATTTAAAGGAGCTTCGGAAACACGGCCATTCCTTATGGTAAACACGTGTCCAGATAAACAGCTATACTGGTTTTTCACTAATTTCTTTGATTTAAATATAAGTATGAGGGGCTAAAAGTTATAAAAAAGAAAACAACAATAAATAGTAATTACACAGGTTAAAAATCTGAAGCGGTGTATCGTCTATTTAATTTGAATATATTATTGCTCTACTAATGCTATTCTTGACAGCGGCTGCGATTAATCAGTTTGCATCACTTGTTACAGCTCTAGCTAGCTCCCGGCAATGGGGACGCATTTATAGCAAGGAACTGTGTACAAAAGAGTTTAACTTCTAATGGACAAAGAAAGGATACAATTTCATCTAGCTTAACTCCTTGGGAAGTCACTAGTTATTTCGATGGTGTCAGAAAGCCCTGCTTGAAGCTAGGCAGAGAATTAGCTTCCGAGTCAGAGCACTTCGGTGGCAGACCTGGTCTTTAGTGAGCCTTTGAAGGGTGAGCCAACTGGACCATGAACGATGCACATCTCAGGTAATGGGAGTAAAAGGGACAGGGGTCCCCCATTTGGGAGTGGGACAGCCATATAAACCGGCTTAAGAGACCAGATCGGGAACTGTCCCCCCCCCCATCATATTCCATTATTTATCTCACCATGTCGCAAAACAAGTTCCTGTAAACATTGTGAGAAGAATTAGCTAGCTGAGAGCACCAACCTCCACCAAATGGAAGACCCCCAAACACTGCAGCTGCGGTGTTCATAAAAATGTCGCCAACTTAAGTTCTTCAACGTTTCTTAGCCCTTGGCTTTCATAGTTTTCGAAAAGAAATCATCTCTCTGATCAGTTATATTTTAATTCCAAACATTTGAATTATTTGAATGTGAACAGAATTGAATGTGAAAAACAGTGTGCTTGATTCAATTCGGAATGCCTTGGCAGTGTAAAAAGGACACACAAAAAAACAATACATTTCTACTTAAAAAACAACCAAAATAGATCAGGTTTTCATTTCCTAATATCTGAGGAGTGGAGGTGAGAAAATAAGGCTAGATAGTGTTAAGTCACAGGCTACTAGTAACAAGACTTAGCCTACTTTATTACGGCTATTTCATCCATCTTGTTGAACTAATAAAATGTCATATTTTTTTCCTTGATATTAATCACAAAATCAGTGCACGACAGGGGCTTTGGCGCAGAGCTGGCCGCTCCATGCTTTCGTAATCACACCAGCTAGGTGTTGGGGAGTAAGGAGATGTTGGTATATAGGTGAATTTTACATCACTGGTTTTATGGAGACAACCAGCCATCAGTTTAGGAATAAAAACACAAACGGACCGAAGATTGAGCCTTGAGGAAGTTTCTCTTTTTTGTAAAGTTCGTGTCTTATACCTTGGCCTTCGTTTTTTCCTTTGTATAGTCCAATATGGCTTTGTTTGTGACTGGGGTAGTAGGGTATCTAGCCATAAACACTCGCTCCTCAAATCTGTCAGTCTAGCCAGAAACAATGTCTGACACGCAAATATGTAAAGACGGATAGGAAAACATACTGACAGATGTGAAGATGCACAAATCATTAAATATATCATCAATCAAGCTAGTTTGCTAAGCTATTTTTAAATAATATCAATTCAAATAAGGTAAATCGACTCTTTAATAGGATCATATTGAGTGTGTTCATGGTGCAATTTCCTCTGGCATCTTTTGTTTCACATTTTAATTTAGCTGAGATCTGAAGCACGCTGCTATCTTTTTGCTGCAAAAAAAGAAATTCCAAGTCCTATTATATTGTTTCTCAGTTCTCCTTAATCTTCTGTGCCTCAGCAAAAATAAATATTTTGTGTGTGTGTGGTGTGCCTATATGGACACTTCTAACTGGACAGCCCTGACTTTTTTAAATATCATTATCATATACAGATATGTCATATAAAGTTATATATACCATTAGTGGGGTTTCCATCGACCTAGATTTTGCAAATTTTTGCAGAAAACTGTTAGTGGAATAAATTTCTCAAAAAAACAATATATATATTGTCAAAAAGTTTCTGCATTCACCCGATTTAGTTTTTGTGGTGAGTCAAAAAAGTAATTTGACAGAAACAGGATTTGCGAATTAGTAGATATGTAGGATATGACGTTGAGCTTTTACCTCATGGAAAGCCCACTCCATGTTGGAGTATGAGACATGGATCTTTATCTCATGACATGATAAATGGAAAGTATTATTCACATGACATCTGTTAATGGAAACAGACTGTATTGGCAATTTTACTTTGTCAACTTGCGAAAATTCACTTATCATTTGCACAAAACCTCAATGGAAACACAGTTACCATAGTCTCATATCCCCACTACTGGTGGTTAAAATTCTCAGCCCAGCACTGTGTGCGAAGTTTGCATGTTCTTCCCATATTAGTGCAGGTTTCCTTTGTGTATTCCAGATTCCTCCAGCAGACCAAAATCACAGAGTTAGGCAAACAGAGGCTCTATCTTGTCCATAGTATGTGTGCTGCTGTTGTGTCAGATCCCTGGCATCCTGTCCCGGGTGTCTCCTGCCTTGTGCCCTGGGTTTCCTGGGACAGACTCCTGGCTCACTGTGACCCAGTACTGGATAAGCCGTATGATGGATGCAGGGATAAAACCAGATTTATTTTGAATCTCCTATGCCTCTCATGGGGTAGATAAAAACGCCTTGTCTTTCGAGTTAAATAATATCATCGATAGATAATAAAATCAGATAAAAACTGTCACAGGCAAAACACAAAGGGCCGTCCTCAATTCGGCAAGGATTGTGTATGAAAACCGGAAAAGGGGGGAGAAGGTCACTAAAAATGATTTTGAGAAATGCAAGAAGGAGAAGACAGTGAGACATAGAATTCAACTAGTGAATGAAAATTCACCTCTCAGTAAAGTTTCACGAATGTAGCCACTTTCACGAATGTAGCCATGTTATAATGCTCGAATGGAATGCACCCCCCACATTTACTCAAAACTTGAAGAGAAGTGGAAGAGGAATACAGGAAAGTTTTTTGGCAAAGGCCAGCGAAGATTTATGATCTGGTTCTTTTAATCGCGTTACTTGCTGTAACTGTTCCCCCAAGTAAGTTCAGGGGCCAGGAATCCGTGGTGGAATAATGGAAAGTACACACTTCCTCCTCTTGCTCAGTCTCCCTACTATACCTGCGGAGGCCAGGGGCCGTGTACAATTACAGCTACACCTAAAGACACGTTATCACTTCAAGCTTTCGCCTTGTGAGAACGGCCCCTTCTTTACCTTACTTTACCCGTCTTTAAATACATCAACAACAAATAGTATCGCATAACCAGTACACTTACAATCAGAATGAACATGTTACAAATGTAAAGCAGCTGTTATATAAATTAAATTTGTTAAACCAACTCTAACTAAATTAAATACAAACATTATGCGGTAAGCCAGTGTGTCTGAACATGAGGTGTTCTTTAAGAAGTTCGAGATAATTTGTAACACAACTGCAATAATACTGTGTAAGTGATTGTTAGAGAGACTTCTACGATTATAAAAAAAACTTTATTTCATGAAAAATGGTAACTTCTACAAGCAAAAAAATATATTATTAAAAAACTACTTCTAAGAAAGATCTCTTAGAAAATCAGACAGGTATGTAGATATGTGTACAAGTAAATAAATAAAAATATATATTACAAATGCATACACGGCTAGTAGCCGAGATGCATGTCTTTGCACTGTACAAGAAAGCTGGAGCAACAAATACTACAATATAGAAAAAAAAACTCCAACAAAGATATTCAAGATTTGGTCAAAGACTTATTTACCATGTTCAATTTCAGAGCAACTTGCTTGCATAAAACTTTTTAGCTCAGTCCTTTTTTCTCTATGCCATCCTAAATCACACACCCTGTGACTGAGCTATACTCAAAAATCGTTGTTTTGGCAGGCACTATTAATGGGGGTTATTACTTAGCAGTAGGAGTAGCTAGCTGATCTGATAGCATGGCTGTCGCTCTACACTGAGCCCACGGGAGACAGGCCAGGGGAGCACAGATCACAACTTAGCAAGCATGTTAAGGCCATTGCCATAGTCAGACACTGCATTCCTCACTGCATTACCATTCACATACACTGCAGTCATTTTTCTGTTGGTATCCGGGACGGAAGCAAATGGAAAGACAAATGTTTAACTTTAAACTGATGCCAAGGAACAAGTGAGAGATCATATTTGATACAACATAAGTTTGGGTACACTACCATTCAATAAAGTAACATATAAAATGCCGTGGAATTAATTAAATTGAAAGTGATACCAAACACTGTTCACCTGGTAGTAAATATATATTTTTAATTTGCAGCAGTCACAAATGGAAACAGCAAAACATCACTGAAGCAAAGTGAAAAAGTTCTATGCAAGTGTCTAAGCAAAGATAAATGATGACAAGCCAAGCCTTGCCCACATTTTATAATAACACGAATAACTAATGATCAAGGTGTGATTGGCAAGTAATATTCTGCTGCCAAACTGACATTTACCGAACATTTTTATTATTATTTCTTTTTTAATTATGACATAATCGATCTATTCTGACAGCTCTATTAACTCATTAACCTTAGGGAGATTAGCAAGGTGCCACCCTTTCTCTCCAGACACACACACACAATTGCTGTCGGTTTCCACTGGTTCACTGGTTTCCACTGGTTCTTCCACCCTTTAGGGATTCTAGAAATGGTGATGTAATGCTCAATATTCTAGAATTGTGACCTAAATAATCATTATTTTTAGATTTAGAAACAAACAGAAATAAAAATTTTCAGAATACAGTTAAACAGAAAAATGTTTGTGAAAGTAAACTTTTGGATTATATCCATTTTTTAAGCAAATATATTAAATAGTAAGAAATATATACTCCTTACAGTTGATATAGAAATTTTATTCCTGTTATTATGATACAAATGTATTGTGTTCCGGCTGCAGGATTTAGCTATCAGCCTACTCTCCATTTCATCATATTTCATCATTTGGTTCGGTAAATATTTTATACCAACTTTAAAATGGTATTTTTATACAATCTAAATTAAACAGCACATTTTTATAAGTGTGCAATTATTTACTTCACTGAGATCCAATAAAGGAGACCCAGAAGGAAAATGTTTTTTCTATTATCCAGTAGTGTCAAATATCTTAAGTCTTTATTGAGACCAAAATCCAGTCAAAATTTGCACGTTTTCCCTCTAATCTGAATAAACAGAAGTGAGAGATCTTCAAAAGAAAGGGACGGATATTGCTTCTGATCCGGCATTCAGGAACCCTGAACTGTCCCAAGCTCACAGGACGGGGGGAGATACTGACACACACAGAAGAACAGTGCTGGTATGTTTGACCAAATGTTACAAGACGAACGACTGAACATCACACAGCTCTTACCTGTGCAATTCGCTTACACCAAACATATGATGCTTCCTTTCACTTTTTAACAGTGCTGCTACCTACATAAATGTGTCAGTTGTATATTGTAATATTAAAATTCAATAAAACAGCAATGAACTACATCACAAAAATGCCTATAATGAAAATTGTAACAAACAAAACAAATAACAAATGAAGTAAGCATACGAACTGAAAATTTTTAATTAATGCCGTCTGTGCATTTTAATTGCAATGTTGCGGTATTATTAATAATTAGCTGATAAAGTTAACCTCATTCTTGTGATGTAATGTATTGATGTAACACTCTCCAATTTACAGTACTTTGTTCTGGAGAATTAAACTAGCCGTCCATTATAATAAAAATACAGGTAGGTGTCTGTCTGTCACTGAAGAGTCTTACTGCATTAAACCCGTGGTCATTAACCTGCATTACACTGACCAAATGATCTCACCTCATCCTCCTTGGCAGCTCAGGGCCTGATAGCTTTCCCGGGGTGTCTTTTCAGAGGATATAACCTCCAGCTGTGCAGGAATTTTCAGACACTCTCCGCACCAAAAAAAAAAACCAAAGTAACCCCCCCACCACCACCCCTCCCAATTCCCCAACCCTTCCATCACTGACAACAAGTGAAGGTATTCCGCGCAAAATATCACTGATCGGCAGGCGACTTACGGGGGGAAAGTTGACTTACCGACAGGGGCTATAATGTTCAGTGCATTACAGGAAAGAGAGAGAGAGAGGAACGGTTTACCTTGGCCCTCATTTTTAGTTCTGCCTGAGTATTTATCGCCATTCTCTCTAAATCCTGAAATTGCTTAGGAAAAAGAGAGCGAGAGACAGCGAGAGAGAGCGAGATACTTGCTTTCACATGTTTCAAAGCCTGAGCCGTAACTTTTTTTTTCCTTGTGGAAATTGAAGAGGCTTTATGTCAAATACAGCTAAAGTCGGCCTCACCATATCAAACGACGCTATGCGAAAATTACTGTGGCGATGATAAGACCGCTAGATAGAGGCTGGGGGGCGGGGGGCGGGGGTGTGTGCGATGGGGGCGGCTGCTGAAAGGAAGTGACTCTACTCAATTTATACTGCAAAATTGGTATGACTGAATATTTCTCATTCAGGTGACTGATACCATCAGCGGGCCTGCAATGCAGATAAATAAAGGAGCCTTCTGTCAAAAATAAACACCATTAATCACAGCGACTTGTGACCGCCTGTCCTCTGACAGCCAGGAAAGAAAACACATTAAAACCCAAGGCTGGGGGCTGGGGGCTGCTAGGG
>JAODKM010000001.1:25078135-25096106 GCA_026780845.1 Petrocephalus sullivani
GTCACACGGTGGCATACACACGGACAGGACTCGGTGGTGTCACACAGTGGCATACACATGGACAGGACTCGGTGGTGTCACACGGCAGCATACACACGGACAGGACTCGGTGGTGTCACACGGTGGCATACACATGGACAGGACTCTGTGGTGTCACACGGTGGCATACACATGGACAGGACTCGGTGGTGTCACACGGCGGCATACACATGGACAGGACTCTGTGGTGTCACACGGCGGCATACACATGGACACGACTCGGTGGTGTCACACAGTGGCATACACATGGACAGGACTTGGTGGTGTCACATGGCGGCATACACATGGACAGGACTCGGTGGGGCTGCAGTTACTGTCATCATACACAGCACTATGTATATAAACCGCAGCATCCAGCCCTCTGTTTTGCACTGTCCTGTTTTTTTGCACTTTAAGTACTGTGAAAACCCACCCCCAGACACTGGGGTTGTATTTTGCAGTGTTGTCCAGGGGTGAAAGTTATATAATTCCACTGTATACCTGTATAAGAATGGTATGACCATAAATTCCAGTTTATTATTATTATTATTATTATTATTAATAATAGTATTAGTATTATCATCACTCACTGTCTGTATGTTGTTCTGTGGTCTTGGGGAAACACTATGTCCTGCCACTGAATATGCTTGGTATGAAAATAAAGCCCATTTAACTAGACTTAAGTGACAGACAGGCCAGAGTGTGGCTTTGCTAACTATTGACCAGATCCCTTCACCACTCATAACCAGGACGGGCTCAGCGCACGCGGCAAGGCGCCGGCCCATCAGGCAGTTCCCACGGCGGCGCCTGGTGCCGTAGCGACTGGTGCCGATGGGCCAGGGAATCCAGGCGTAAGCCGTAACAGTCTGGGGAAGGCGCAGCGCCCGGCCAGCAGCACTTCAGCTTTAATTTAATTCATGGGCTGCCTGCTGCCGTCCGACCTGCCCTGTAAATCTCCGCGCGAGGCTCTCGTGGCCGATAACAGCACGGGCTGTTTGTTTAAGACGTGTCCCTCTCCCGTGTTTGCCCCATTATCTGCGCATAAGCGGGGTGTTAAATTATATTTGCCATTTTGTTTGTGGTGACACCCGGCATCAATCAACCCCCTTTTATTTTCTCCAGCGCTATACCCCCCCCCCCTTTTCCTTTAACACAAAGCCCCAAACCGAACAGACCCCGCCCCGCCCCCCACAGCCCCCACCCCTACACACAGACAGAGATGCGGGGACCCACATAAAAAATTCATTACGGTTAGCAGCGGTCGGGGGGAGAGATATGACACGGAGCTGGAGGACATAATGATGAAGAATATCGAACATAATGTGGCCAAAGTAGCTGCTCCATCCAATTTGTCCCTCTTAAGCGGTGATCGCTCTCTTCCCCCCTCGGATTTCCTCCAAGGGCGCCCCAGCGGAAGCCTGCAGGTCCTCTCAGCGAGCGGGCACAGCATCCAAAACACCGTGACTGCATATCCTTTCAAAATTGAGTTACGACTGACATCATGGCCAAATATCTTAGTTCATGAATAAGTAGATTATCATTAACCTACCTACTACACATTCAAGTGGCCAGCCAAAAAGCTCAGAGGCCCCTTCTCTCAGTTTCTGTGTCAGTGTAGTTACTTTCTGCCTTTGTACGGAAGTAAGGATCTGCAGGCCAAGGGAGTCCTGCTAACAGGAGGGGCCACGGTGCCCCCTGAGAACTAGCAGCACACGTGACTTCTACAGGATTGATGGGTATACGAGCCAAGCCTTTCCATCATTAGGCTGATGGCAGCAGGTGAAAAATACATGATTTCTCAGATTTTTACCACACAGCCATCACCGAATCAACTCTGCACTGCTCTTTCCTCTTTTATTTAGCAGATGCTTTTGTCCAAATTGACATACAAGCGCAGATCGGAAAGCAGGGTCTGCCAGTCCCTGGAGCAATCGGAATTAAGGGCCTCGCTCAGGGGCCCGACAGTAAAATCACTCTGCCGGACCCCAGGATTTGAATCGACAACTTTCAATTCTGGACACAAAGCCACATGCTACCCCATTAATTGCAGATATATTTAATAAATTTTCAAATCCAGGTGCCCCCTGCCTCATATCTCTGCTTCCTTGGTTAGACTCCAGCCTGACAGTGACCCAGAACTGAATAAGCAGTAATGGAACATACTGCATGGATGATCACTATCATTTTTGCAGATCATCTGAGCCTCGTGCAGTCCACCGCTGGACTGAAAGATGGATGGATTACTCCCTGAGACTATTCTGTTAGTAGTATAGTAGGAAGGATATATAACCTCTGAAAACTAGCCATACAGCAGTCCTCCTCCTTCCAGCCTGTTGTCCAGCTTGCAGGAAAGTGGCCATTTTGAAAATAGTATACCATAGATTTTTTTCCCCCAAAATGAAATAGGAGTCAGTCATAAAGCCATCCTCTGTCCTCCGAACCAGACGAACACACACACACACCGTGACTCATAGGGCCCCAGTGATTTGACCGCGGCTTGTTTACATGGATGGACCAACAGAGACCGTACCGCCAACCACAGACAGGGCTGACATCAGCTTTGGGGTCAGCGCTCTCCTCGGACACCGTTTGAGAGCGTTTCCGAAATGGCCTCTCTGTCAGGTTTTGGCTCACAAACTCCGCTAGCGCTAGCCGAGGAACCGGAGCAGGGAGGAACAACACAGATACTGAGGGTGGAGATTCTACGCCCTCGGAGTGGACAAATTTAGAAGGAAGTCCCCATAGACTCGGTAACTACTGATATGCAGGGCTTGGGGGGGTGGGGGGGATGGGCTGTCCATAAAGAAAAATTCATCTGCTTTTCTTCGGGAACCTGTCGTTCTGTTCAGTCGTTATTTGGTTTCGGACTTTTTCTAGGGCAGGGTGAGGGATCAATGGCTTAAACGGCAGTCACATAAAAAAGGTGTCCCACATCAGGTCATGCAATGAGACAGCAGTACTCACATGTGTAGCGGTGGGATGGGCGACGGGTCGTATATGTAGCGGCCCTGGGCATGGCGGTCGTCTATGGGCACCGGGGGGTGGAAGGCAGGGAAGAACTGAGGAGGGGCTGCCAACAGAGATGGAAGAAATTGTCAGATACATGCAACACAGTGTAGTTTTTAATATAAAACCACAGGCGAGTCAAGGAGACAGTAGCCAGTGATACCGAGCATGAGTCTTCTTGACTTATCAAGGACTCAATGGTCAAGAGGGGCTTCACTGTCACTGTCAGCCATATTCGGGATGTGTTCAAATTCAGTACTTATTCATATTCGCTTGTGGGAGTTTTACTTACACAAGCATGTTCTGAGGGCAGAACAAAAAATTATTGGTTCAGAGAGTTAGCCAATTAGATTGTAGCGGAGGTGGTTCCTAGCAAGAGGAGGAGGAGGCGTGACCAAACATTTGATTGGTTGGTCTGGTATCTGCCACAAGATCTGATTGGTTATTTCTCTGAACCCTTCATTTTTCGTTCTGCCCTCAGAACACGTTTATGTAAGTAAAACTCCCATGAGTGCAAAAAAACAAGGTATGACAACACTGAGCTACTGACCCTTTACTACTGTCTCCCTGTAAATCCCTGATTAAGCAAAAGAGCTATGACACACCGACTGACCTTCTAACTAAATGTCATGACTACCTTCCCTAATCCTAATGTGCTTACATTTAATGTAAAATACAATGTACAGTACAGGTAGTTATAGCTATATGAATTAATTGAAATACAGTTAGACAAGCCTACCAGGCATTAATTCCAGGACCCAGGACAAAATTACTCAAACTGGGAATTTACATTCTTTTATAATGATTAGAAGAAAAACCTTGAATCACTGCACAGCCTCCAACTTTCCGCAGTGTACAGATTTTTACATTTCTTGTCTATTCAGCAGATGCCTTTACCCAAAGCCACATTTCTTAAGAAAACAGGGTCAGACAGTCTTTGGAGCAATTGGGGTTACTCCTGGCCTAAAGGTGAAATCACTCTGCTGATCCAAGGATTTGAACCAGCGACCTTCTGATCACAAGAATTTTTCCATTTCATTTTCATTGTTTTTGAATAGGAGTTTTGATAGAACGTCCCCGAACAATTGACTTCCTCTGGTGGCACAGCGAGAGAGGGATTAATCGCTGATCGATATCTTCGACAGGGTCCGCCCTGGAACGCCGAGCCCATCAAAACGTCAGAAGGGGGAGACTCCCTCTTACAGAAATCAGCACAGAACTGGCACTTAATTACCTTCATGGTATCAGAACTCCAGCGAATGTCCGAAAAAAGGATATGAATACAAATACTTAGCAAGCGCGTGTTTGAAGTCTGATCGCCTATAAAATCGCTTTGTGCTCTCAGGCAGGTATTATGGGGACTGGGTACAAGTGTGATAAAGGCAGGAGGCTCATCCATTACAGAGATAAAACTAATATATTAGCATATCATTCATAGTATTAGTCACTGAGCTTTCATTATTAATCATGTTTTTTTTTTATTTACGACATCGCTGGTCGCATCGTCTGGCCAATGTCTTCGACCTAAAGGGGGGGGTTAGTACAATCTTTTAAGACTTTATGACACGTCCCCCTGTCTGACCCCCATCCCAGATGTCGATGGGGGAGGGAGATCACAGGAGTCTCGGCTTGTGATTTCACGGCAGAGTGTAATTCTCTGGCCAGTGCTACAGACACAAAAACACCGCTGTTTCACATTTCCAGCACCACGCGTTTCGAAGCATGTCGCTTTAGCCTTGAATGGATTTACATGCCCCCTGAGTGTATAACAGCGACTACAGTTATCGATCGGTCGGACCAGGTTTATGCACTTTAGCGGAAAGCGCAGGGTCTAATGGTATTCTGGGCCTGCCGAGTCCTCATGAATTTGGGTCAGGGAGAAAGTCCAAGAGGAAGTAGGGAAATAGAGAGCGGGAAACAACAGAGTCAGTGTTCCCGCATTGGTGTCCGGACGGGCAGGGCTGAGTTCATTTTAGGGGGTGGGGGGGGGGGGGCTTCCAACCGGGCGTGTTCATGTCTTTGCGTGTAAACAGCTGGCCCCTCTGTGCCAGCGCCCGACAGCTGCCAGACAGAGAGGTGCCCAGCATCTGCATTCACTTCAGCTCCTCTCCTCGGGCCAGACGCTGATTTCCCAGCCGCTGGAAAGCACTGACGTTTTTATGGGTTCGCCCATGTTCGTCTGTTTTACTTCACGACTCGCAGCCGAAGGCTGGCAGGATCTCCTTTCCAAACAGACTGTGCACCATTGCAGGGAAAAAAAAATACGTAACGGGTAATGTAGCGGGAAGGCTGGCGAGTGCAGCAGCTCCAGGAGTGTGCTAACTCTGGCCTACTCTGGCAAATCTAGCTATAAAAGAACATATTTATATTCCACTGTATATATACTTGAAAAAACATTCTATTATAATTCCATCATTAGTCAGAAGTCTGGGGGAAAAAAGAAACATTTGGCTGCTGTTATTAATGAATCATTAATTTTAAATAGTCTTAATTACAAGTCAGAGCACAGCAAGGATAGCCATATATGTTGCCAGTGACTTTATAAATGTCTTAGTTAATAAACACCATTGTGTTTTTTTTCCTTGGACCTGGCAAAGACATTCCACTTAGCACACCATAAATCAGGTGTTTGGAGATTAATAAACACCGGCTTTGTCAAAGCCATCTGGGTTTCAAAGAACCCGGCGTGTTTGAGATAATTAAAGTCTCATTTTATGTCAGTTATTAAAGGTGTTCCACAGGGTTCAGTCTCAGGTCCCGTTTGTAGACTGGGAATCAATTTGCATACAATAAATACTCTGAGTGCTTAGATGATGTTGTGAGAGGAAGAAAAAACACTTTCAGCTTTCCTTGGGTCGTGTTCTATGCAATGAGTCACATGTGCAGGTAGAAGTACTCCAGCAAAATAAAAGCAATGAGTCACATGTGCAGGTAGAAGTACTCCAGCAAAATAAAAGCAGATGGACAGAATAAGACAAACTATGTCATGAAGGCTTTCTTGGTATAGTTCAGTTGTATCATAAGACTGGCAGTGGAAGCTGTAGATGTAGCAGTGACATGCCTTCAGGGCACAGCCAGAACGTCACCCCAGGTGCCCTCTGAAGTCTATCCAATAAATAACAGGGTTAACTCGGAGAGCCCGAGGTTAATCCCACCGGTGCACCATCGCGATCGATGGATTCCTGCTGATCTGGATTAGGCGCTTGGCTCAATGACAGGAAATAGCGATGGCAGTTACGGCGGGCAGACGTGACACATTGTAGAATGCGATGTTCCAGCTGCAACGGCCAAGACGCTCCTGTTCCCTGATCAAAGGCTTTCAGCATGAAGTGGCCAGGAACAGAAGAAGACCTGCATACCATCCTGATCTCTCCACTCCTATTTTCTCTGTAAACCGAAAGTGTAGAATCCTTCCCCTCAGTGTATTATTCAATATTTCTCTCCAAGCAACAAATACCGCAGTCCAATAAAACAACATATCTTAACATTTGCCCCAACACAGTGTCTTTTCTCAAAAGTCACTGTAAGTTCCAGGCAGCCACCTAGGCCCTGCAGTATACTTATCCAGTCTATTTGCCATTTACTACGGTATTGGCTGACTGATGGGTCTAGACAGCAGTCTCCGAGTGCTGTGTACCAAACTGTCAGCTAGCTAGCGTGTTAAATATGGATGGAGGATGGAGGTATAGCTACCCGATTAACATCAACCCAGGCTGCACATACAGGTGGATACCACGGAGAGCATTTCTTTCACACTGATACTAGACTGTGATAACAGGTCATTTCTCAAGTTTGAATACTTAAAAGCACTATCTTAGCCCTTCATATATGCTCTGATCTTATCGACTGTATGGGGGAAGGTCGTAAACAAGCTGAACGACAAAACAGAATGAATCCTGGGATGTACAACTAAGGAAGAGAAGAGGTATGACTATTCTGGAAAGAGATTTCAAACTGTAGATGCTCTGCAGCTCCCGCAACACCTCTCTGCATATGATATGAAGAGTGCTCCGCCTCGTCTACGTCCAGGATTACTCCGATGCACCGGCTTTTTATCCCCATGGAGAGTCCAGACATGCCACGAATTTCTGTTAGACTCCTCCCCGAGGATCTGTCAGCGTCTAATGCATCTGGGCTGATAAGAACTGGCTTATTTCTAGTCCCAGGCAGAAGTTAGAGCTCCAAGGCTCCCTCAAGAAGTAAATACACTCCAGGACCTTTTCCAGGATGATCAGCGACCTTCACGTGGAAGGCAAACACCGCAGGCCATTGAGGGAAAGCCAAGCAGAACACGGGGGAAGTGAACAGCCAAAAGATTTCACAGAGTGGTCCATAACACAGCAGGGTCACTCTCTGCCTTATTTACTTTGGGCACGCATCGATGGAGAACGGCAAGAAGAGGGCCAACTGTTAAATCCATGTCATACCACCCTTTTCCGTCTGCCCTGCACACCTCCCCAAGAAATTCCAGCATCCAACACAGGGTACAATCATACTGTCCCAGCTTGAAGCACTGAACTACCAGGACTTTTGGAGTATGTTGAATAAAAATTCCAGGGGGGGGGGGGGACACAAAATCAAATTTGAATAGTCTCCTACCTCTGTAAAGGGAAAGAAAAAAATCACTGTAGCACTTTTAAGCTACATTCCACGTCAATCTAGAAAAATCACGACAAGCTTCATCTCCATCCGGCCTACTCAGAGGGGACTAGTTCAGACCATTTTGTAAACCTTCCTCCCTGCAGGAAAACCAGCTCCTGCTGGCACACGGTCAATCCCAGTTAGCTTAGCGAGGCCATCAGCATCTCAGTCACACTACAGGACAGTCCACTGCAAAACAAGCATCAGGTTCAAGGGCTGTAAGCTATAAGGGCACAACGAATGTCTCATGTAGTGACGGAACAGACAAATTTCGAACACACATGGGAAGTGATCACCACCTGCAGGAATGCAGTTAATAAAACACTATAGAATTAAACATCAGAAACAGGGGGCGGTATGTGGCTCAGCGGGTTAGGACACCGTGCCTGAGATCGGAAGATCTTCAGAAGGTTTGAATTCCAGTTTCAGCAGAGTGATTTTACTGCTGGGCAAGGCCCAAGTGCTCCAGGGTCTGCCCATGCCATCATTAAATAAAATATACAATGCTTTGGATAAAAGTGTCTGCTAAATGAAGGTAGAATCTATAAATACTCCCTGAAAATTAAAACCAAATGATGGGAGAGTTTGGAACCAACAAGTCTTTGATTAGCTGGGGGGGGAGCTTCCCAGTTTTGCAGACTGTTTTACCAGGGCCACATTACGAGTTTAGAAAGAAGGAATCCACCTGATCCGAGTGAAAGGGACTCCTCTAGCAAAAGCATAAATATTTACACTGCAGGGAAGTGTGCTCGGATTTACACCGCGAGGACGTGGAATATGAGTTTACAAACTGCTTGAGGAAACTCAAACATCCCAGGCCGTTTCCTGTGGTTTATGTCTTCATTGTGATCTCACTCAGCCACAGCCGAAATTAGAACTTGGAGTGAAACTAAAACAGATACTAGCTAAATGTCTTCTAGTCATGGACCACGGAATAGGGGGGACAGGACTTTTGGAGCAGTATTAAGAATGCAGCGATGAACAATTATTAATAAAAGCCTGAGTTATATCCATGTGTTTTAAAACAAAAGGTTATAGCTGAGTTTTTCAAAAGCAAACAGACTTGTGGCCCGGGGCCCTCCCTTTTTCTGATGCATTACACTGTCCCTGAATCTAGTGACGCATTGTGCAGTCGCCAACTGGTTTGTGAGGGATCGCCGACGAGGGACATCAGTGGTGGTCATGTGACCAGGAGCAACGCACTGTGGGGAAGACTTAATAACTGTTCCGCGGGGCGAATCGACATCGTCTACAGCCAAAGCCAGCTTATATGCCGTGGTTCCCCAGCGTTCCAGAAAAGCTGGAAAGACGTGATGTGTCAGCTCGGAATGTGCCTGTCGTCTCGTCCTCCAAGGGGACAAGCTAAGGCTGGTCTGGGCTCCTTACTCCCCACCCCCTGCCCCTAGAACCACCCTCCCTCTCTCTCAGCCAAAATTCCCTCCCCAACTGGGCAAGAGCGATTACTGCTGACAGCTATAACGCCAATGAGTGGCGGCAATGAAAAGTACGACAGGAAACCTGACAGACAGAAAACAAAGATGCCTTTACTTACAAAGTAAAGACCACTGGTGATGGGCTATCATTCTGTTATCTGTTGCCTTCCTAACTGGCCTTTTTACAACCTTTTTTAAACCCATAATTTTGAGACCAGGAATGCTTAATTGAAGCCTCGGCACGATTTTATACTTCCTCTAGTAAATTATAAGTCACAAAAGGAGTGGAATATGTAGCATTTTTATTCACAGATTCACCCCAATCACTGTATTGGATACGCGACTACAGGAGATGGATGGATGGATGGATGGATGGAAACTATTCTATGTCTGAAAATTTCCCCCAATTAATCACCAGCTTTTCTCAGGAGTTGTGTTCAAACAGTGGCCACACTTTGAATAAAGGTTACTTCCTCATTATAATGAATCTTTATGATAAATTTGTAATTAAAATGGGAAATTCTCAAGTGTGTGGTTCGAAAGAGGGGGTTTGACTTAGTTTTGGAAATATACAGAAATCCAATAAAACCTAACAAATGCAACAAGAAACATTATGAAACATAAGCTTACTGGAAAGCATTTTTACCTATAAGTGAAACCAGTGATAGGTTTTGCTGGTCAGGCTTAATTACAAAAAAAGGTCACAAGAGGTCACATTCATTACCAAACAATAAGGGACTCTCTGTAGACTGTAACAGCAACAATTACGTTTTTATAATGTGTCATAAACCATAATAATACATGTTACCCAGGGGATGGATCTACACATTATTAACCACTCATACCCTGGTAAAAAAATGGATTTCTTGAGCTTAAGCTGGACGTCCACCACTGTTCCTTGGGCTTGTTTGGTGAAGACTATGAGGTCTTTCAACAAACCTTCTCCTGTGTTTCAGGATCACGGGAATCCACAGTGCAAGCATACTTGGTGCTGAGGGACTGACTGACAAGCTAAAAACCTGCAGGAGAAGTAGAATGTGGCATAAAAAAACAAGTTATCCAAAAAACAGCAGCTGGAGAGGTCAGTTAAATATATAGGATGCTGTAATCCAGCCATGCTCCATCCGTAACCACTTATCGGGGTCGTGTAGGGTTGGTAGCCTGGAACCTATCCCAGGATGCTAGGGGCACTATAATTATTCTCAAAATATCTCCACAACAGAGGAAAATAACCTACTTCAGTACTTCTGTAATACTACGTTCAAAATCTATAAAGTCCATACAGTATGCAGTTTTCATCACGCAATTATCAGTTTTTGGACTCTTTTGAAAACACTCCACTGGCTTTCATAAAGGCTCCATGATTAAGAGAGGATAAATAATTTGAAATCATTAACACATGATTGCAAGGAGAGCCTAATGAAGGTGTAATTAGACACAAACTTTGACCAGGCTCGTTAATTTTAAACACAAACAATTAGCAGGCACTCCCACTTAATAAAAAAAATGATCACTGTGCTGGTTTTAAATTTGGAATCCTTAATGATTCTGAAACAAAGCTTAAGGCAAAGGTGTTTTATAAGGTGTTTTAAAGGGAGCCTGTCCTGTTACCGAACTGTGTCACAACAGGTTAGAATTTCACACATCATTACGAGTCATTCGCTATTTTTTAGTACAGCAAAAACATTATACAGCTGAAAACACGCCTCTTTTAGAAATCAAAACATGGATATTTACTTAACAAATGATCCGTTACAATAATCATTTGTTACAGGCTGTTCTATGGCACCGCCATGGCTGTAATCCAGCCTTGTTTGGGGCGATGTATGACAATGCAAATATGCTAGATACAGCCAAGATGGTGGAGTGCCCCAGCAGCACCACCACAAATGTGGCTCAGTGTTTCAGGATGCTGTTCCAGTAAGCAGAAGGGTGCCAGTTCAAATCCCGGAAGTGGTAAAGCAATTTCACCACTGGGCCCCTCTGCGTGATCCTTAACCCTCCCAATTGCTCCAGGGACAGGCTGGCCCAGCTTTGGATAAAAGCATCAGCTATATAAATCAATTGTAAAATGTTACTAAAAAAGGAGCGGGAGAGTGCCAGGACATGCAGTGTCCTGGCGTTTCAGGTTGGCCTGGACTATAGGGGGAACTGTTTTGTGTGATTGTCTGGATGTCTGTTTCCTGGGCCAGCATGAGCCGGAGGTGATTCCTGGCCGTGTTCCATTTAGGGACGGGAACAATAAAAAAAAAGACAAGGACACCTGTGTTACCTGGGCTGTGGCAGTGCCCCCAGCGTGGCTTCATAGGCAGCGATTCCCCGGGCAGCCTCCGCAAGGGCTGTAAATCCCCTAACAGCCCCCGGCTGCCACCGAGGCCTCAGACCTCAAGCTGTTTCGACATGTAAATAACACATCTGATGACTGTTCAGCCAAGCGCGTTGGGAGTAACAGTTGACTTTTGTGTGTTTTGCTTAATTACAGTCCCAAATTGTTTTGTGTTTGATGGCCTAATTAACACTGTATAAATTAGCCTAATTCACTTGTTGTAGTGCTGAGCTCTGTGAGCGTTTTCAAATTACAACGTTGAAAAAATATCCTCTGTGCTACTGGTGGAAAAAAAGGCTGTGATGAGACTTTGGTTAGTCAGTTGACTTCAGTCTCGCTGACAGTCATTGCTGAGCATCATTCAGCCACAATGCATGCCCTCCTTTCAAGTACTACTCTCACACTTGGTGATAATTACCATTTCCGTGAAAAAGTGGGAGGGTGCGGACGTCCCAGGGGGTGCGGCGAAGTCGAGGGACCACCAATCACCTGCATTCTCCTGTTAATTATTTATAATCAGAAGCGATTTGGGGGTTTTTCTAAGGTAGAGGAATAATAGGGGGCCAGAATTCATACAGAGGGTCCAACATTTTTATTAACCAAGGATACGTTTTGAATCGGTGAATGTCAGAGGATGGGGAACTCTGGGGGCCAATCAGCTTCCAGCTGAGGTCAGTGTCTCGGTGACCCCACCCTGGTATACGTCAATGCTAATGATCAAGCATCCAATCTTCAATACATTCTTTCATGAGCCACCATGATGGTTCTAAGTAGTCCTAAGTTTGGCCATCCCCTGGAACATCCAGCCCCCCCCCCGCCACCCCAACTCTTTTCTCATTCATAAAAACATGGCAGTTCTTGCACATTCCTTTATAATGTGCACCAAAGGGATGATTGATTTCACTTGGCGTTGCTCCGCCCATCATAAAACAAGCTGCATGGAGCACAGTGTTATAGCATCTCCGGGCGACTATGACATCACTGGCGATTAACGGGGGTGTACGCGATCCAATCGGAGCGCTGGTCCTGACGGCCGGGACACAAGTGCATCATTTTCCTACGAATAAAAGAGCCGCCAGGGAAATAGATTTGGCGGGGGAGGAGGCACAAGAGAGGGTGTTATGGAAGCTATTTACCCTGAGTGGCATTAAAAATGCCCCCCCCCCCCCCACAAATCCCAACTCACCCTCCCTGGTGGCTAATAGCAGCCCAGCATCTGCAAGAGATTTATGAAGTGGAGGCGATCTTAACAAATTAAGGGCCCGACGGTGACCAAGAACACAGCTCTCTCTGTTAGACCCACAAACTGTACGGTCCCTTTACTCACCCAGCCCCCCCCCCCACATCAGCCCGAAGGCTCCACCCCCAGGCCTGGCATCATGTCCTGTGCACCGTGGGAGCTCAACTGAATTGAAACTTTATTTTCTATTTGCACAGGTATAGAGGTGCAGTAAAAGCTCTCATATCTGACATTCAAGTAACACTAAACTACCCTATAACTAAAAAATGACAAAGAAAAGCATCGCACAATACATGTCGAGCGGCATACTGTAGTAATCTTATTGCTAACTCCGCTACTGTTCACCTCGTGATCTCTTGTGTTGTATCAAATATCAGAATTCAAACAGTACAATAGTCATTCATGTACGTGTACAAAAGGATTAAAGAACAGTGTCACAATTAAGGGTTTTTCAAGAGTATCATTCCATTATCCAGAAAATTAAGCAATCCAGTGGTGCCGTAAGACTGACGTTACTAGACAAGAGAACTTTTACTGTACGACTGGAATTCTTGCACAACTTCCCTCAGTTGAGGTTTTTAGAACAATAAGCAACCAATAAGACAAAGACTATGACATATAGAAAGAAAGACAGACTCAAGAATACTATAGAAGACTCAAGAGACTGTTTTCCTTGTGCACAGTAAACAGTCAGTTCCACTATGCAATGAGAATCCACAAATTAACACAAAACATCTGTGCTTATCAGTTGACTGGGGAGACAGGCATTAGGACATTGCTGATTTTAAGGGCTGGCTTTTATTATTTTAGCTTGTTATTTTTTATTGTATTTCATGATTTTATCTTTTTATGGATAATATTAATATCATCACTTTAAATAGAAGGGGTTTGAGGAATGCTTTAAAACAAAACAGATTAAAAATAAACAAGGTGCTTTAGTGATAGAAAAATAGGGGGCATTGAATGTCAAAGATGATTGGGGGGGGGGGCAATTTAAAAGAAGGATGAACAGCCATGCCTTGTGATCCTGTCTAAGGATGGGAGTCCATCTACCAGCACAGTGACGTGAGCTCTGACACAGGGACACCTCCCCCGCCCCAAAGATACTTAAATGCATCTTTGCATATTTATATTCCCCACGTCTATGAATTTTAACGTTTAATCCATTTACAGCTTAAGTTTCCCGAAGCTGCATGTTACTTAACTTAAATACCATCGATACTCCTCCTCCACGCCAGTCTCTGTGGCCCAGTTCCACACCTGAGACTGAGACACAGATTTGCCAAGTATTTCGCACCAGTGCAAATTTGTATGTTTTTTTTCCCTCCAAAGAATACAAGGCAAGGATATTGTTCAAAAACCATAAACCATCAATACAGCTCCCATAACTGCATATGCAGCTTATCCAGTACTGGGCAACAGTCAGTCTGGAGCCTATCCCAGGCAGCAAAGGATACAAGACAAGCAACATAATCGGGGGCGATTCTAGGGTTTTTTTTAAAGGTGGGGGACACCAGAGGGCCCATAATTCATACAGAGGGGCCAACCTTATCATTAGCCAATCATATGCTTTGAATCAGTGAGTGACAGAGGATGAGGGCACTATAAGGGCCAATCACCTTTCAAGTGGGGCTAGTGCCCATATGGCCCCACCCCTGGGCACACTGCATAGGATAGTAGTCCATCACAGCTCACACACTCACACTCACACATATACATATACACTGAGACAGATTCAAAGTAATGAATATTTCAACTGCCTGCTTGTGGAGGGCAGGACTTTAATTACTCAAAGAACCAGCAAACTCCTGGCAGGGGTGGGATTAGAGTAGGGGTGCCCACACTTTTTCGGCTTGCAAGCTACTTTTAAAATTACTAGGTCAAAATGGTCTACCTACATTAAAAAATGCTAAATATATGTTTTAAATATACTAAGTATACTTTATATGTACAGTATATGTTGGCAAACCTTGCATCACTGCATGAACCATTAGAGCACAATACAATTCAATACATTTATGGTTTCTTACTTGGTCCGGCTCCCCCACTCATTTTTTTCTATCTGTTTTTTTAGTAGCTATAAATTGTAAGGCTAGCTAGGCCACTTCGCTCGCTGGAGTTTTGCATTAGCTCGCAATACATTCACGTTTTCTACATGATGATCCTTGTGATCTTCAAGATACGTTCGAAGATAAGGGATCTAAGTAGTTGTTGTGGTAATCTAATGCAACAAAGTTTTAAGCAACAGCAGACTAGCCCTTTTCATCAATCAAGTTACAAATGCCAAAGGGAGGATAAATGATAGGCTAACATCTAAAAATGTTTCTTTTTGAATGTCGGATCAACGTGTTGGGCACCCCTGGATTAAAGCCACCAACCCTGGAGGTAAAAGGCAGTATCATAACAAAATTGCATAGTTTATATAAGTTCACAGAAAACCAAACAGTTGGCTAACGATTTAATTTCTGGCAAGGTTAACTAGGCAGACTAGCTGGTAATGATTATAGATAAAGGCTGCTGATACAACATGCATGTGCTTGTGCTGTACATCTCCACACAGCCAATCAGAGGGTGGTGCCCTTTTTCACATGACTGTACAGCCAATGAGAAGCTTTGACTCTTTTGTATAATACTTTATGGCACACAGAACCACAGAACTCTTCTGAACAAGGAGTAATTTCCACTTGTCAGCTTGTTTTTGAAAAATTCAGACACTCAAAAACTCAACTTTTTTATTTAAAAACACATAAATGGTTTGCATAGTTATTTCTAGGTATTTTTTTTTTGTTTGCGATTGTTTATCACTACATTCTCAATGATAGGTGCTCCAAAAGTCACCCAGGCACGATGTCCCCTTGGTTCAGTGGTCTATGCTTCCTAGCCAATGAGAGGGTTCTGCATCATTTTGTCATATCAATCAGCCAATGAGAGGCTTCCGTCACTTTGCATGTTAATACATGGCCAATGACATGGTTTTCCCTCTTCATGTGTTATGGCACAGCCAATGAGAGGCTTCTGTCTCTTCATGTGTTACTGCACAATTAATGAGAAGCTTTCACCTCTTCATGTGTTGTAACACAGCCAATATAAAGGTTTTACCTCTTCGTGTGTTACGGCACAGCCAATCAGAGGATTCTACATCCTGAAAGCCGTTGAAGCCCCTGGCATTAACCAGGCGGTAGCGCATGATGCGGTACCTGTCCCTGCATGGTGCCGACTCGGAGCCAATCGTTGCCATCGCCGGGAGCATGCATTGCTGCACCCTGACGACAGTACCACCATGCGTGTGCCCTGTGTACATGCGATAAAAAAAAACACACACACCTCATCTTACAGACGCTCCACATTTCACAGATGCTTTCGTCAAGTACCTACAGGGATGTAAACGAAGTAGGGGGGTGAGAAAAGGCGGTCGCCGCTTATCGAGGCCGCTTACAGCGACGGGGAGGACGCGGAATGATGGACGGGCATATTAAAGATACTGTAATGACGGATTAAGGGATTTACGGTGAAAGGCATCCCAGCCAATTTGTAATTTTCCTCCGGGCTACAGCAGTGAAAGATAACCGGCATCAACAAGTACGTCTCGAGTTCAAATAGCTCTTACAGGTCGACTTACATTCTTGACGCTCTGAAAATGCTCCAGACTTAACGTTCAAATGCGCTAATTCGATAACAGCGATGCGCTAACTGCCTCCACAAACAGGTCAAGATCGTCTAAAACGTTGTTGCAATTCTACGTGATTCAAAGGAGAAAAGCACAACTAACGCAGACAATTAAGGCATTAAATTCAGCCCGTCCGACTGTCATACGAGTGCCAAGTAAAGGAAACGGATTCGGGGGTTGATACACTTGCAGGCGCATTCCCTGCCACGTTCGTCATAAAACGGCAGGCTGTCCATTCCCATACTGAATAAAGATATCGGCGCCGTTTTGATTGCGGTGACAATGAGACACCAGGATGGGAGAGGCTGCCGTCGGCGTGGTTACCGCATGCGGGCAGATGGAGATGAGCTGAGATGATTGACAGGCCGGGAATTACAATAGAAAAGACTTTTTAAAGCGAGAAAACAAGTGCAGGAGTATCTAAATTCGCAGGTACTCGCACGGCCCTTTGAGTGCCATACCCTGTAGGTATGAAAGTACCCGCCACCCCCGGCACACGTGCACCCCCACATGCTTCTTGACTTCAAAGACCCCAGCGATACAGAAAAGCCATGCGGCGGCAGGAAGCCCTGACAACCCCTCGTGAGCCAGAGGTCCTGATCCTCACGTGGAGGGCCCGGGGGACTGAATGCACAACACGACCCCCCTCCCCGGGCCCTCGTTTTACAGGCAGGGAGGTTGATCCCATACTCTAGGGGTCGGCTGGGGGGAGCCACGCCTCATGACAGAGCACCTTTACAATCCCATGACACTAAGTGACAGACACTAGTTAATGTGGTGAAAATGATACATTTAGCTGCAGGTCTGCCTGGAACAGCTACAACTACTATCAAACATCAGTAAGTAAAATGTAGTGCAAAATTGTAGGCATAAGTGTTAAAGATAAAGCCAGAATAAATAACGTTTCCTGGAGCTGAGTAATTATAAATGCATTCCCCAGTGTAAGTGATTATTATAATGAAAAGGCTGAGAACTTCAGACACTGAGTAAACCAAACTTGGGACACCAAATTTTCAAAGCAAATATGAACGATTTGAATTAACTGACTTCCCCTTTTTGGTCATTTTGGTATCTTCCTAGGGATGGATTAATTGACCTGGGGGCCTAGGCTGACATCAGCATGGACACTGTTGCCAATTGAAAGAATCATCCTATTTTCCCCGAGGCTGGGAGCCTGATGTATGCTAGGATAGCCTATGCATTAATCTGTCCCTATACCCCCTTTTTGGTGATTTTGGTGTCTTCCATTTGATTAGGGACACCTATGAATATCTGATGCATATGGTACAGTGTGAATTCATCAGTCTTCCTCTGACCTTTTTTAGGAATTAGCAAGCAGCTCAAAAGCATTTGGGACAGGTAGAGGTCGGCTTCTCAGGGGGTGCTTAAAAGCCCCCCCCACCCCGTTGGGTTCCCAGTCCCAAGACTAGTTTTGCACATCCAACGGACAAGGACAAGTTGTAATCCATTTATACAGCATCCTGTCAACAAATTCTACTCAAATAGCCCTGGAAGACTTACAAGTGTGGAGAGGGTGGTATGGGGGGGGGGGGGGGAATTCACCCTTAATAGGGGAAAACATTCTGAGCATTCCCAGACTGAAAACCGAGAATAACACTAAAGTATAGTAAAAGCGGAAA
>JAODKM010000001.1:25121128-25133269 GCA_026780845.1 Petrocephalus sullivani
GGATGGGGGGATGGACAGAGCGGCAGGCATGGATGGTGCAGGCGGGGCCAAGGGCCAGAACCGGCACCCTTGAGATGGCTTCACCTCGAAACCCGAACCTTTCTTGGGGCATTCCTCGCACACAGCCCGCATACGTGGGCCTGCTGGTCCGCGGCTGATATGGGGAGCCGGGCTGATGGGATTTCATAAGCCCCCCCCATGGATGTGGGGATGTGCCTCCCAGTCCCAAGACAAAAGCGCACGTCAAGGGCATGTACGAGCATATCGCTGTTTCGGGGAGCCCGATTTTGCGGCCCTGCCATTCGGTCTGCACGGTGCTACGGGAACTCGGAAAGCTATTCTTTACATGTCGTAGCACTCAAAGGCGAGGGGGGGGTGGGGGGGCACAAGAGGGGTGACAGAAATAACACACCAGTCATTCCTCTGTCAGGGTCAGGACAACTAGCCTTTGTTCTTCACGGCGGGGGGCATGACTGATGCCCGTTGACAAATGGACAGAGCGGGAGCTGTAATCCCACACTGTTTTCCTGCTCCCTTGCCTAATAGTTTTACGAGAGTCTGCACACGGCAGGCAGGACTGGTCAGGCAGTGGGAACTAGGGGTGGTGGTGGGGAAGGGGGGGATTTACATCACTGATTTACCTGATTTACCAGGCCATGACATTGGTACATCTTTCTGATGCAACTGCACCCTTCTTGATGGTCAAGACAAAATCAGAAGAGAATTACTCATCAATCGTTCGCAATTAAATCTCAGAAAACACCTTCAGAAAGTACAATAACGTGCGAAAAAATTGGAACAACCATTTAAAAAATAACTTTAATATGTATAATTATTTCAAATTGTGTTTATATAATAGTTTATTTAATTGTGAAATATAATCCCATCCAGGGTGTGTCCCACCCTTGTGCTCTGTGCTGCCTGGGATTAGCTCATCAAGTCATGTGACCTTGACTGATGATGACTGGAAGGTAAATTCATGCATAGAATTAGGCAATAGCCCAACTAGGTCTACACAAGTTGCACACTAATGGTCAAAATGTACTGCTTTCATTATATTAAATTCTAGAATTTTTGTAGTTGCTCAACATTGCATTTCAATGTTAAAGAAATCAGAATGGACCACAGGGTTCAGGAATGTAACATACTGCACTCCAAGCCTGTTTCAGAGAGGGAATTGTCATGCTACTTGAACACATGAACGTGATCAAAGCTGGAATCGGTCCAAGCCACAAGTCTGCCGCTTTGTTTCAGTTGTTTGTAAGCAATTAGGTGAACAGATCATCCTGCTAAAACTAACCTAGCAGCTCTGTTACACTATGCAATGCTCTAATATAACGACATAACAATAAACAATAAATGTCACCAGCTTCGTTTATATACCATATAGCTAGTCTTGGGAAAATGGATAAAACGATGCTGGCAGCAGATTATGACGTCTGCCTGCGGTTGCTTGGGAGGGTGCCTGCTGTTGTACCATCGAGCGAGTCACTCTGCTTAAATTATTGCTTTGAAATTTCCCAAACAGTCAGCATATAAAACAGCACATGCTTCGAATAAAAATCTCCTCACAGCAAACTGAAGTAGACAAGCTGGATCAGAGCTTGGAGCTGCTAATGAACTTCTCCAGCCCTGCTCCGCCACTAGAGTCCGACCCTTATCTCTATAAGCTGGACCCCTCCCAGCTGTCCAATTAGACTGGAGACTGTTTGCAGCAGTTACCCAGGATACCAGGTGGTGGAACGTCTTACCTAGGGAATGGCAGGGGGAGGGAGAATAATCCCCCCCCCACCAGGCACAGGCCCAGGTGGGTCACCGGACTATGAGGGCCACCCTGCTGATGCAGGAAATTACCTTCAGGTGGGGGGAGAGGGGTCATCCCCAGTTGTCCCTTGTTCCTACATGCATGAGATGTCATGCGTGCTCTGTAACACCCCCCCCACACCATCGCCACCAATAAAGAAAAAAACGATTTAAATCACCCAAAAATCCTCTCCCAAATATGTCTGTTCACTCAGTTACACAGCCTGAGCTGGGATGATACCCGCACCCCTCATTAAATATGACTCAGCAACACAGAGGAACCCCCTATGGGTGGTGATGAACCCCACTGGGTTACTAAAAGACCCCCTCCCCTTAGCAGAGCAGAGGTTTCACTACAGTCAAATTCAGGAGTAGGGCCATAGGGGCCCGTGCTGAAAACTTATTAGCCCCCTTATCCTGGTACTCACCAATTCAAAACATATCATTGGTTAATGATTAAGTCAGCACCCTTGTATGAAGGTACAACCCCTCTTATGCCCCGTCACCTTAAAAAAAATGTACACACACACACATAGCTACAGCCCGTAGCCAAGCCCCCAAAGCCCCTCCCACCAACCCCCCCCCCCACAGAGCTCACATTATCCATACTCGTCCATCAGGCAGATCTCACCTTAATTTTGACTCCTCCCTTTGCATAATCCCATAATCCCACTCTCTGTTAATTTGCCTTAGCAGGTTTTTTCTTCAACAAAAATCATTGCCAATGTGTTTTCTTTTTCTTTTTTTGAGCAAAATACAAACTGGTGAATAAAGGTAGGTTATGACAAAAAAAAACAGGAAGAAAAAGCAGGCAGAAGCAGTCGATTATGAGTCCCATCAAGTGATCAATGATTTCATTAATAAGATGGATCGTGCGGCTGTCATCTCGCTGATGGCGGCTGAGGGATGCTCCCGGGAACCCGCTCTGTTTCCTGGTCGGCCCAAGTGAGGCAGCCAACCCCCCCCCCCCCCCCCCCGGGTGGGGGGGGGGGGGGGGGGGGGGGGGGGGGCGCCGCGGGGGGTGGGGGGGGGCTGTGCGCGTGGGGGGGGGGGGGGCGGGGCCCCGGGGCGCCCGCTGTTTGTTTTGGGGGGCCGGGGGGGGGCAGGCCAGGCCCCCCCCCCCCCCCCCGATGTGGGGGGGGATGGGGGGTCGGGGAGGTGGTGCACGGGTGGGGGGGGTTGCGAATAGGAGAGCGGAGAAAAGTGAAAATCCATTTTGAGCCCAATTTTCAATTAGGATCCACAAGCTGTTATCACAGGTGTCGCAGAATGGGGGCCGTAAGTGAAAATGTCTCCTATCCATTTCAGAAATGGAACCTTATCAGGGCACCACAAAGATGGCTGGGACAGGCCTATCTGTAAATTACTTTCCGCCCCTCAGTGTTAACGGGAACTTTATATCTGTCAGCTGACATTCTTCCTCGACTCAACG
The DNA here is from genome assembly GCA_026780845.1 of Petrocephalus sullivani. Lineage (NCBI taxonomy): Eukaryota > Metazoa > Chordata > Actinopteri > Osteoglossiformes > Mormyridae > Petrocephalus > Petrocephalus sullivani. The sequence continues at coordinate 25,124,364 of JAODKM010000001.1, forward strand.
GCGATCATTTAAATGCCCGCCAAAGAGGAAGGTGGCCTCGCTCTTTATGCACGATCAGGCTTCTCTCCGGTCAAACGACTTTCCGAAAAATGTTTCATTTTATATTTCATTTCACTCGTAAACGTCTCGTCGGGGCAAAACCCTTTGCCCTTTCATGCTCAACTGGCTTTGCTCTTAAACCAGGCCTCTGGCCCTTAAAAGCCGGACCAAAAAACAATGAAATAAAAAGAGATCATTCCTGTATGCTTCCTGTGCCATAAACCCAATCAACACTCCATGTATGTAGCATGAATGTCCACGTCAAACTATGATAGTATGCGTGCCATCTCTCCCTCTCTCTCTCTCATACTTTCTTCCTCTTTTTCTTTCTATCTCCTGTCTTACTGCAGATCATCCATCTAATTAATTCAGCGTCCAACCACCCAGATAAAAAAAAAAATAAAAAATCCAACCAACCAACCAACCAGAAACTTTCTTCTCATTCACATCCATCAGAGCTCAGGCTCTCCCTCTCTTTTTTTGGTCCTTTTTTTTTTTAGCAAATTATCCCATGACGATGGGATTTATTCAGTCAAAGAGCAGAGACGCTTTTTTTTTTTTCAGGCACGAAGCAACAAAAGAATCAGGAGACTTTGTGGTCCACCTGCCTGGCCAATGATGACGATGGAGAGGCACCCCCCCTCGCCCACCCCCCAAAAAGAAACCAATCAAACTATTGTTGTGGCACAGTCAGACCTTTTCAACTGTCAAGCCAGGAGAGCGGGCGATGAGATGAAAGGACCACAGGATGAAGCTACCATTTAGTCCATGTGGGAACGCTCCCCTAAGACTCAGTAATTGCACTGGAACTCAGTGAGGGGGATGGAGGAGGGAGGAGTTCCAAAGTACCAGACAGTGAACCCTGCTTCTGAAATCTCTACGTTTGCGTCTCGTCTTTTCCGGAACTGGCTGGGGCCAGTTTTGCCGATCAACACGGCAACACGGATTCCACCACCACGCCCCCTTAACATGTAACTTTGTGACAGTGCTGGGGGTCCAGGCAGTGTCGGCTGCTGGGGCCTTCATTAAAAAGGGGTCTTGGGAGCTTGGGGGAGGAGGGGGTGGTAGGGGACCAGGAGAGCAGGTGCCGTTAAGATCTCAGCCTGGCCTGACAAACACAACGTATGTTTACCAAAGAAGATGAAGCTCAGCTGGTGGAAAAGAACAGGGGGGAATTGGAACATGCTGCAGAGGGTTAAAAAAAACAAAGCAACATTCCATTATTATTACATAAACGCAAATGCGTTTGCTAAGGCCGCCAACACCGCACAGCTCCACGGAGGATCAGACCTTCGCATTCACTACCGATAATGTTACGCTAATTCCTCCCCCACCAGATACACGCTGGTGCAATCCAGCAGAGCAGATCCCCGGGAGTTTTTTAGGGGGGGGGGAGGAAAAAAATATTGTGGGATTGGCAGACCTCGCTCCCCCTCCTGGGTTTCGTTGCACTAATGAGCATGACGAATCCCGTTGGCGAAAGTTTGTAACGCGCTGTTTACATTTTCGGAAAGTGCAGGCGAGGTCTTCAGGTGTTACAGCGATCCACGGCTACTTCATCATTCCTCAACCCCCACTTTCACTCTGAAGTTTACATTTTATAGGACATCCTTCATTCTGCTTTCTTCGCGAAACTTAAGATGGTTTTATTTTGGCGCAATATCTTCCCACAGTCTTCCTGTGACTCTTCCTCAGCCAAGTCTGTGTTTGGGTCCCTTTAAGGATTCCTGCTGCCATTCTGACACTGGGGAGTTTTGAATTTTCAGCCCAAACACACCCCCCCCCCACCCCCCCCCAACCTCTTTACATCTATCAAAATCCCAAAACCCAGAACAATCAAGGCTCCTAAGGCTCCACCCATACACCCTGTGATCTAATAGAGTGGGATGCCAGACCCAGAAAGTGGGGGGCGGGGGGGCTAGGGGGAGGAGAGCTGCCACATCACTACCAGGAGGCTATAGACGAATGACAGTTATAGATACACACACACACACATGCACATTGGCCTACCCAACCACACACATGCACACAGGTAAGCACATGCACATGTACATAGAAACACATACAAACATGTACACACAATCACATACATGCACACAAACATGCCCCACCACATATACACACAGTGGCATACCCAACAACACACACATAATTTTGCAAAAAAACAGCTGCATTCAGGGTTACTGATTTCCCTAATAAAACCAAAGATTTCAGACTAATTACTTGTTTATATTTCATGCAGGCATTTAAGACCATCTCTTTTATTTTTAAATTGCAAAAAAAAAAAAAACCTATAGATACTGAGCGGTGTAGAGATTCAGCAAAGCTTAGGGAATATTTTTATTTTTTCTTGCTACTTTTGGAACACAGATGTCAGAAAAGATATAAATGTATAAACAAAAATAAGCATAGTCAGATGTGCTTAATATTCTCCAGAAGAAAGAGTGTTTAGTAGCTTGTGCTCATATTCCCGGGGGAAAAAGAGGATATTCGGGGAATGCTGGCTCTATAAGCTCCAAATTCCGGTTCCTCAGTTCCACGGTAAAATAATGTATTTGTACACACATTGCCATTTTTTATCCTGTTCCTTGCTACTGTCGTTTGAGCTGCCCAGTGACATCCATCACTACTGCAGACGCTGACCTCACTAAGTATAGAAAATCATGTATTCCAGGTCTAAACTTGAGAGCCAATCAAATGCCAGTATATGGTAGAGGGCGGGGCCTTAACGCTAGTTTTGGAGGCTTCCTCTCCACCATTCCCTTCAGTCCAAGTTTTCTGAGAAAAGTCTTGTCTGGGATTTTTCAATTGCCATAAATCTGCACGTTATCCTCTCAAAAACAAAAGAATCCTATGAAACAAGTTCATTTTAAGGCGCCCTACTACATCTTATTGATGTCCTATAAAAATAGGCCTGATTCTGCAGCTAGCTAACTGTCAAGTTCTGGCCGGCAACTTAGCTAACTGAAAAGTTCTGCCTAGCAGGTTAGTTAGCTAAAAAGCTAACATTATAGCTAATAAAAGGTTACAAACAACACTCATATGGTATTTAACAGACAAATATCCTCATGGCTTTTCATTTGAGCCTGGTAAGCATTTGGGGACATACTGTTCATAACATAGATTTACGAGGGTTTAAAAAAATCACTGATGATGCTATTACCTGACCGCAGCTTAAGTGTCAGTATTTCACACAGGAAACTGAAATGAATTGTGGGCAGGCGTTGTTGCTAAAAAAGATCGCTAGCTGTAACACCCATTCATATGATTCCATGTGAGATGCAACAGCTGGCAGTGACGAAATATAAACATAAGACACAATGAAAAATAACACACACCCTCCGGTCAGCATGGGCTAGATCGGTCCTGCTAATGGGACACTTTGGTATGAACATGTAGCTGGTGGAGAAGGAGCAGGAAACACAGGCCAGGGTGATGTGTGTATGTGTATCTTAAAGGAGAGCATTACTGGATATGCAAAAAGAAGCATTCCAAAGTACCTGTGCTCATACTACAAATGGCAAATAAAGCTAATTTCAGGGCAGGGCTGCCACTAGAGATATCGGGCCCCATGAAACATAGCATATTGGGCCCTAACCCAGACCAATTCGATTATGTTCCAAAATTTCATATGATATTAGAAAAAAATTGCCCGCCTTTAACCGGGCTTTTAAAATACATGTAAGCATGTTAGTCCGACTGAAATCATGCTAAATCGACTTTCTCAAAATCAAACTAAAACATCCAGATACTGCGATTGGTATTAAATTTACTCCTGCATGATATATGCTCAGTTGTACCGAACCTGGCCTAGGTGCTCTGTGCAGGCACCACAGTTCCCACCCCAGGCTTCGACCCACAAGCAACAGAAGAAGCCAATACATAGAAGAAGAAGGTACAGCACTTTAGGTACTTTAAGAAAGGTGTTGGTTTTCCACTGGAATAAAAATGGTACTGGCTAGAATTGCATAACATGCAATGTTAGTTTTAATATCACACATTATCAAGCCATATAATATACTACAACCATATTTCAATTTCGGTATAAAATACCCCACCTTGCATTGTGCTGGTACCAGTTTTTACACCAATGGAAAACCAAAACCTTGAAGTATCGTATTATTGGTACTTTCTTGAAATACCAAAAGTACGCTACCTGGTGAGGTGGAAAAGCACCCTAAATGAAGCGAGAACCACGGTGCTTTACAGGGGGTGGCAGCAATGCACCAATAGTGTTTGCCAAACATCATATGAAAGAGGAAAAAGGAGAAGTAAACTCATTACACACACGCACAGGCATACACATCTCTGCAGACAAATCATCATCATTAAAAACCTGTTTGTTCCGTGATGGTTTTTTTATATTATTTAAATGGCAAGTCATGAGAGAGGACAAAGCGAATAAAGGAGGGAATTTGATTTCACTCGGAGTATAATTTCAGGTAGCCCGTTGGGCAAGGCGGTCTTGATTTTGGTAGCCCAGTGGGAAAAGTTGATAGCCCCAGGACGCCGGGCTACCAAATTTGCGAGCCCTGTAAACTGACAAACAATTGTTTTTGGTAATAAGTCAACTGGAAAAAATCCAGTTCTAACAAGCTGAAAGAAGCCATATTGCCACCGATTGTAGCAGAATTGGACATATTCTGGTCAATAAATCGATTCCCCTCCCGTGCTTGTATACTGGGACAATGACAGTTGTCCAATTAAATGGCCTAGTGGAGCTGTAATCGTAGTTTGACTTAACTGTGCATGTAAACGTGCTGAATGATGACGTATAGACACCAACTTGCCTAACCACCTTCTGGAACAGAGTGAAGAACACATGAACCATGCAGGTGTGAAGCTTCAGAACTGCCAAGTGAACCAACTTTTAATCACATCACTATTTAAAGTCTCTACATGAAGCAATGTTGGCGATTAAAACGAAACAGAGTTCAGAAAAGCAATAGAGAGTGGAATTATATGATGTAATCATAAAACAGTAATTTAATAGAAATTCATAGCATGCTGGATTGTTCATTTAAAGTATATAATTATGTTTAATCAGCGATCAAAGCTCCTTCAATGCGTTTTCACCGCACCTCTAACCGTCTACCCGCTGCGGGCTGCAGCGGTGCATCATGCGCTGTGCCGGAGAGGCAGGTCTATACAGACCCGCGATCAGGCTTGGCCGCATGTCGACGTGGACGATAGAGAACGTTATTTAAAATTGCCGCAATTTCTGGCCCACTTGACGCTCTTATCGGGGGTCTCTCAAGGAGCCCCCGGGACCTGCTTTCTGAAAGCGGCATATCGCTCAACAATAATGACCATGAGAGGTTTGGGAAGTTGCAATGTTTATGCTGAATGATACAGGGGTTACTGACTACATATGCAAAAGAGGGTGAATCATGTGACTGGGCAGCTCGTGTTGATTGGCTCGCCCTGTCCCTCATTCAGGCCTGATATGTTCTGTTCTTTGTCATCTCATGTAATAGAATAGCAGTAGTTATATTCATCTCCATGGGCACCTTGAGGAATTTTTGCATATCTTCTGCTTGAGGAGAGACACTGACACAAATATATACAGATGAGGTCAGAGCACGGGGCTGGCCTGCATCACAAATGTGGGAATTGAACCCACAACCTTCCAGGTACAGGACACACATTCTTGACCCACTGTGCTATACACCACCCCAGGCAACCCAACAAAACTCCAGACATTACTGAGCCTTTCGTTAGACCCTGGCCAAAACTCACCAGACTTCTGTTTTCTTCCACCAATATTGCAGTTTCTGTTTTTTTGCATCTCCCTGCAGACTCCATATGGTTCCATTCACCGCTCTGACTGGAGCAATTCTCGTTAAAGGCACAATAGCCGAGCTTTGGAAGTACCTCAGACTGCACAGTAACGACAGTCCGCAGTGGACTGTAATTGACTTTATAACTCAAATGAAGAAAAGCTTCTTTTTTTCCGTCATGGAGCATACTTGTTTAATGAAATAGAGCTAGTTATCTAAAGCAAATTCATTTATTAGAAATTCTAATAAAATGTCGTAAATGGGCTCCATAAATATTTCAGAAAAACTATTTCAGAATGATAGCATATTAGCCATCTGGCAAAGCATGATGAGTAAGTACACTGTGTATATTTAGGAAGGTTCCAGACTTTTGCGTGCTCCCCCCCAAATAAAACTCCTCCCACCTTCTTATCTTATGGCTCATGCATCACCCCCCAAACATCCCATAATAACTTAGGAGCAGTGCATGCTAGCAGAAGGAACCCATTAACCCTCTGTACACCACCTAATGCCTCCATGCTGGGACTGGGGACAGCAACACCTGTCCTACAACGCAGCAGTAACCAAGGGCGATACCCCCTCTCCTGCTGACGTGTGCAACTCCGCCGTTCCTGCCCACGACTTTTGCAAATGTGCACAGCTGCAGTTTCGGGCATGATGATTTCTTCTAGTGTTTTGTTTGGATTTTCTGGCTGCTGGCGAGGTTCCGCACAAAAAATGTATTTCGAACGCAACAGTTCTGCAGATGTGCCGATACGGGGGAGTGGGGATGTACAGCATTGGCCACTGGGGCACTCCAGGAATTATGGAGACGCGCTCATTTCTGTCCTGGTTTACAACTGAAAAGCAAGACGTTGCATGTCAAAATTTAGCGACATGAATCAACGCTATAAAACTCGCCTTTGGCCACATGTGCCCGTCGGACGAATCTGCCGGGATCTGTTTGTCTTTGTATCTCAGCCTGAACTTGTTTCTTAAGTTCTACTAGCAAAAGAGTCTGTGCCACCTATTGTACCATACACTACAAATAAATAGTTAACTAAATAGGCAAATAAAGAACTACATAGCTAAACAGCTAAACTCAAAGTTATTCCACTTATAAATATTTATAAAGCATCTGAAGTTTCCACACAAGTATCCCTTGAATCAACTTACATCATGCGTTGAAGTGATAATGGAGCTTATTAATAAAGTTAATTAACGCAACCATGAGATTTTTAAATCAACGTTGGAGTAGCAAATGCTAATTTAGCTTACAGGTTAATCCTCGGCATAATACTAAACTGTTGTTATCTATAGAAAAAAACAAGGGAGTAGAGGATCAGAAGAGAACAAAGACAGGCCAACAGCTAACAGGTGTCATTTCTCACCGTTGGACGTCGTGCTGGAGGCGACGGCCTTCTCACTGATGTCACCGCGGTTGGAGGAACCCTTGGTCGCCACGACGGTCTCCACCCTCTTCTTCTTCTCAGCTGCGGAACTGGCCTGGGACGGGGCTTCCATGACGACTTCTCATTCCTCAAAGTCTCCTGCCGGAACAACGCGACAGGCGAACAGATGAGGCCTGAGAATCGGAGAGGGCGTCCCACCCCTGCACCCCTAGCTGTTTCCTCTCATAGCCCCCCCCACAAGGAGACGGTGGCAGCCCGCACCCATCTAGTGCCTCTGTTGCGTCATCACAGATTCTGGTAAGACGGAGTGCGTGAGCACAGAGCTGTCGTTATAAGGGCAGCTACCATCAGCAATGCATTTACGAAGAAAACGGCCACAGAACACAGCAGTCTGAGGGTGTTAAGGCTTTCACTGAGCCACATGTGTCAAAGACACACGGCGTACGGGTATCTCAGCTAAGAAAAACACACCAACTATGTGATCATATCCACTTAAGTGACTATAACCACAGCTGAATATTTTCAGGTTTTTTTTTCAAACTAGAAATGAAAATTGAAAATAACCATTCATTACTGCAGCTGCTGTCATTTAGCCAGCAATCCCCTAGGGTCCCTGTAAGTGTGCAGCCGATCACGGATACAGTCTTTCAACATAGCCAACTGAAAGCTCATTGTATTTATTCAAATCCTTACCTAGACAGGAATGGCCATTCCCAAGTCTCGGCAAAACCCTGGGTTTAAGCCGCCCAGTTGAAAGCGCTAATGGATGCTAATCAACAACTTAATATCACCCGGGCTTCTCCAGCTATGCCGCAGATGCAGACTCCATGCGCTGGAACACCGGTTACATGATTAATGAAGTGCACACGTCGTACATGCCGACCCGCAGCAGGAACTCATGGAACGTTGCATTATCTATTAACATCATTTCTCATTTGGCCTTGCTAGTGTATTTTTCAGAATGTACCACATTTTGGTAAATAAATGGGGGGCGTGGGCTACCGAAAGATTTGTCCATACAACTACTATATTATAACGAAAATCAACACCAGTACCTATATTCCTCTGACTTTTTAAAAGAAGTCCTCGTAAATGTTTGTTTTATACATAATACCAGACTTGGAATCAAATGATAACAATAACCTATGGCAAATATAAGATGATTTCTCATTATTTTTATTCAATAGACTTTACAAGTCCAACTTTCAGATAAAACCAGTTCTTTTGCTAGCAGTTTTCCAGAATATACTTTTTACAATCAAGCTGAATGACTGACTGAAGGCAATTTTGAAGCCCAGTTTGAGGGACTTTTTCAGTCCTCCATCGACCATACTTCCCGTCTTTACCCCCAGCAGGGTGGACCATCTAGCCTTTTGCCTGTCAGAAGGAGCCTAGGCCCGCGACCCCGGCGGTCGGCCAGTCTGTGATTTCCGTATTCAGATTCACCCTACTGACTGTTTTGACAGCTAAGCAGTGGTTTTCTCCCCCTGGGGTGAGATTTGTAGTCTTAATATTTATAGAGCCCTTTTCATCTTCACGAAGCAGAAACCCCAGTCTGCGATGTCAGTAATTCATACTTTTTACTGGACATGAGTTTCGGGCACTTCTAAAGGGTCCGTGAGTACAAAATCGCAGCAGAGCGATCAGTGCATCACCCCACCCCCCCGCCCACCCACCCTCCCGAGTCTGCTTCTCC
>JAODKM010000001.1:25138745-25165821 GCA_026780845.1 Petrocephalus sullivani
AACTAACAAAAATGATTGTGTACGTTTTTATTTTATTATAATGATTTTAGTAATATTATAACTCCCATGCCAGAGGAAGTATCAGTCAGCTTACCGTGTCGACGGTATTAGGGGAAAAGTTAGTTCCTGCATTCACAAATAGGGCAGAAATCTCAACGCATTTGCGGTACCGTAAAATATGCGCATGCGCACGCAGATCGGGCAGGGACAGCCGAGCCATAACTAGTGATGACGGCGGAGAGGCAAGTGATCGGGAGTGTGGTTGTACTTCACTAGAATCAATGCGGACAGTGCGTGTTGCCAAAAGTACAACAGATGCTTTGCGTGTAAATTAAGGCATTAAAGGCTTTGCATTAAAGTAATTTATGTTTGTTTTACATTTGCCTTATCAGAAATGTTTAAAACATTGCTATATTTTTTGTGAAATTTTATTTTGCATTTCACATTTAATGTAAATTAGTTAAATAATAATGCAAATTTGTTGAATAATAATAGTAATTTGTTAAATAAATCTGTTAATTATGTTGTTAATTTGATTTATTCTTCACAATGTACCGATAATACCGTTAAAGTACCGGATCGATACGCAGCACCGGAAAGAGTAGTAGTACCGTTAAAATCTTAACAATACCCATCCCTATTAATACCAAGGTACCATTTGTTCAGTTTTCAGTGTTTTTGCATCCCTCCATAATTTCGCTATATCTGCATCTTAATTAGCTTTAATTAGCTAACTAGTCTGTTCTGTAACTGCAGATTTAAGGCCAATACCCAAGTTTCAAAACTGCGGTTCAAAGTTGTGGTTAATCACTGTTAAATGATGAATATTATTAGAACCTAACAAGCTCCTATAGGGTTTAGGGTTACTGTTGGGTATTTATTTAGCCAAGGTTAGGGTTATGCATGTATTTAGTCACTGAAATTTACTTACATTTTTAATGTAAATTATTATAGCTTTTCTTTTATTGGATTTATAATTACTAAGGAGACCACGTTCCCCGACAGTTTAAATGGAAGTTTAATTGTATTTTAACATTCACTGTGTACTCTACATATGTACTTTCAATGATTCTTTAAGGAGGAAAACTGAGCACATTCATAAGAAGTCTGCCAGGCAAAAGTTAATTTGGAAGGCTTTCGGCTCTCAAAAGGGGCAACGTCCAACTGCGATTCAGGCCACAGTAAATGAACTGGGATATTGAAAATATACAAGAATAAAGCTGTACAGAGAAAAAAAAAAAATTTACAACATATCAAATCGGCAAAAAAATCAACAAGGTAAAAACAGTGACTAGGGATGTAGCATGAGAGCAAATAACAGCAGATATACAGGTAACTGAATATTCGTCAACTAAAAAAAGTAATGTGATATGTAACTTTTAATCCACTGGTAGGATGATCTTGTTACAGCCGCAGATACTCAGCCGAGGGATATTTCCGTCTTTTTTTGCAATGGCTAGAATTGCTTCCTTGCTATACAGGCAAAGAAAACCAAATATACCAAAAAGAATCGCACTGAAAAAGAACCTGATGCGAATGTAGTGGTGAAAAGGAACATTCATTCATAAACCCTTGAAAAAAAAAATGTAAAAAGATATGAACTGACCCATCTAAGGCATTTTTATATAACATGCAACTTCACATTTGTTAGAAGGCCTTTGTCCAGAGATCCACCCTGGCAGTATATCTCCCTGTTGCCATAGAAACAGGGCTGCACAATTCTAACAATTGTAAATCCGCCCCAGACCTTACACAAGCTTCCCCCACCTGGAATCCTGTCATTTAAAGGTTTGTGAAACAGGCACTTGTATTTCTAGACATCTAAAAAAAAAAAATAATAAAAAAGCATCTTTGAAAGATGACAATGTAATTTTACTTATTGATGCTACTCATATAACAGGTGTCACATTTCAGGAAGTGTTTTAGAAACTTAAAACATTTCTATTCCACCTAATATCTTTTAATCCTGACTTGGGTGCCCAGTGGTTCTTACAAAACCATAAAGGCAGTGTACTTACAAAACCGATCATTAATAGATGTTGTGATGATCTGATCATTAAGGAGTGCATGGGAGAGGCAAAAATATTCAACGTGTCGCAATCATTTTTAAATTCTGCAAAGCAAAAAACCTACCAAGCCCCAAGCAATTTTCCGTAAGCAGGGCTGTGGCCATGCAGACAGAGCGTACGCAGTTCCCAAACATTATTCCATGGAAGACAATGTAGCTGTCGTTTTGATATTCATGTGACTGAATATCGCCCCAGTCTTCCTTCCTCTATTCCTTGACAGAAAGGAATCTGACCCATCTTACGAAAGAGAAATGCCCTTATGCTATCCTGGCAGCATGTTTTCACAGAAAGAGGCATTCTTCACAAAACAGTGACTCAAAGGAAACTGTGCCTGCAGAGAACGTTCTTGAAACAATTTTGCAAAGCGGGGGCCTCACTCATTGCAAGCAGCCGAAAAAATAAAAATCTTCAGACAGGCCTTGACATTCTGTTTCAGGTCAACTTTTAGTTTCCTGCTCAGAAACACTTGCACGGCGGACCATATGGTCCTTACTGGGCACAAAGAAATGGGCAGCGTGCCAGACGCAGAAAAGTAAAATCAGATTCTAAAATTCAAACCTTGGTTTAAGCTGGAGTATGAAACCCCAATGTCACAGCTGAAAGATTGCTCGGATTCTTCTCGGTACCATTACCATAGAAACTGCAGACTTAAGTTAGCATATGAAACACAGAAAATATTTCATAATTGTTGCACAATTAGGGCCATCATAAGATATGAACTAAATGTACATATATAATGATCAATGTTAAAATATCACGGAAATTAAAAATTAAATTCCTTAACAGAAGCAAAACGAACACATTTATAACCTTAAATAAATACAGACTCTCCTGCTACGTCAGAAAAATCATTTTACTTAACAGATTTTAACTATGTTTAAATGTGATCATGACTACATGTAGTCTGAATTGATGTCAAGACATTAAAGAACAGTAACAGGGGTGGTCACATGTTTAAGAGACTCTTAAATATATATAGACCACATCCCACTAAAACTAGGCTGATGAAGTCATCCAAAAGCTAATGGAAAACCATTTGTTCTGTGGAGTCAGCAACCCTCATGATAAATTGAGGTCGGTAATGAAAAGCCTGACATCAGACTGCAAAGCTACATGGCTCATCTCTCTGCCTGCATTTTAAAACATCAATCTTTCCCCCCCCAAAAAATCTGTTCAGTGCTGATCACAAAATTATTCCAACAAATATCCTTTCACCAAATACATGACTTTATATTGCTATATGATCCGTATAATTATATAAGTATGTCATTTTTGCTATTCAGAGACTGTACAAACTCTCTCATTGTCAGGCCGTGTGATATTACTTTTGAGAACAAGGTAAAATACTGTATAACTACACAGAAGCTGTCAAATTACTAATACTATTAATAAAAACCCTTACTTTTAGTATTCAATATGAGTGGCCTGTATGTAGAGGATATTGTACATTTTTAATTACAAAACTTAAATAGGATTCTAAGTAAATAAATATTAACTGGTATTAAATCACTCTGAGCATTTTAGCATTGAGCATTTTAGTCATTTTTAATTCAGCCTCAAACCAAATCTGGGTTTTGTATCTGTAATATATACACGTAACCTTTCACCTAAATCTACCGGCATGGCTTTGATCAGATTTGGCCCACAACTTCCCATGTTTACACAGTGCTTCCAAGCAGAATTTTTATCTTGATTATCCTGTTTGTTATTTTGCTCATATTTATTCTTATCTTTTTATACTGTCTTGTTTTCCCTTGTATTGCATGCTTCTTTTAACACAATCCAGGAAGCTGGTAGAAAGGCATTTCACTATACAGTAGTACAGTGGACCTTTTTCCATGACTCATTGCTACATATAACAAGCAGGAAACAACACTGCATTACGCTTACATAAGTGAGTAATACGCGTGATCTGACAGCATTGACGAAAGTAGTTAAGAATTTGGCTGAAGAGATTTATGTAAAGCGTCATACTTTTTTTGCATTTTAATACATCTTTTTTAGTTTATAATATATACTTAGGAAACGGTAAAACATCAAATGTAAAAAAGTAAGGAAGCAAAGATCCATCGGCTAGGGACCGTTTTTTGTCCTGGTCAATGCTAACCAGCCAATCTAAATATGCTCAATGTAAGTCTTTTATCTAAAGCAACTTTGAGATTCTTCATTTGTCACATGCATAGCTAAACAGGTACAACAGGCAGTGACATGTATCCTGAACCGCTCTTACAAATAAGGCAAAAAGCATAATACAAACTATTGTGAGTAGGCATAAATGTGGCTAAGCTGAGCTTCCAAAGAATACCAAGTAACAAGTGCATTACTCAACACTGTTATTAATAGAACAAAACTACAATGCGATGCCTGCGTGTTTGGAGGCTGCAACAGTACTACAACAAAAACAGACCGATGTGAAACAAAGCAACGTCACCCTCCATAACATCTCAGCACTATCTGTAAATCGCTCTTTAGTATAAATTATACTATTGTTATATTATTTATTATCATTATTACTGTACCTGTGGATCTCAATTTCCTGACTAGATCTTGAACCAAAAACTTAAATGATTATTTTTAACTAGGGATGCACGATATGAACGTTTTAACCGATACCCAATAATTAAGTCCTTGCCATTGTCAATACCGATAACCAGTACATTCATATTTTTATATTTACTATAATTTTCATATAATCTGTAGTTTGCGCAACAGGAGACTACATTGGAAAAAAAATCCGTAAAAAAACAATGTACTGTAATTTTCTGCCGTTCTCTTACAGATTTTTTACAGAATTTACAGACATTAGCGGGTGTACTTGCTCCCACAATGCAACACGAAAGTCAAATTAAAGGGTAAAACACCTGTGAAAAAATTATATGGAAAGTTCCTTCATATTAACACGGTAAATTGACCTCTATTTTTATGGACTAAGTAGCAGTATATTAGGCTTTACAAAAATTTAATTTAAGTCCTATGGTCAGCTGCTATAGTTAAAAAATAGCAGTAAAAGATACTCATAACCCAAACATCTTACACGTGAAATCAGTAAATGCACAGACATGTCAAATCACACAACTGTCAAGAAAAGGGTTCAACAGAACTATGATGGGTTTATCTGGACATAACATTCATATACGAGTATTTTGTGTGCAATAAAGAAATTTATCTATTTAGCCTTTAGCGCATGAGGATAAGGTATTTATATAGACGTTTTAAGTAAAATGTTTTTCAAATACATAAATTAAATGCATTGACATTTCTCGACCTCGGAAAAAGTGCATCCTCAACAAAAATAAAGTGTGTTTAGTCTGTTCTTACCGATCAAATTATAAATGTGTGTGGCAACCAAATCGTACAAGTGGCGGCTTGGGAGGGTGTAACGTGGCTCCAAATTAACATGCGCTATTGACCTACGAAAACCTAGATCCTGTAGCACAGAAAAAAGGCTGGTCATCAAGGACTATAAATTCCATTACTTTGTGGTTTGTGGCTTTAGCCTTTTCGTTGTCTCTGGAAAACTTTTTACGGTTTTCAAATCCCTGTTTAATGGGGACATTGATGCTCCGTGTTTTAGTTTTACCATGCGCAGGGTGACCAGATAGTCCCTGTCATCCTGGACGCTTTGAGCTACTTAAGGCTTTACAAACTGCTTTAAACCTGAAAGGCTCCTGTGCTCGGCTAAATAGTTCAGTTCTTCTTGTGCTTTGACTGGTTTGTTTCCTTGATTGAAAGACTCATCCAGCCGTTTCGCATTAACATCCAGGTCCTTTTAATTGAAATGGTAGTTTGCAAATCCTGTTCTAGCTCAAAGTGTCCGGGATGACATGGTTTATCTGGTCACCCTAACCATGCGTTCACACCAGGGGCAGCGAGAGCGTCAGCGCTCACTCTGGCCACTCTGTACGCCACGCCAGCGGACGCTCTCTGACGTTATGGAGTGGGCGGAGACAAGGCCGCTCAGAATGAGAGGCTCCATGAACTTTATAAAGCAGCCGCAAAGCAAATGCGCGTGTAGTTTATATCTTTGTGCCGACTGTCGGTAGGATGTCATTTGTCAAAGCACATGAATTATGACAAAAACTACTGTTATAAATGAATAACGGTAAAGTTACCGACGATTCGCATTGTTTTGCATGCCATGGTGCCAAAATTAGTATGCAATTTATTTTCTTTTTCACTAAAATATATTATGCAGTTCACCAACTCTGGAACACCAATAATTTCAGACATCTTAGTCTATTCCTGATTTTTAAATTTATATCCCTCTACGCAAACAGCAACACATCATAAATAATGTAATAATATACTATAACTTAGTACTGAAAGTCCCCTTTTAACATGTGTATTTGTACCAAGTTGACATGCATGTCTACATTTGTAAACAAAGGTTTGTGTTCCACGTAGCTCTCTTTAGCAGAGCATTTCCGCATTCCCATTGGTTTGCAAGCAGCAGTGGCACTGTAGCCCACTGCCACCGAGAAAAACATCCAGGCTGGCGAAGACATGTGGATAGTGTGCTGATGCTCATCTCCAGCCACTGCCTGTTTTAAAAGACACTACCTGCCAGCAAGCAATTTCACAAATTCTATTAGCCTACATTATCGGACTTAATTTATTTATCGAAGCAATAAAAATGATCTCATTTTACCTCATATCAGACGATTGTCTGTCTGTTGAATATCGTGCATCCCTATTTTTAACCAATTACCTAATTTGGTGAGAAAAACTTTATATACCATAGGATTGCTAAAAATATTGTGTTTGTGTCACACACTAAACAACACACTGTCCACAGATGGGGTCGGCTACGCTGTTGCATAGTGTGCGGCATGGCTGATAAGGAAGAATTGGTTCCAAAAAGGTCCTAGTCTGATTTTGCAGAAATGGTTTCTATTTCCAAAGTCGGACCTGGGCCAATCTCCTGTAATTTTCAAACTACGCAAAGATATCATTAGTACAACCGGTGGCAACCAATCTTTTTAACCACCTGATACACTAGCACACACACAAGCGAAGACACAGAATGCCTGGCTAGGCACAAATCATCCATAGCTTCAGAAGTAAACAAACAAAAGAAAACACTTCTCAATGACACAAAACTCTTACATTTATAATTTCTTTTAATTAATAATATCAATTATTTGTTTGCATTTCTCGTAAACTGAGTTCAGAAGTATGCAGGTGGTCTACTGACGTTAGAGAACAAAATACTGTACATATAAAAGAAACTGACTCATTATATATTTAAATACCTGCAGTATTTAAACATACCTTAATAACAAAGTTCATTACTGCTACAAGAAGTGTTACTTGCAAGGGTAGACTTGCTGGTGGTTAAATGGTTGATTAACATTACTACACATATTCTAAAAAAATGGTGATCTATATTGTGGATCACAATTAAATCCAATACAGTGCTGTGAAAAAGAATTTGCCCCCTTCCAGATTTTTAATTTTTATGCACATTTGTCACACTTACATGTTTCAGATCAACAAACAAATTTTAATATTAGATAAAGATAACCAGAGTAAATACAAAATGCATTTTTTAAATGATGATTTCATTTATTAAGGGGAAAAAAAACTATCCAAACCTACCTGGCCCTATAGGAAAAAGTAATTTCCCCCTTATATCTTATAAATCTTATAACAGGTTGTGCCAACCTTAGCAGCAAGAACTGCAATCAAGCATTTGTGAAAACCTGCAGTGAGTCTTGCACATTGCTGTGCAGGGATCTTGGCCCGCTGTTCTTTGCCACTTTGGAGAGTTTTTGTGCATGAACGGCCTGTTTAAGGTCATGGCAAAGCATCTCAATTGGATTTAAGTCAAGACTTACTAGGCTACTCCAAAACCTTCATTTTGTTTTTTTGAGCCATTCAGAGGTGAACTTGCTGGTTTGTTTTGGATCATTTCCTGCTGCATAACCCAAGTGGGCTTGAGTCTCAGGGCACTAACTGATGGCCGGACATTCTCCTTCAGGGTTTTCTCGTAGAGAACAGAATTCATGGGTCCATCAATTCAGCCCGTTGTCCAGATCCTGAGGCTGCAAAGCAGCCCCAGACCATCACACCACCACCACCATGCTTGACTGTTAGTATGATGTTCATTTTATGAAATGCTGTGCTAGGTTCACGCCAGATGTAACGGGACAGAAACCTTTCAAAAAGTTCAACTTTTGTCTTGTCAATTCACAGAATATTTTCCCAAAAGTGCTGGGGATCATCAAGATGCTTTTTGCCAAATGTGAGACGAGCCTTCATGTTCTTCTTGGTCAGCAGTGGTTTTCGCCTTGGAACTCTCCCATGGATGCCATTTTTGCCCAGTCTCTTTCTTATTGTTAAATCATGAACAAAGACCTTAACTGAGGCAAGTGAGGACTGCAGCTCTTTAGATGTCTGGGGTCTTTTGTGACCTCCTGGATAAGTTATCGATGCGCACTTGGAGTGATTTTGGTAGGCCGGCCACTCCAGGGAAGATTCACCACTGTTCCAAGTTTTCTCCATTTGTGGATAATGGCTCACACTGTGGTTTGCTGTAGACCCAAAACCTTAGAAATGGCCTTGTAACCCTTTCCAGACTGATAGATGTCAACGACTTTGTCTCTCATCTGTTCTTGAGTTTCTTTGGATTGTGGCATGATGTGTTGCTTTTTGAGATCTTTTAGCCTACTTCACTTTGTCAGACAGGTTCTATTTCAGTGATTTCTTGACTGAAAAGGTCTGGCAGGCCTGGGTGTGGCTAGTGAAATTGAACTCAGCTTTACAATAAATGTGGTTGATCATAGTTAATTGATTTACCAATGGGGGCAATATTTTTTTCACATTGGGCCAGGTAGGTTTGGTTAGCTTTTTCTGTTAATAAATGAAATCATCATTTAAAAGCTGCATTTTGTAAATTTGTTTGATGACCTGAAACATGTAAGTGTAACAAATATGCATAAAAATTCAAAAACAATTCTTTTTCACAGCACTGTATATCATGAGAAAACTCATTATCCACCCCGAGTCATGGCCCCCGCCCCTTACATCCCCTCCATCCCGCAGATAGTTGAGGTAAAACACTACTGGGAAACCTCTGTTGTTGAGAGACACTCTACAGTCTGGGCCGAAGACATTAAGTATGTTGTGTGTAAGAAATGAACAAAGAATTGTCCATGCAGGAACTACCCTAAAACATTTGAAATGACCAATTTAATTCGTCATTTGGGAGTAATTTTTATTTTAAATAAAATGAAACAATGATACCTTATTGATTCCCATGGGGAATTTCTCTTTTTGCAGAGCCCATCTTGCTCTCTGTGACACATGTAGGTGAGATTTAGCTTGGCAGCAAAGGGAAGCCACCTGCAGCGACACCCATGGACCTGGGGGGTTAAGGGCCCTGCCCAAGGGCCATCAGATAGATATTCTGTTGAGGCTGAGCTCGAACCAACGACCTTCCAATCACAATCAGAGGTGGCATAAGTGGGGAAGGGGGGGGGGGGGGGGGGGGGGGGCAATCAGGAGCAGAAAAATCACTCCCAATGAGAACATGACACCTCTATCAGAGGATAAAGGGGATGGGAAGAAATCTAGGGATGGGGGAGGTGTTTTTTTTCCTTTCGCTAAGTGTCACTAGGGAAACCGCATTAATTCCTCCAATTCTAAGTGGGGGGGGTCTACCCCCCCTTCGGGCCCTCTGATCACAGTAGTATCAGTAGCAGAGTGCGAAGATAACATGTGATCAATTTCTGTTAATGAGTTAATCTGAGCACAATCCTGGTGTAAACATGGGGGTCATGCTTGACGGAGCTCCCGTTTGGCCTGTGCGCTGTTCTCCAACAGGTTAAATGGAAAAACAAATGGATAATCTAATATCCATCGAACGAACGTGTGTAAATACATGCAGTGGAAGATAATCTGCATTTCCGAAAGCACAATGGTCCTGAAGGTCACATGACCTGGCGAAAATCTATAACTGATGCTAAACATTTAAATTTACAGAAGGCGTAACTGCATAATTAGATCTATTTCTATTAGATCTATGTATATTATTTAGAATGTATTTTTTTTCCAAAATGCAAAGAATTAGAATCATATTTGCAAGGGAATCTATTGATTACAGAAATATAATTTATACACAATTTATCCCTTAATGTCATGCTTAATTTTTGTATTCTATTAGTTGAATAGTCTTATAAAACTTATAAAAACTAAACATCTGGAAAAATCTATGCCATTAAAAGACGTACAAAACTTGCTTTTTTGTTTGTTGTGTTAACACAAGTGCTAGACGGACTGGACAACGAGTTTTTTGTGGGCGATTCCTGAAGCTGGTCCATGAAAAGTGTCCAACATGGCTGTCCCCTGTTCTTCCTGCCATATAACAGGACTGAAAATAAATGCATGGGTTCAAATAAGTCTCCTGAGCATGTGTACCAATTTATTTTGCATAAAATAATGCAGTAATAAATAATTTTTACCTCCCCTGCACATCCCTACTCCCCACCTGTCAATGCTGCATTGTCTCAGAATTCACCCTACTGTCAGAAGTCATTTAAAAAGTATTTGCTTGTGTCAATAATTCTGCAATAGCTTTGTTTTCCTTTTCCAAAGTGTGAAAAGTCAGCAATTCACCACCACCTCCCTCTCCCTGCCATAATGGGGTTAAGTGACCAGGGGGCACATGAATAAGAAAGCAAACTCGCAAACCCAGCCGGGATCTTCCCTGCATCTTTGGGGGGGGGGGACCCTGGTGCGCAGGCAGCGTGAAACACTCCCAGCAGGGACCCATAATGACAGAGCTGAGGCATCCTGCACCGTGCCATTGCATGCGCGTGTGTGTGCGCGTGTGTGTGCGTGTGTGTGCGCGCGCATCCCTTTGTACCCATGTGTGCACAGCCTCTATAAAAGCAGGGAACCCAAGAGGGCAGATGAATCGGAGCTGAGGAATTCCTTTACTGATGAAAAAACTCACGCGAGCGACCCGTGGAGCCGACAGGGAAACGGGCGGGAGAAAGTTACATCATGGGCTGGTGTGGACTTGGCGCGACTTGGCAGGGTGACACCTTTGTGCGCCAGTCAGCCGAATCGGGTTACCGGAACCAGCTCTGCCGAACCCCTCCCTCATCAAGCTCAGGAATACAAGCTACATCTCCCTCATATTGTTGAAAAAAATCATCTCTACATCTCAGATACCACTCCCTACTCACAGTCAAAAGCGTTTTACTAAAAACGCTTCTATAAATACTATCCCCCTTAAAACCCCATATGGTCATAAATATGATTTACAAGCTATTTTTATAATAAATGTAAAAAGGGAGGAGGATGATCATTTTTCCTAACATGGTGTTTGCGAAAAAAAAAAAAATTGACCAAAAAACTTGGTTCAGTTTTTAAAATAGTAAACAAATTAAAAAATATATTACTGCATGGGATTCATGCAGCAAAAGACTTGTTTATATTTATAAGTCTTGTATATTTATATAAATGTAAGCAAATATTAAGGAATCTTCAAATTATTTTGCTTTTCACAGACCCCGTACTGGAGGAAGCAGTATAGAAAATGATGAGATGGTGGAAGGATGGATATATTTGTTTATACATCTATGCAATATTTTTGGATGAGAGTTGAACCCACAGACTTCTGTTTATAAACCCAGTGCCATGATTTCATGATCTCTGCTTTAACGTTTAACCCGCAATACGGATGGAACCCGAGGCGGCCCCCTCGTTAACGGAAATGGCATTCTCCCTGTAGACTCTCTGCAGAGCGATAATCCGGGTAAAGGTTTCGGCCCCCGTCATACGAATTTGGAGGGCTCCTCACCGTCACTCGGACAAACTGGAAGACGACAAGGAGCAGTGATTAATGACGGGCGAGTCTCACCCGTGCTACATTAAATAGCTATGGGGCAGCAATAATGTGGAATAAGAAAGACAACATGCAATCAGGCAGGCAAAGCAGTCCCTATTACCGGCCCCATTAGGATGGCTAAGTGAGAAATTATTCCAGCCGAGCGCCGTGCCGATTTATCAAACCTCTTGCCCCTTCTCCCTCAAGAATCCTTAATGTTTACTTAAAGACTCCTGGAGATACCCTTTGCCAAAGTTATTATGTCTTGTTAATTTCCACCCGGGATCTCGCCGTCCCCCACAAACCCGATTATGGGGAGCAAACAGGGCCAGGATATAGTTCCCCTGCTGTTTGACGCATTTTGGGCGGGGGAGGGGGAGTAAAGGCACGCTGTCATAGTTGTAGTGCTCTTGACATGAACGTAATTCCAAGATGAAGCGATTTGTTAAAATGTATCTTTTAGAGCAAGCATAGAGTACATGAGCACAGATAATCACACCTGGGGACAGATTTATGAGCATCATGATGACGGGGTGGCTTTAGAGCAGTACATACAACCTACGTATGAACGTCTGGATAAAAGTACCGACAGCAAACACAAAACCGAGACCCACAATCTCCCAAAGACTGTACTAATTCTCTGTGGGGTCCCAAATTAAAATTCAAAAATCTTCCGCTTGATGGAATGTTAAGGCCATCTTGGGAGCATGTAGCTTTGATAAGTGCGTCGATAAAAACATAAATTGCCTCGCAATTGAACATATTGCAGCCAACGAATCCTTGACTTCCTATACTAAGTTTCTCAGCAGACTAGAAACATTATAAATCTTCAAAGAGGTGCCTGTGGTCCCCAAAGCACTGGAAACCCACACTGTGCGCCCCTATTCCATTCATCACCCCCCCCACTCGCCCATCCGCCAAGTTTGCTGCTCCAAACTCTAGCCCTGAACCGCCTCTAACATCTGTACCCGTACACCAGTCATAACTCCCCCGATCCTCCTCATCAGCCCACTGTCTGTCCTTCACACCTTACACCCTCATGCCCCTGTCTATCTGCCAGGTCTGCAGAAAGAGGTCCTGCTCATTCCACACCTTTGGACCCCTGTTGGCTAAAGAAACATGGAGTGCAGTCTCTGCCTCCCAGAGCCTCGCAGCACATCTCTCTGGGAGGCAAGCACACGGTAAAAACCCAACACCTGCGAACAATCCACGGGTCGGACTTTATCTTTAGCTGATCTCGGCACAGCTGGTGATTTAGTGGGCAAGAACCTGAACCTTCATCCAAAATACTTATTCACATGTCTTCAGGGAAACTAGCACCATTCCCTTGGTATTTTCATGGTCCTTAAATATATTTCCAGATCTAGGAATGTTCACATCTGTAAACCACTGTAATAAATGCTTTTTTAATAAAAAGAATAATAACAATCATCTTAATATGGGTGGCATGCTGTCTCAAAGGATAGCACAGCGTTGGGGGTTTGACTTCCACTGCCTAGCTGTGTGTGTGTGTAGTTAGCATGGATTTCTGCTGGATACTTGTGCTAATGTTCTTAAGGCAAACTGGGCTTTCCAAATCACCATGACTATGCATGTGTGTGTGTTGCCATGGACTGGCATTCCATCTAGGGTGTCCTCTGCCTTAGGCTCTCTACTGTCCTGGATGAGGTCCAGACTCACTGTGACCATGTATTGCAGCATTTGCCAATCCGGTCCTCGGGGACCCACAGCCAGTCCACATTTTAGATCCCTCCTCCCTCCCTGTCAGACAGTCCACATTTTTCCCCCCTCCCAGCTCCCAGGGAGTTGGAGGGAGCAAAAATGTGGACTGTCTGTGGGTTCCTGAGGACCGGATGGGGAAATACTGTGATACTGGATCTCCAACATGGCTGGATCATCATAATACTTTAAATTATTTCAAAAAACATATTAAAGCCTAAGGTTTTATTTAATCGCTAACACATACCATATATAATGCTCAGTAAGTCACTATAATATGAAGGAATAATAAATGCTAATAAACAATTACAATAATGATTTGCCATCTAACAATGCCAGGTTGCAAGGGTTCAACGGTTTAGTCTTAGTAAAGGCCTACATTAAGGCTGCATTTTACATTCCTGTGGGTTTTTCTTTATTTTTTTCTTAACTTTGGCCTCAACACAGGCCTCAGGAAGACTCATGTTGTTACAAGAAAAAATGTGGTGCCTTGAACAAACGACCTGTTTCCAGAAACTGCATCGTGAGAAAATGTACATACCGGCATTGCAGAACTCATTGAGAAGGGCCCACAGACATCGGTAGGGGGCCAAATGTTTGAACTCGGCAGTACACTGCCACTTTTCTAAGAGGCTTCTGGGAAGCCAATTGTGAAATGTACTGACGACTGTTTTAACCGATGCTTGCTAACGTCCGACAGCAAACAAATTTGCACCCAACAAGGGTGTGAAAATTAAACGAAAACTGAGTTATTGCCTGGAAACCTTGTTCCATTTTGACTTTGTAATTTTCCAAAATTCAGGGCCATTTCCGTTATGCAATTAGCGCATGATTATGGCAGAGTTTATAGCATGTCGGGACCAAGACAGAGTATCGGCAGATATGAACCATTCCATGGTCGGGGCAAATAGAAATCATGTTAGATTACTGTCATTTTTTCATATTGGGGGTGTTTGGAGATTTGATGCACTGGGGAGCAGCTTTCTGTGCAGTAGATGCAACCCAGGACAGCTGCCGGGGGGTGTGCTTCTGTATAGCTGCAATAATGCTAGTCTCCTGTTCCTCGTCAGGTTGGCTGTGGGCTGTGACGCCCCCCCACACAGACACCCCTCCAGTACCTCGCCAGGCACATTAAGCAGGTATAATATGCACACATGCCTGTAAGAGGTCCCCGCAAACGCACACTAAACAGCAAGGCATACACCAATTTAACCACAATTTCTAAAAACCATGCCGTCTACAAATACTCCCATTTCTGTTTTAACAAGTTTATGTGGATTATTGCCCAAGGTAAACTGGTTAGCACTGATCTCTAACCCAGACTGATGGTTTAACCAATAAAGAGTCCTGGTAAAATGCATACATTAGGATGCTAATTGCAATCCAACCTATTTCAATAAAAATCGCGTTAAATTAGTCATGCAACAACCCTGCACCCAGCTAATAACCTCCTTGTCCGCTCACACTCCCACTGGCTGATCCTTTATCCAAAAACTCATATTTAAAATGTTAATTAAAAAATACACTTCATTACTGAGCCAATCTTTTTTGATTTATGTGACCATCATAAAGAAAAAGTGACGCTAAATCGACTGATCTGATCAATAACTGCATTCCGATTCAAAACTCCCAATTCAGACAACCTCGTTTGGACTCACAGCCACATTCCGATTTGCGACAGCAGCTTTAATTCCCCGTTGACACGATCGCACGCAGCCGCAATTCCTGCCCTGAATCAGCTCCGCAACGGCGCCATTCGCCCCACCCCTTTACCCATGGGGAAGGGGGGGCTCCCCAAATCACCCTCGCTCTCGGCGTCCTCGCGGTGACACGCACCGCCCAATCCTCCGAGACTGCCGTCATCCCACCTCCCTCCACCTCAAAGTTTTTTTTTTGCCTTCACCCAGAATCGGCCCCCCGCCCAGGCCCCTTGGCTGGTGGGGGAGACGCAGCCGTGAGAGACTCCCACTCCGACACCGGCCGTGGGAGACCAGGTAGAGTCATAAGAAATAATGGGAAAAGACAGGGATTTAACAAGCCACACAAAGCCATACTTTATAAATAATTCCAAAAGCTAAGAGATTCCCCTCTGCAGTTCCATTCGCCATTCACCCCCCACCTACACCAAACAACATTCTGGATGCTTCTGGGGGGAGACACCCCGCACTCCCCCACCGATTAAAAAAATAGGTAGTCCACCGCACTCCTGTTTTAATTCATTCAATCTACCTGCCGTTTATTTATTGCCTCGCTTTCGTTTGTTTTGTCTTTCGTTTGTGTTTCTTTTTTTTTCGTTCAACTATCTTTAAAGAATGAAAAAAAAACAGCCAGAAAGCCGATGGAGAATTGAGATGACTAGCATCTCTGGGGGTATAATTCAACCCCCCCATCGACTTCAGATACAGCCGCCCTTAAAATAAAAAGGCGAGGACGGAGCACACCCAGAGACCTGCCGTGTGGGGCTCCTTATGGGGGCCTCTTTGGGAGGCAAACATGGGGGGACAGCGGGGATCAGAGGTAAACGCAACCCCCCCCCCCATACCAGCAGTCTATCCTACTCTTCCTCACTGCCTGTGCCAGATGTGCACAGGGCCCGGGCTCCGGTGACGGCTGAAGTCACCCTGCCCCCCCCCTCCCCCCACAAGGCCCCTTTGGGGTATACCGCACCAGCAGTGACTAATGTCCTACTCGCACCGTGTCGATGAGTTTGGGCCGGGAGCGGGGGAAAAACGCTTGGGTAAATTTTTTTTTGTTTTTAACTACAATACCTCTGACAAATGGAAGGCTTCGCGGCGGCCGCTCGCCGGGGGACAGGTGGCAGCGACTGGAGCGACGCGCTCCGCGGGCCGCGGGGGGGCTCGGCCGCACACCACACACAGGGGCCCTTTCTGCCTAAATATCCAGAATTATTAAGAAGTCGAGGCTGCTTCTTTGCGAATAAGATACATCGGAGAGGAAGGTCAGGGAACCAGCAGGGAGAAGGACAGACCATGTAGCACGACAACTATACAACTGTAATCTGGGCATGCCTACTACCTATCTTTATAAAAACATATAAATATGAAATATATAAAATAAAATGATATAATGTTTGTGTCTGTGTAAATATAGATGTATAGATGTATATATATGTATATATATAGACAGATTCAAAAGTGGATAAATGCAAATAAGCATTAATGCATATCTAGTCCTTTAAATCCTCAGGAAATGGGTGTTCTTTAAAACCGCTGAAGTCCCCCCCCCCCAAAGTGGACTACTGGAGTCTTTAAAAGTTCTTTTAGGCCAGCCCGCCGCCCTGCACCCCCTCGGCCTGTAAGTAACGGGGCTTTGTCTGGGGAACAGGGGGGTGAAATCCCAGCTCTCGGCTCCCCGTGGAGCATTGTTAGCACAGGCCCGCTCTCCGCGGATCGCCCCCTTAAAACAGCACGCTTTGCATCAGAAAAAAAGAAGGGAAAAAAAAAACGATTACTCTTCAAATGCCCGCCATCGACAAAGAGGGGTCTTAGGGGTCCGGCCGGAAATATGCTCCCGCTGCAGCACCCTCTTTGTGCTCCCGGGATGGGACACCTTATTTTCCCTCACAAAACGGAACGTCGTTAGCGTTCACCCATGGAGGGGTGCACGGGCCGTGGGCCGCGGGGGGTGGAGACCTGCCCGGTTTTAGGGTTGTTGAGTAGGGGTGGGGGGAGGGTTCAGGCTTCCTCTCTAAATGTTTGCAGAGCGGAGGAGAAAAGCAGCAGAAAGGTTAGCCACACATTAACCCCTGCAATTTTAAAATCAACATTTAAATGCCACCCCCCCCCCCCAAAACGATCCACTCCCCCCACACAACTTTCCAAGACGGGACACTTTCTGACCAATTTGGCTGGCTGGAAGTAATTACAATCGGACACAAATACTAATAAATACTAAGAAGCACAATGAAACTATGTACTGCGGGCCTTCAAAGTCTCAAGGCCATTTTTTAATGACTGTAATTTTGCTAGACTTTAAACAAATGTATTTATATTCATATAATAACTGTTAGCATACGTCTCTTTGCACTATTACATCAGATTATATTACCGATCGATTTTATATTCAAAAATATATTCAAAATTTATATTCAAAATAAACACTTTTTATATTGTAATGTGCATCAGTGAAGCGTGTCCTTAATGATAAACTCTTAAGATAGTAAGCACTTTATAGAAAGTCACATGTGGCAGACTGACGAGGTGCTGCGATGGTCACATGGTGACGAGGGCATAAGTTTGAAGACAAACCCCCCCAGCTGCACTCACCTTGCCAGCCATGTGTCGCATTGGGGGCTCGAACGGCTCATGCGGTTCCTCTGAGGGGAATCGCACATGCCCCCAACGCCCCCCATGCCCGCCTATTCCACCTCCTCACCCCCAGAGACCCCGTCCTTCATCTCCACTCCGGATCAGTTCCATCGGGTCCCAGAACTAATTGGTGGGTCCGGTGGGCGTTTCCAGTTTCCAGGCGGGAGCCCGGGAAAACAAACCACCACTTTGGGAAACCATGGTAAAGCCAACCCGCCCCCCCACACCTGCACCCCCACAACCCCATATTGTGGTGCTGCTTTCTCGTGACTAAAAAAGAAAATTAATAACCATGATAAGTCTGCGATATTTTTACCAGTGTATAACTCTCCACATCAGCTAGACCTATCTGCCCCCCCCCCCACCCCACCCAGCACGATCATCACCACCCTTATCCAGTGATGCCTCTCCCAAGACTGCAGCTCTCAAAGGTGCCTTTAACAGCCTGGGGGGGTGGGCGAGTCCCACTCTGGGACAGCCTTACAAGGGCAGGAGGTACAGGAGTGCGGTGGGGGGCGGGACGACATAGCACATTTAATCCGCTAACGGCGAGGGGGTGGCCACACCATGCCCTACAGGGCTAGTCAGTGCTGGGATTAGCTGGGGGGGGACCCCAGCTCCCATCACCCCCCTTCACACAAATGCGACAAGACACCTCGCCACACCTCCTCATCGCCATCACCCCCCTAACACCAAACGAACCACCACATGCCGCCCAATCTCTCCGTCTTGCTTCCCAATCTGTCCCGTTTTTGATGTCGATATATCAAAGTTACAAGTCATCAAAGTGTAACATTTCATTTCTTCGCCCTCTTTTCCTCGACTGTGGCACCGTTTTGGTACGGGGGCGGGTCCCGTGCCAGGCCGCTAGGAGAAAGGGCGCGACGCGGCCTCGCCCTGCCCCTAATATTCACCACGTGGCTCGTATGCCTGGCCTCAATGGCAACAATTAAAGCTATAACTGGGTGTGTAAATAAACATGCCACGTCTAACATGGTGCCTTATTTTTATGAAAAATACAGACCGAATTACAGGACCAGACACTGAGGACAGACCAACATGCATATGGCAGGAGCTGTATGCACCAGACCTGCGTGTGTGGGTGTGTGCGGGTGTCTGTGTTTACGACCTAGCTATCCGAATCTGTCACATCAGTTGCGGGGAACATCGGGCGATATACGGGTTTACTGGGAAAGTTCCCCTCTCCAAACGGAGAGATCCTTGCCTTGTCATGCCGATTACGATCTTCCCACCTTTTTTTTGTCTTTTTGTTTTCGAAAACCGGAGTGATGTCTCCATGACTGCGCCATAACGACAGAACATTTCATGCCCAGTAACATTCTCATATAGGGTGTCACCATAAGGATAATTAAAACGGAGGCTCCTCCATCAGCACGTGGGCCACGTGAGTGTCAGCCAGGCCTGGCCCCTGCCTCCGATCGCGCGCTGCCGCGACTCATTACCACACGGCCCGCTTGACCGGCCTGCCCCCACGGGATGTGGCTGCCCCCCGACCCTTTCTGCACCATCACACAGAATGCAAACACCCCACGCTCAGGCGACGGAGATAAAGTTTCACTGCCACTCCAATCTGACTAACTGTTTTATTGTAAAAGTTTCCCAATTGCTTTCTACGCCAATGTGATTTAAGGTGAAGTGTGCATGTAAGTATGTGTGTGTGTGTGTGTGTGTGTGTGTTTGCAGAGACAAACATCTGGAATTAAATAATAATCGTGCATACACAAAAAAAGGGAAACAACAACGCTCTGAAATTTTTTGATTAACACATCTCTCATCCTTCCAGAATTTTTGGATTTCCTCCTAAGGTTGACTAAGTCTGCCTTTTTGGGCAAATTACACCACCGTCTTAATATCTGACACCCCTTCTTGGCGGAAACTGTGTTGTGGTCACTGAGAAACAGGGCAGCTACTCCTCATGATGGATGCATCCATCAGATATCATTTATATTTAATGTGATGGAATTAATACGCAATTCCACCCACGTCCACACAGGCCTGCTTATTTAAATCATACTCCGTAGCAATATAATCAACGGTAATGAGCATATCATTCCCAGCGCCTGCTACACACTCTTACGGCCAATTTTGTGTAATTCAGAACATGTCCCATTCATAGAGGTAAATTTCCACAATTCATAAAAAACACACCATTAAAAAAGACGATACATCCTATTTCTTTTATGTGGGAAAATCTCACAGATCCGCTCCAAAAATACGGAATATTTTAAGTTATGGGTAGTTTAAAAATTGCGAGCAACTTCTGGAGATTCAGTGGGATAGGAACTCCAGACATTCGTTTAAAATGTTGCAAATAAAACAGTAAACAGGGGCTTATCGGCGGGGCTTAATCACAGCTAACTTACTTTTTTCTAGTATAAGTTCAGTGCGATTTATAGGTAAGAGTAACAAGCGCCGGGGACAGATGCGTTCAAGTTAATTACTGTCCTTTTTTTAATGATAAATGTGCTGTATCATTAACTGATTAAATTATGTAACTGAAAATAAATGCACTTATGGGAATGTATTTTATGGGAATGTACTGTAATTAAAATACACTTTATATATGCTGCGCAGAAATAATTGCTTCAATATAAAAAATTAAAATCGAAAATATTTGTGGGCCTTTCTTTTAATCCGCTGCGCTTAAATATTTTAAAGCCGACGTCCATTTGCTAGTTAGGTGCATTAAAGGAACATAAATAGCCTAATAGATTTGGTGGGAAATGGTTTGTGTTAAATTGTTCCTTAGAAGTGTAATTCATTGCAAGTTTTAAATGTGTTCATCTAATCCTGTCAGGTATGCTTCTGAAAAAAGAGACAATTTAAGAAAAATACTTATAGGCTATTTTGCAACAATTGTGCAATCTGAATATAAAGAATGTTACATTTTAAAATCCTCTGGACGCCAAAGTCACGAAGGGTTCCGTGACGCCTGCCGCGCGAGTGTTTTAATTGGAAAAATCAGTAATTCAAGGATCGTGCCTTTAAAAAACAAATTGTTCGCCAAACGTCTGTTGGAATCTTAACTTTTTTATTGCTCCCTGCTTTTGGCCTTTGTTGCAGGTCATTATTAGCCATCGCTAAAGGGGGCCGACAGGCCTGACCCGCGGCTGCGCGCCACCTCTTCTCACGGTCCGCGTCGTGGGGATGAAACCCGAGAAATAAACGGCCGGAAAGCTACCCACACTCAGTCCGACGAACTACATACAATGCTGAACAGCTGGCGTGGAGCAGAAGGACATTTTTAAAACAAATATCTACACATGGAGCGCCGGGCTGCCAAATGACACGGCAGGCAAAAAAAATCTCATAAACATAAAATCGCGCCTTATTAATACACCTTATTTAAATGTACAATTGAACCTATAATAGAAGTAAAAAAAACGATAAAAATATAAATTAATATGTACCGGTTACCTCGTGTGATTAAACTACGTGATTTAAAACTACTGTCAACTTTAATTTACGACACATACAAAGTTCCCCTTAAAAATTGGCATCTCTGCAGGTACTTCCTTATCAAAATCGTATCAATAACCTCCGCTAATCACTTCTGCTGAAAAGTTCAACGATGCAAAGCAGCCAATTCGGACCCCCGCCGCTTCTTTGCGCCTATAAATCTGACTTTCGTTTATAAATCGATAAAAAAAAAAACTTGGGCCCTAAATGAACGCCATCAGTGCTGGCAATTAATCGATAGCAGGCACGACCTACGGAGAACTGGGGCTGAAATATGATCACATGTAGATTTCCCCTTTTTGCACGTATTCGGGCCAAATTCCAATAAGTTGCTTTTTTCACCCTGTTGTGGCGCGACCACTATTTTAACCGCATGTTCCTGCCTCTCCTATAATGAAGCACGTCTGATCGACGGGGCCGAAATCACCATAATTAGTTAAACCTGGTTTATTCTTCATTTAACCACTTTTTCCCCCCTCATCGGTGTAAATCGTCCCGGCGCTTTACAGTGGCGCACAAAAGGCAGTGGAAGCCAACCGCGATCACTTGTGAAAAAGTTAAACACACAGCATTAACTTTGCATTAACGAGAAAGTTTGTGTCTCTCCTGTGTCGCCCCGTTAGCGATCGCTCTCAGAATAATGCGCGTCGTTTTTAAAAAAGTGTTAATTATTCCGGATAAGTACAGTCCGGCGTTGGGGGAGCCTTGGCTATTTGGCAGAGTCTCGCCCGAGTCCTGCGGGGGTTTGTGCCCCCGAATCACGCCCGAAAAGTTGCTTTAGGTTATTTTAAAGCGCCCGTGTGCAGCCGCTTTCCGAAACTTTTCCTAACGTGCCAGGACGCGTGCCGCTCCGGGAGCGACACCCATCGTGTTCCTGCAACTTACGTGATCGGGGAGCCTTTTCTTTACTATTTCTTGCGCCAATCTTTCTTTCTTCCTCGCTTCTCGCCGTTGTCGTCTTCTTTCACTTACTTTATAGTTAATGATAGTTGATGCTTTTTCCCCCTGCTCGCCTAAAAGACTGCGGCTCTTCTGGCGAAGTTCACTTCTAAAATCTGTCCCGAAACCGCTCGGCGAAAGAAGTTTTTTCTCTCTCCCTCTCTCTCTCTCTCCCTCTCCTTTTCGCCTCTTGTTCTCCACCTTCCCGCTTGGAAAGCTGGACTCGGCATACACTAAAAACGGCTCGGATCCCGCCGACACACCTTAGGGCTAAAAACGTATATGTGCACTAATATATAGTATGGCTGGAGTGTTGGTACTGTATTTAGTGTGTTTTTAGTTGAGAAGGAGTACGGCAGCCCCAGCTGCGCTTTCCTTAGCATGACTCCTCCCTTCGGATCGATCCCTCGCTCCCTCCCTCTCGCAGTCTCTTCCCTCTTCTCTCCTTTCCTCCTTCCCTCTCTCCGTCGCCCCCCTCCCGTCCTCCCCCCCTCTCTGATCCTGCTGCTCCACAGCAATCACCGCATACTTTTGCGAGGCGGCCGTAATCACGTTGGCGAGCCCAGCGGTTTGACTTGAGGAGCGGGGCAAGGGAGAGCAGATTTCTCCGGGAAAGAAGGGGGAAAAAAAAAGAAAAACACAAAAACGATTTTTCGTCTTATTGTTGGTGACATTCAGAATAAGCTGGGAGGAATTAAGCCGCGTAAAATGAATGCGCGCGGCTGACTGGCTGTTGTCTTTAAGTTGTCCGCCAGGAGCTGTTTTACTTGCTTTAACATTTCTTGGCAATAATTTTCTTTTTACACTTCCGTTAATTTTACACAGTACACCGAAAAACCGCAAATATAAATAAAAATGGGTATTAACTATGTTTTGGGACTACAGTATATTTAATTGTACTTAGTTTTTCTTTTTGGTGCATTTTTTTTCTGGACAAAACAAAACGTGACAGGGCAGATGCGAGCCCGATCGAGACGGACGCTCTTATGGAGACGGTACACTTTGCAGGATCCCCCGTGTCTCGCTGGAAGCTGTCACGGCGACATCAAGCACCTGTTAAGTGACAATTGATGGAGTTGCGTCCTTGTCAAAGAGCTGCTCTTTTGTTGCCTATCAGGGCTCTCTTCTACTATAGGGGCTCATGTTTCCGATTCTCATTGAAGTTTTTGAGTTTTTCTTTGCCGGCGATTGAAACCTCAATTACTGCATCAATTATGCCAAATTCATCTTTTAAGAACTAAAGAAAACCCCTTAAAGAAAAAAAATATATATATATATAATTAACCGCGTATAAAGATACATTGCCGATAAATGTAAACAGTCTGACAAAGCACGTTCATTTGCATTCAAGTATTTGTTAATTGAAACGGATTGTTTCTTAAGTAAACTCGCATTGTTACCTGGCAAATATTTGTGGTTGTGCTTGTCCCGCTGAGGATTTGGCAAATAAACTCTGGAACACACTTGACAGTCGCCTTTATTCACTTAAGCCCCTTTGAAATCTGATTCATGAACACAATCGCTTTACCAGTAGCTCTGGGCTGTTATCAATAATTTTTAATCGGCCTTCCAAAGGAAAACAGTTGTGGTTTTATCCGTTTATACGGCAACTATATGTACACAGTCATAATGTACAATGTCAGGTCAATGCTTGTTAAACAGTCACGTTCCAACATGATCAAGTTTCAATTCAGTTTAAATAGAATATACACCCCTGACGGCATTGTAATGGTAGGTAAGCTTCAATTGAAGAGAGAGCCGATATTCAATATGAAACAAAATATTCGTGCATAAATATACACTTATACTTTTAAGGCCAATTGTGTTTTGTGAAGAGCTGATTTTGTGTGACGATAAATCCCAGTTGACACTTAATGGCATTTGCACGAATGAGTGCATTGTCAAACATTTTCACCTTTGTTCTTAGAGAAAAGGCAATACTTCTGTACTTATACGGTACGGCCGTCTGGAAGGAGGCGGAATGACCTATATAAAACACTTCATAGTGAAAGATCCGAAAAACAGATTAAAATAAGAGATTAAGAAATAGCCACCTCTCGACACGCATCTCTGCCCCGTTGCCCGTATAAAAAGACCAAATCCTGTGCCGTCTACAAACGTGGGGATTCGAAACACCTTAATTTCCCAAAAATCGTGTGGTATAAAAATGTAGGAGTTTTGGGCCTTACCAAGTACACCGAGATCACGGAAGGGGTACGACTATAGCCTATACCCGAGCCCGCTTTCGACCGGCGACGAACAGCTGGAAAAGTTGGTCTCTGACCAGCACCAAGATCTATAAGATGATACGTTTCTTTTGCAGAGGAGTGGTTACATCACAGTTTGCAGGCTCAACCCTTTCCCTTAAAGTAAAAATATTGTAAAATCAGCGCCGAATAAACTTTTTTCTATGGTAACTAAAAAGATGTAAGTAAGATAGCAGACTGTATTTATTGAACGGCACGTTCGTAAATTATTAAAGTTGCTTACATGTAAATAAAATAAGTGCAGCGTGCATATTGTAACATTTAATGTACCGATTGTAAATTGACACGGTTTCAATACTGAAGCCAAAGGAGGCGATTCATAAATATATGAATTATATATGAATAAATATCACAAAACTTCTGATATCTGTAAAAAAATACCTTAGTGTTAGTTTCAGTTAGATTCCTTGCGGTGGCTATTTTTTTTATTTTATTGTATTTCGTTTGGCAAAAAAGGCATATTATTATTGTTATTATTATTATAATAATTAGGCATATTTTGCTTTTTCAAAAGGGATTTTTCATATGCACAATACATAACGGTTTTAACGGTCTTATTATTCTATCCATCCATCTTCCATACCACTTATGGTGGGTCCCAGTGAGCATCTTCCAGGCAGTAATGGGCAGAAGACGGGGGATGCTCTGAACAGGATGCCAATCCATCGCAGGTCTTTTTCACACTAAGGGCATATTTAGGGGCACCGGTTCACCTAGAGCACAGCAGTAGGAACCTGGAGTCTCTCGTGAAAATCCACGCAAATTCCTTTTTGTTTAAATTTAATTACGTTTAAGTTACCCGTAAGAGAAAGGTTGCTGCCTTTTGGCTCTTGCAGGTTTGAATCTGGTCGAGGGCGATTTGAGCGAATCCTTCACGTGGTTCCTCCAGCTTCCACCCACGTGCCAAAGACCCCCTAGCTCAGGTGAGCTGGGGACACTCAGCGGGAGACTGTGTTTGAGGGATGGGCGTGTCTGCCGTCGGGCCCCGTGTCCTGATTGGAGAATGAATGTCTTGCTGAGTCAGCGACAGCTTTTCCGCGTATCAGGCAGAGACGATTTTCATACCTGCAACATTAACAAGCGGCATGCACCTGCAGTTATAACTGAACTCCTAGAATCTGTCAATACCGTACTGTGTGAACACTCTGCAGTGGAAATACTCCCATACTGTGTGTGGTTTAGAAATTTGTATATAAGTACTCTACTGTGTAAATACTCCTACATTGTGTATGGTATATATGTTTTATAAAGATATCTAAATCATGTACTCTGCAGATACTCTGTATAATGTATAAATGTTTCATATAAATATCTCTATTGTGTTAATATTTTAATACAATATCTGTAACTGCAGTGTTATGTTAATACTTAATGCAGTATCTATAAATGCTGTGTAAATATTGCATATTCTGAATTCTGTAAATATTTTAATAAGTATCTAAATTCTGTATCTGTAAATGCTGTATATGCCAGTATTAGACTGTAAATGCTTAAATACAGTAACTGTAACTGCTGTACTGTGTAAATACTGTGTCTTTACCTGTGGTGTATGTCAGTTCTAGCTTTGTGAACATTGTAACTGTTGTATCTGTAATTGCCAAAAGCTGTTTCTCCATCCATTTTTACAAATATAACTATTTTACACTTAATCATCATATTTTGGCCGCAGTTATTTATTACGAGCCAGGTGCTAATTTAGTCGCATAGTAATTTTTCAGTGTTCTTACAGTTGCAGGGAATATTAAACATGAACAAAAAATACAAGAATACAAAAAAAAGAATACAAAAAATGGCACATAACGTAAACATCAAACTGTACAATCTGAAATTGCTAACAAAACAGTAGAAGAAACATGTTTGCAATTCTCTTAGTCGATCACACATATGATACACATAGGAGTTAAACACACTGCCCTAGAGAAGATCCAGAAATATGCATGTACATTTCATTTTCATTATATATCGTGCGGGGCCTGATGGAAATTTTAAGGGTAATTTCTCAACTTGCCACACTTCCTTCACTGTGGCTGGCCTGTAACAGCCCCCTCTAGTGGTTAAACAGAGGCTAATGCAGGTAACTGGCCCGTGATCTCAAGGGCAGAGGAGTCCCTGAACGCCCCACATGCTGCCATTGTGCGACGCCCTCCAGAGGCATGTCACAAGACTGCAGTCCAGGGGTGGGTCCAAAGTTTGCCCCAAACTGCTAGTAGGAGCTATAACCTGTTTGAAGTTGCTGCAGTCAGGTAACTAGTGTAAGTGTTGCTGGTTCTACATCCGTTCCCCACTGGGTAATAATCTCAATTTCTCCTGGTTTTCCACTTCTGTCCCACTCTCTTGTTCAAGAGGGAGTCTGGCAGAATGGGGGGGGGGGGGGTCACCATGCCCTCTTTTCAAGGGGCAAGACCGAGGGGGGGGGGGTAATTATACAGGGCGGGAGGG
>JAODKM010000001.1:25165921-25179487 GCA_026780845.1 Petrocephalus sullivani
TTTTCCCTGCCGCCTGTGTGCTCCTCGGCGCTCCGGGTCGGTGGGGGGGGGGGGGGGGGGGGGGGGGGGGGGGGGGGGGGTCCCCCGTGCTCTCTTTTCAGGGGGCAAGACGGGGGGGGGGTGGGTAATTATACAGGGCGGTAGGTATGTATGCCAGATAGCACTGACATGGTGGGGGCCTGGGGGGGGGCTCTGTAACTACCACAATAAATGCTCGTCAAGTACCTCCGGAATCTTGCAGTTAACAATAGTTATGCTGCACTTTTGTATTGAGTTTTTCACATTCTGTGATACACATTTATATGGCATCTGGACTCAAAATAGAGGAAGGATGGGGAAGTGTTGACCACGTAGGATGAGAAGGGAATATTATTAACAAAAAGTCAATGAAGAGCAAATTGCCAAAACTCCCATGGACTTTTGAAGTTTTGTAAATTTGGCAACACTTTACTTTCTAAAAAAAAAAAAATGTACAGAGTGACTTTTGTAAATTTGTAAAATTGCTCTTCAAATGATTAATACCTTTATTTTCATAAAGAGGTGTACAGTAACTGTACAAAGAAAAATTTAGGGAAAAATGTTAGAAATGAATTGGGAAAAAACATACTGGGACAGTTTTCCCATGGTAGCATATAAAAGCCCTAACATTTCAACAAAACATTACTGTAGAGTTAAGTACAATCAATGTGCATAAACATAATCAATATACAGGGAAATTATGCCATAAACGGAGACTTCAGAGTGTAACATCAATCAATGGGATGAGACAGTTTGGTGAAAGAAAATCATACACAGGTCTTTGAAGCGCTCCGGCGTGGCTGTGTGTGGTCAGAGCACCACGCCCACTAAATGAAGTTTGTCATCTGTTTAAGCAGAAAAAATCTTATGCACTAGAAGATCCAGGGAACTACTTGGTGCCCTGGGGGTGTGCAGCTCAGTGGGTTAGTACTCTTCACCTGTAATAGGAAGGTTGCCAGTTTGAACCCTAGGGCCAAGAGACTGTGGTGCCACTGAGCTCCTGAGCAAGACCCTTAACCCCCAGCTCCAGGGGCACTGCACACCAGCTCACCCTCCTCAGTCACCCCCAAGCTTGCTCTCACCTGTCTGTGTGTCTCACGGAGAGCTAGATGGGGGAGGCAAAAATACACTTTCCCCATTGGGGTTAATAAATTATCCCAATTCAATACTCCATTTTGACATCTCCTAAGACCTATTTGGACATAATCTGCCATTTATCATCCAACATGAATACATAAATCAGTCTGCTAAGTTGTCAATCAATAATTATCAGACTGTGTTTACTGTGTATTGGTGCAAAAGAGCACATTTCTAAAGCTTACTCATACTCCATTTGTTTTTCAGAGCCGACCACCGGTGACATAAAGTCAGGCTTCCTCATCAAACGTTACAGTACTAGGAACTAGAACTCACTCAGTCCTCAGGTAATACAACCAAGAACTTTTGTTACATTTACACAGAAATTTTCTCAATAACGTACTCCATGGGTTGAGTGAGTCTTGGCAATTTGCTCATCAATGGCTCATAATAAACTGGACCGTATGAGGCAAATAAAAATATTTGTTCAACCTATTCATTGTTCTACCTGTAGCCTTGGTATAATATTATGCGCGACTGGGGATGTAGCACGTAAACATGAGTTGAGTAAAAATATAAGAGACTTCACATGCTTCCTCTCACCACTTAATTGCCTGGTAGAACACCCGGAATATCTCTGCTGTTTATGTTCATCTGGTCCAGAATGCTCAGTGATAAAGTCCTTGTTACAAGTCATTCTCAGGAAAGAGGAGGACTGTTAGGGTGGAGTGCAGTGTTTTTAGGGGATGGGTTGGGGGGGGGGGATTGGGAGGGAGTTAGAAGCTCCCAAAAGTATTTCATCAAAGGAAACCAGGATCCCGGGGATTGAGATTTTGCCTGCGGGCGAGTTTGCCTGCAGTCTCCCAAGAACACACTCCGAAGTTGGACTTTGAGAGGCAAAGCACACATCAAAAGCACCTCTGGAGCCAAAGTGTTTCTGGAGGAGATGGAGAGGGGTACGGGTCCCTCTTTGGCCCCTTCTAAGCCCCTGATCTCACCCCAATTAAGAAAGAACTGCTGTTTCTTCCAGACCTGTGCTCTGCAGTCACGGAGGTACATCTGCACACACACACACACATACACACACACACACAAACGCAAGCACACGCGCACACACACACACACACACACACACACACATACAAACTCGTTGACCCTAATTAGTTAAGAGAGGACTGCCAATCACTGCATTTGGTGACAGTTCTGGATAAACAGCAAAAGGTCTGAGCTAAACTAATGGGGTTTAAATGTATTGTTTCCCCGGGTTAATGTTGTTTATTTAGTTTTCGGGGGGTAGCGTGATGTTTGAATGAATGTCGCACCAGCGAGGACCTGAGTGGCTGTCAGCTGATCCCGCTGCGATGCTGCTTATCATCCCACTTCCCATTTCCCGTCTCTTCAAATGTCAGCTGTGATTTATTTTTAGTTGTGGACAAACTGGAACCATTTCAATACTCAGTTTATTGAAATTGTTTACATTCTTCTTCTGTTTCAAATCCAGCATAAATTTGAGTGAAATGTCTTCACTGTTTTTGCAAAGACATTTGTATGTATCAAAATATATCCAAAGACCTTTGGATATACCCAAAATAAATAGCTGGGCATTTTTCAGGCCCTGATAATATAATTTTGGCACAGTAACAGAATCTATTGAAATGAGACAATAAAAATCCTGTTCTCAAAAATGCATCGCTTTCATCCGTGATGGAGAAAAACGTGGTTTGCTCAAGTATGACAATTCAGTCATTAATATTTTCTCTCGCATTAACTAATCATGGTGATTTGGAATCAACCACCACTAAAGAAACAGCCCCATCGTAATGAATTTAGCGGGAAATAACAAGTTATTAAGCTATTAAGATGATAGGAATGAAGGCTACACATAACTCAGAGAGATGGATAGGCTAATTCACATGATGCTGTGCAGTGCAGCGTCAACAAATCTCTCTGCATGTGTAATCAGATATTATACATTATATTTGTAAGACAGGCAAACAGACAATCGTTTGTTTAAATCGTTTAATGTCAGAGGCCCCGCGGCCTCACTCTGCAGGCTATGCCATCTTTGACAGCCGGGGGGGGGTACCTTTATTGAAACATGCCACGGCACACCACTAGGGCA
This sequence comes from Petrocephalus sullivani, assembly GCA_026780845.1. NCBI lineage: Eukaryota > Metazoa > Chordata > Actinopteri > Osteoglossiformes > Mormyridae > Petrocephalus > Petrocephalus sullivani. Next base: position 25,169,139 of record JAODKM010000001.1, read on the forward strand.
ATTTCTCTTGACATCCAATGGAGGGCACTAAAGGTGTGTGGTCAAGGAGTCTACAAAGGGCTCATGGAGGCACATGAAAATCCCGTGGCATTGGCCCGTCGCGATAAGGGGCCCAATTCCTCCTCCCAGCTGAGGTGTACCGGGCATCGGCAAGGGGGCCATTAGCGCTCATGACTGATAACAGACCATTTCTGCCCTTATACCAGAAAGAGGCATATTTAGAGTTATTTTGAAGCCGTCCGAAATAATAAACGCAAACTATATCCACTTTGGCTATTTAAGCAATTTCCCATGATAACGTCCCGGGGGATTTCACGCGGATTCCAAACGACGACATAATGAAACCTAGATTCCGGCGCCCCTTATCGCAGTGGATTAAAAGGAAATAATGGAAAGGAGGGGGCTGGAGCCTTGTGTGGTATGAATATATTATCTAAGAGCCTCCAATGGGAAAGCATATTAATTCCACTTAAATGCAAGACCTTTCCCAGCCTATCTGCTGCCCCTGGCTCCTCTGAAGTTTTTTTCCTTTTTTTTTCCAAGTTGAAATAATCACAGCACTCCGCAGAAGTCATTATGCGTGTGTCTATCTCTGTGTACGTACGTGAGCGTGCCGCGCGGATTAATCCCCATCTCCGCTGCCCCTGATTGGACTGTGGCTTCTCAGGCCCCCAGACAAAAGCACCGACGGCAGTTATCAATATTCAGATTTGTATTTCATGTGTGGACATCTTCTTTGTCCCTGTCAGAATGTGGGTCACTTTTTTCCTACTTGAATTAAACTTTTTTACCACCACCCCCCCCACCACCCCGCCAGTCACCATGGGAAATCTTATTACATGCTGCTGCCGATGTTGAACTAAGTAGGGAAGTAAGAGTTTGAGTCGAAGGGATTTAGGAAGTTTTCAGACGTCGCTGCATAGTCATTCTGCCCCCTGAAGTGATGCAATTAGATGTACTTCTTGTTGTGGTTCCCAGTGCTAGGGTTGTTATCGGAAGTGACTGGCATGCTTTAGGGTTAGGGTTTGTCAACAAACTGCTCAAACATTTAAAACATTTAAAAATCACTTCCTGCAATATGATACCAAAAATACTCATAGGTATGGAGAGAGAATCACTTAACTGTGTTTCTTTTGGATGCAATCCTGTTGCATTTACACTTTTATTTGTTTAGCAGATACTTGCATTCAAAGCAACCTATATTTATTGTGAAAGCAGGGTCAGACACTCCCTGGACCAACTGGGGGGTTAAGGGCCTAGTACAGGGGCATCGGTCAACCGGCCGCACACCTACATCCTAAGCAGCTAAGCCACACACTGCCCCACTGTAGAATTCTAACACCTGGAATTTTGGCCTACAGACTTCTGATGTGGAATCCCATAATACTATTCTTTTTTCGAGTTGCTAGCACCTACATAGAGTACTTCAAAGAAGAAACCCCCAAAACATAAAACTGCAACTTCTATTCCTGGAAAAGGTGGAAATAGTGGTATGTGCCTTTCTGTGATTCTATGGCTGTGAGAGGGGATACCGTGACCTTGTTACAAATGACCAATCAGCATCATTGTTTCATTCTCCGCAAAGGTGGAAAAAAGGATCCCTGAGAGTCATGTGACAATAGAAAGAAACATGATTATAGAACCAAATGTTAGCCATCTGGAAGCCAAAGGCATACATGTGTGCGTGCGTGTGTGTGTGCGCGCGCGTGAATGTGTGTGTTTGCATGAGCGGGCATCTCTTGCTGTGTCTCAGGAGGGAGAGTCGGGTGGCAGGGGCCCGTCCTGCTGATGAGTGACGCCTCCTCCTTGTTACCTGGATAATATACAAGGCTCTAAGTTCCATTGCGTTTCAGCTCCAGCCACTTGTAGCACATCCTAGGCAGTCTGGAGAGCAAGAGCACAGCAGGGGATTGGATACCCTAGCAGACTCGGGGGAGGGGGGACAGCACTTTACAAGAACCCTAGAATATGCACAATTATGAAATTATGTAATGTAAGTGAAACATCATGAATTATCATGAATATCCAATGACTGAGTGTGCCATAAGGACGTACAAATGTTCAACAAACCTAGCCTACCACAGGGTGCGTTCGGCTTCATGCAGCCACTTACAGCACCCGCTTAAAGCGATGCATTCTGGTCTTGACACAATGCATGATGGTTAGGTTTTGGCCAGTCAGAAATGACCAGAATGACCAGAATGCATCGATTTAAGCCAGCGCTGTAAGCGGCTGCATGAAGTCGAACGCACCCACTCTTTCTCTAACGGATGGATCAGTCCAAATGAGTCAGTCTAGTGGAAAGCTGGAAATGAGAGGAAGGTTGTCAGAGGAGTAGGGTGGTCAACGCAATGAAGTAGAAATGTCAGCAAAGAGTCGTGTGTTTTCCTTTATTCCAATCCCAGCTGAGTGTGTTTATCTTCTTGTCTTCTGAAACACTCCCTGTGTTTTCAGCATTCGGGTGTCAGCCCTTTGCTCACCCAAGCCCAGTCGTTCCAAAGAGGAGAATCAGTAAATCTATCCTATCCTGTCGGATCCGTCCCCTTCTGCCGCCAGAGCATGGGGTGGAGATGGGCAAAAATACATCAAAATGTATTTTGATGGAAAATACAAAATAGCCTATTTGTATGTGTATGAAAAGAAACTACAAAATACAGTCGCTAAGCAAAGTATCAAAATAAACTATAGTACGTTTTATTTTAAAAATACAAAAACACATTTCACATACTTGTATTCTATATCAGCATGTTAATTCACAAGCACACTGATTCAAAAGGCCAAGCATAAGAGCAACTTTTTTCCACTGTTTAACAAAACACAATGCAAAGAGCAAATATTCTGAACTGTCTTAAATATATCCCAACTACTCACGTGATACTCAGGTAATGGTAAGTCAGTTGAATGAAAAAGCAATAATAACCAACTTAGAAGGATTTTTTTTGTAATTTACCTGACAAAACTACTTTTTTTTTGCACCACAGATGGAAAATTTAAAATGAAAATTGACAAACACGAACTAAGCGTGTCACTCAGCAACATCTTACAGCCTTTAAACATGAATAGGCCTGTAAGTCCTTTGGTTCAGCAGTGATCAGCTATTGGCTCTAAAGGCCATTCAGGAAAACTTGCTCCTTGCGTATGAACATTGTCATCACGCATACATTATGGGAAACGTATTTCCTGTGTCAAAATACAAAATACTGAGCATCAAAGTATTTTGATTCAAGTTACATAATCAGGTTTATGAGGTCAAATACAAATTATGCAATATAATTTCCTATTTAAAATATGTGCAGTATATCAGGAATACTGTCCCTCCCCGAGTACGGAGATGCAGAGTTATTCCTGGTGACCCATAACACTGCCTGTTTGGCCTTTTCTGCAAAGACATCGGGCCGACTTAGCCGAAGCTCAGACCACACGTGACATTTTTCACATACTGATGCCCAAAATTAAATTTGAGCAATTTCCTATATTTTGGATTTGGTGCTTGCAATCTTAAAATTTTCAAATCTTGGAATACCCGTTTAAAAAAACAATGAAAAATACAGCCTTATCATTGTACTCATCATTGCTCTCGAGCAGTTAGACCAGCCTGGTGCAGCTGACAGTGGCGTTCGGCACGTTCCCACAGCACGACAGATGTCATTTCGTCTGTAAATCCCAGGTAAATATCTGTTACTCTGAGCCGTCTTTTGTTCTAATGATTACTGCTTGGGGTCGTTTCACTAATCACTGCATTTTTGCCTTAATGACCCTTTATGGTGCTTTGGATCTGCTGGATACAATCAGCTCTGTTAATGAGTGGTTAATGAGTGTCAGGTGTAGAGATTATCTGGAGATGAGCTCTTTTCCAACATTCCCACCTTGATGACACAGGTCTGCACAACATTGCCCCCGGAGGCTTGCCGTGACATTGCAGGCACGTTGGGAGTGTCTGTCTGGGTTTTCTTTGCGGTTTCTCGCACGGGTGAGGGAGTGTTTTCAAGGCTCACTTTGATTCCAGCGTAAGCGGCATTTTGCTCGCCACCTTGAACGAGCTGCAGCCTGTCAGCCTGGGACGTCGGATATGACAGTAAACGCGGATACAGGGAGCGGCTGGCCTCAAAGAGGGATGCCATTTGAGTTGGATATTAACACGGCAAGAGATTCAGCTGAGAACAGGGAGAGCATCACATTGAGCTGGGGTGTAGGGGTAAGGGTGAGGGCGGGGGCTTTCAGTTGTCAGATTCGAAGATCTCAGTGATCTGAAATATCAGCTCACTTGGAGATTCAGTTCATCACACTGGCGAAGTTGGCGATGGCTTCTTAATGCTTTTCCGTATTTTTGTGTCAATTAAAATTTTGCATTTTATTTAGCAGAATCTTTAATCAAAAGCAAAATATATTTTGTAGTCCATTGGTCATTAAGAAAGCAGGGCCTGGAGCATTTGGAAAGTTAAGGGCTTTGCTCATGGGCCCGACTGTGACAGTGACTGTGCCAGTGCCAAAGCCTCTGAACACAGGCACAGCGTCCTATCATGTTGAACCACACACCAATCCCACACATTTGTAAAAGGTCAAAACTGTCAAATTATAATAATTCATGTATTGAAATTATTGCAAATTTTTGATGACCAGGCTGGTGCAGTGATGGGAACTTCCTTCCTGGTCATTGATTTGGATAAATAAAGACTTGCCCTTGAGTTGCAGCAATTGACTGAGATACACCAGGTATCTTTCCATGGAGTTGCTGTGGTGTCTTTACAGCTGCTTATATCTGTTCTACGTTTCCTACAATGGTGGCCAGGTTCTCCTAGGAGGTAATGTGGAACAGGCATGCTCAGTTACCCTGCCCCCTGTCAAGACACGGTCTCCAAGGTGCAGGCCCACAAAAGCTGGAGATTCGGCTCCTATGGGTCACGGGGACACCCCCCCACCGGCCCAGGCCGGGCGGCCCAGCTGGGCACCCCATTATTCAGCACGCAGCCTTGGAGCGGAGGCCATGGGAGCCACCTGGAGATGGATGGCCCGTCCTGTGACACAGGTGCTGCTCTAGATGCGGGCTGCCCTCCCACGGCCCAAAACAAAGGAGCATGTGGTGCCCGGAGAGGCCGGGAATCTCGGTGCAGAGCCCCTCAGCAGCTGAGGCGTCGTCCCGGGGAGTCTGGCACAAGCATCGCCCCATATAGCCCCATTTCACTCCCCTCTTTTTTGCTGGAAGTCTCTCCCTCCCACTTGCTCGAACTGGGTCCGGTTCTCCCTCGGGTCTTGGTCAGATTCAGCTTATAGAGAGCTAGGTCAGGTCTGGACACCCCCGTTCTCGTGTGTGTTTATGTTACCTTTCACACAAAAGCGGGAATGGTTGAGCCTGTCAGAGAAAGCTTATGGAGGAACAGAAGATGTCACCTTATATGAGGCAGCTGAAAATGGCCTTTAAAGCATATGCATAATCCGAACAGTAAGAAATGTTACCTCAGAAATTATCTCTTTATACACCGCAATGCCACTGTTGTGCTGGCTTGTACTAGTAGTTCACAGGTAATTAGCAGAAGAATTTCGAGAGGGTTTTTTTTCAGTACAAATTAACACTGTTTGGTAGGATTGTGAATGTCTTCCTTAGACTGGAAAAGAGAAATACCAATATTCATGTTATGTATCTATCCACCCATCCATCCATCCATCAATAGCAGGTTATCTAGTACAGGGTACTCCCACGACATTGTTAGGGACCAAATCATCCCTGAATCTCCCGCCCCCCTAAACACACAGGGTACTCCCACGACATTGTTAGGGACCAAATCATCCCTGAATCTCCCACCCCCCTAAACACACAGGGTACTCCCACGACATTGGTAGGGACCAAATGAGCCCTCAATCTCCCGCCCCCCCTAAACACACAGGGTACTCCCTCGACATTGGTATGGTTGCCCCTACCATCCATACCCAAATCTGCACCCCTAGCTGAGACTGGAGCCTATTCCAGGATGCAAAGAGCACAAGGCAGGGGGACAGCTGGTCCATTATATTCACATCACAAATGCATAAAAAGTATGAAATAATAACGTTTTGGGGACTATTCTGCTGCTGTTTAAATACACAGACTGGTCATTTGTTAGACATTAATTTAAAGAAACTTGTCATGTTATTTTTCATGCTAATTTGTGAAAACTGTTTCTCTAATAGCTGAAAATAGCAAACCAGCAAACATACGACACCAATATAAACCAAAGAAATCACTACTGGCCAGATCAGAAGGGAATACTGTTTAAAGATCATTTAGAGACATTATAAAATAACTGCAGATATTTTTGAATGATATCCAGATGTTATTAACTGATGTACAGATGTCATATTGATAGGTATCTTTAAATGTTGAAAGAGATCTGTAAAGAAAATGACTTAAGTAAAATGTGTATTGAGATATGTTACTTAAAAATGTCTAAAATTGAATTACAGAATTACAGTTGATGATTTACGCATATCTTTAAATATTTAAAGATATGGTTAAATCATTTAAAAGCAAATAAAAATCGGTTACATGCAGGAAACCATTTGTAGATCACTTAAAACTGTTTAAATATATCTGGAAATCTCCGCCTATCTGTTTAACAATCTCTTGAAAGTACTTCAGCTATTTTATATCTTTAAACAGACAGGAGATGATTTTTAGATATTTTTAAATTGTTTAAAGTTGCCCAAAATCGGTAGATATCTTCAGCTCCTTTCCGGATATCTTTGTTACACAAGTCAAAAAAATTATAGAGATATTTCAAAATCTTAATGCAAAGAAACACAGTTGCTCTCATCTAAAGCATACATAATGTGAAGATGTATTAAAATAAAATTACATGGAAACAAGATACGTTTAATCTACTTAAAAATGTTTCCTTTTGTTTTATTAAAAGTTTATTCAGCCCCAGGACAAGTCGGGAAACTGTACTACACAGTTCATGTATATGTCTAACCACTAGGGGGAGCCATCTCCGTAGTGTTTATAACCTTATCGGAGAGAAGTACTTCTGTTCAAAGGTGCCATTGCCTTCGTAAGTCTGTTACATGGCAAAACAAGAGAGAAAACACGTCTTATTAACATATCTTATTTTTTTCGTGTAATTGAGTCACTCAGGCAAGCTTGTCAAAAAACGGTATTTAAATCAGCCAATGAGAACATCCTGCAGTAAAAAAACAGGCTTAAATGTAAAACAATGGGGTGATGTCAAAACAGTGATGGAGCCGCTACAACCATTTGGTGTAGCCTTAATTGTGTACTAGGCGCATAGACTGTTGTTTTTCATTTGTCAGCTTTTTGTCTTAGATAATAATATGCAATTACTTTTAAATAGGGCCCCTGTGTTTGGCAAGCAATTATTCCATTATTATGCTATAAAGGACTTTGTAACTGTGAGTAAATAAACAGTGCTTGTAGGGGGTTTTGGTCACCTACGAGTTGTATGAAAACAGTTATTAGTAATTTTGTAAAAAAAATTTGCCCAGCCTTGCTATGCTGCTACATTCCAGTGTAAGTTGAAATATAAACGAAATACATCCACAGGCAGAAACATGCAAACCCTACTGAGAGCTGGAAAAACATGACCTGGGAAATTGCCCTGAAACCAAGATACCACCCTTAGGCAACCAATTACACTCCAGTTTATTAGGTACCACCCTTTAGCGACCAATTAAACCCCAGTTTATTAGGTACCACCCTTTGGCGACCAAATACACTCCAGTTTATTAGGTACGCAAAAAACACAGACATCATACAGACAGGGTCAAGAGGATCACTTACTGTTCATCTCAGCATTAGAATAGCTAAGATACCTGATCTAAGTGATTTCGAATGTGGTGTGATTGCTGGTGCCAGACATGGTGGTTTCAGCATCTCAGAAACAGCCCCCCCCCCCAGGGACTTTCCTGCAGTGTCTGCAGTTTGCAGAGAACGGTGCCAGGAACAAAACAGCATCAGATATCTGTGGCCAAAAACACCTTGCTAATAAAAGAGGCTGGTCATCGTCAAGCTAACAGCAAGAGCACTACTGCAAGAATTACAACTGAGTACAACAGTGGCGTGCAGAAAGGCTTCTCTGGACGTAAACAGATTGTTTACATTTCTGGATGGTTCAACTCAAGTCACTGGAAGTGGTTTTGGATGCAAAATTGGGTCCTACCTCACACTAGCTTGATGTGCCAATTAAAATAGCCAGTCTGTTTGTGTGTGTATAACAAAAAAACTACACAAATGAAAAGTAGGTAGCATGAGGAGTGAGGACACTGCCATCTAACCACTAGGTCATTGGTTCAAGTCGGGTAGAAGCCCTCACGCAAGTTAAGCTAGCCTTCAAAGCTTCCCAGAGTTCAACTGTTCCATCCATCTTCCAGCCCCTTATCCTCCTGAGACCCTATGTCCTCATATGGGGACATTACATTTTGGCTTCCCTGCTCCATAATATGTTATTTTGCTTTACTTAGACCTAATGTACTTATTCAGGGACATTTGTTCTGCCATCTAGTGGTCAGATAAGCACTATACGCAAAACAGTAAGAGAACAAGGTGCTATAGGAAAAAGCTAAAGGAAATAAAAAAATGTACACCAAACAAAAGCCCGGGTCTCAGGAGGATATGGCACAGAGGGCTGTGAAAAGACTGGAGCCTGTCCCAGGTAGCAAAAGGCCCAAGGCGGGGCCTCCCAGCATCTTTAGGTAAGTGCTGGACAAACCTGTGCAGTAATAATGAGAACTATGTGTCTGTATTCATATACAAAACAATACAGGCAGCAGCTGTTGACGGAACAGGGGTGTTGATAAGGTGCGATGTCACCGTGCCAAACACCAAGGCAAAGCCGCAGGCAGCCACTCGTTTGGGAACAGTGCCCTCTTGTGGTGAGACCCGAGGAAAACATGTTGCTTTGTGGTGACTGCTTGCTCTGTTTGCAGTTCACCTTAGTCACAGGTCAAAGATAGAACTTATTTTGTTAATTTTACATTGCAATTTTTATTCTGCGGTAATTTTTAACTCATCGAGAAAGTAATCAAATATTAGTATTCAATCATTCCTGCTACTCCAGCTAGGTCGGAAAATAAGATAAGATAAAATAATGCTTTATTGTTTCAAGGGCCGAAATTATTTAAATTGTCCGGCATTGTACAGCATCAGATGTAAAAAAATATATACATCTAAAACACAGAAACTTAATACACATCTTTATAACATGGATGGACCTTTTCATAACATTTATAAAAAACACTTTTCCTGTAAAGGGTAACAGTGACGCTGCAGCCTAAACTGGACAGCATAGGGCAGTCATGACATCGGTCCATCAGGAGGACACAAAGGAAAATTACAGACAACGCTTCATATAAAAGACACATCTTCCGAGAGCGGAAACCAAAGAAACCTGGAGAGAATTTGCAGAAACAAACACGTACACACTTGCAATGTTGGCAGCAAATCAATAGTGGAGACCTAGATCTCTTTGCTACACTGAAAAGGCATCTTCTGCCACGCCACCTTCTGCTAACCCATAGGAAGTGACTCCTTGTTTTTTTTTTCTGTTTGTTCCATGTTTTGTTCTATTGGCTTCCTGTTGTTTTGAGTGTTCTCATTCTTGCATAATTTTGTAATAATATGGGTATTAATTTACCCATATGAAATTGCAGTGCATATGGGTACTTTTTGAAAGTCAGGGTATTACAACATCATCACTACATAATGAATTCAGAAGAGTCATGAAAACAAAACAACTCAATTCAGTATGTTATACATTATTTTGAACAGCGTGGGACAGGAGTCAACACCATGGCAAATTATGATCAACACATTTGCAAAATGCAATTATTTCTGCACATGGTAATTTGATGTGGACACAGATGAGTCTTGCCACAGACAAGTCCAGAGTATGGACAAGTTGATACTGTCTGTAGTGCCGCTGCATGTGTGTCCTGCAATGCAGTGTCCCACAACCCGATCCTCTGCGATCACCGGACAGTCCATGTTTTCGCTCTCTCCCAGTTCCCTGCCTGGATGGAGCAAAAATGTAGACTATCTGGCAGGGAGCTGGGGGGTAGCAAAAACGTGGATTGTCTGGCAGTCCTCAAGGACCATGTTGGGGAACCCCGCTGTAATGGACTGGCATCTAGTCCAGGGTGTACCTGCCTGGTATAAATCGTAGGTTCTCCCAAGACACTGATCTTAAAGTGGCCTACCTTCATAAGAACATAAGAACATAAGAACTTAAGAACTATACAAACGAGAGGAGGACATTCGGCCCATCAAGCTCGCTTGGGGAGAAATTAACTAATAGCTCAGAGTTGTTAAAATCTTATCTAGCTCTGATTTAAAGGAACCTAAGGATTTAGCTTGCACTACG
>JAODKM010000001.1:25180692-25207191 GCA_026780845.1 Petrocephalus sullivani
TTGTTGTTTATGGGGGATGGGGGGTGGGTGGTGGGGGGGGGGGGGGGGGTGGGGGGGGGTGGTTGGGTGTGTGGGGGGGGGGGGGGGGGGGGGGGGGGGGGGGGGGAAATTAATCTTATAAAATGGTCATTTTAGGGGGATTCCCCAGAACATTTTCTCTCATATGGGGAAATCGGCCAGATTCAGACATTGGAAACAAGAAGCAAGTCTCAGCGTTCTTAGCCGAAACCTTCAGAGGGGAGAAAAACCCACTCCGCTCGCTATTATCTCTCTATAGTAGTGTTTATCACACCACTCCTCGGGGACCCCCAGGCCGTCCATGTTTCTGCTTCCACTCATTGAATTGGGAGAGAGCAAAAACGTGGACCGTCTCGTCCTTGAAAAGCCGATGACTCAAATCACCAGCAACTGTGTGTTAAGTTCAAAACTGCAGACAGAGAGAAATACATTGAGGCAGACAAAATAAGCCAGATGCAAGTTTCCTCTGTCAGGGTTCTTATCTCGGTGCTGCAGGAGTGATAATATAATCAGATCACTCATGATTTCATCAGAGGTTAAAAACAGCACATCATTTTTTTATTTGTTCCTGTTTTTTCTTTATTTTTGTATGGGCACATAAATATCAAACCTTGGTTACTTGTCCTGGTTACTCCATGACCCTCTGTTAGGTTAAGTAATTTGAGATTATTATGAGTGTAGTGATAAAGTTGACTAGCCAGTCCATGGTTCCTGGACTGTATCCTAATACAGTCTGGCAGGGCCGGCCTGAGCCTTTATGGGGCCCTAAGCAAAATTTGATTTGGGCCCCCCCCACCACCTAAATCAAGATATCTTGATATTTCAAGCACTCATGGGAGCCCCCTGGTGGCGTGGGGGCCCCAAGTGGCCACTTAGTTCGCTTATGCCTTGGGCCGGCTCTGCAGTCTGGGCTCCATTAAGCAGCATGTTGAGGTGAATTTGTAATTATGCATTGGAATGATCAAATCACGATCATGATCTGAATGACCCAAATGCAGGCTGTGCAAGTAAATCCCTCATGGGGGAAGTTTTATTAAGCGACAGGGGGCCTGACAGAAGTTGTGAGCAGGCAACATCGACCAGACAAAGAACACTGAACTGAGGCTAACGCTAGTATATAGGGCTAATGAAGGAGAAAACATATATAGGGCTAATGAAGGAGAAAACACAAGGCAGCTGTGGATTATTAACAGAGGGGCAGGAACAAGAGGTAAGACTGACAGGTCATAGGCGTGGCTGGTTTGGAGCCATGGCCTAGGGGAAAACATGAGGATCAAACAGGCGAAGCAGGCTGGACATGACAGATCAGCAGTTTATGCTATCAAGTGTCACGGCTTGAGAAACAAAGGACCCAAGTACAGGTATCAGGAGAACAAAAAGGGGCTTTAATACACCAAAAGAGGACCAAGAAGGGCCAAAATGGGAAGTCTAGTTCTAGGAAGGGCACAGGCAACAAGAGGGCTGACCTTAACGACCAGACTGGGGCTAATGAGACAAACAGGTACATAAAATTACACAGACTAACGAAGGGTAACAAGCAACAGGTGTGGCTCACCAGGGCCACATTAGGGAGGAGACAGGAGGTTAGGGCAAACATGACGGGTGGGATGTAACACCAAGCAGAAAAGTTGCCCCATTTACAGATTGTTTTTATTCTAATCTGGTCCTCCTTGGCCGTCTAAAACACAAATGTGACTGCAGGCGGGATAGTGAATGAACCAAATCTGAACAAGTCGGTTGTGGTTTTCACATATCCAGTGTAAAATAATGACAACAGGTCGCACTTTGCTTTTGACTTAATTTAAGGAATGTCTCCGCACAGACACATTTTGGCATGATGCCTAGTTCATTATGCTACTAGCACTGTGCACTTCTATTTTAAAAATACACATCACTGCTGCACAACTACAATGATCATGGAACAGGTGTCATGGGCATCATCATAGCATCATCAGACCACACTCCGAATGAGTGGTATCACACCAGATTGCTAAATCGTGCTAGATATCCAGTCTAGAGTATCAACATACTTAACATATCACGCGACCTGTCATGGAAATTCTGACGTATGCAAGTATATCAGCATTCGTATCTAACGCCCTCAAAATGAGCTAAAATTAAACTTGCCTGAATGATGGTGGAGACATAGCTTTGGTTTTCTTTTTTGTCCATCCATTGGGGCGCTTCTAGAATTTAGCCAATGATATGTTTTCTGTGTACCACTGCCCTGTGCTCTATGCCTCCTCTAATAGGCCTCAGGCCTCCACTGAAACGACTGTGCCCAAGATAATCACCTTGTGGCTGGATGGATCAATAGCTTAATGTTTTTCCAGGCTATTCTTATGTTTCAGATTTGCCCCCTCTAGTGGATGCCTCAGTGATGGCTTTAGTGATTGTCATGGAGATAAATGCAGCATAAATGAAAAACAATCATAATATCCAGGCTTTTCGGTTTGTGTGTAGCAGTCACAGGGAAAATAAAGATGACAAACTTTAAAACAACGGTGTATCTAAAATGTCACCTCCCCCCCCCCCAAAAAAAAAACACACTTGCTTGGCATTTTCAAAAGTAGATTTTGGGTCTCCAGTAAAGTGCTGGGGCCCCTGAATCTGCCAGAGTTTCCATGCCCCTCCATCTCCCCTGGGTAGGGCCCCTGTAAAGTGCTGGGGCCCCTGAATCTGCCAGAGTTTCCATGCCCCCCCATTACCCCGCCCGTTGAGCTGGGAAAAAAAGAGCATGGCATGATTCTTTTCTATTTATCATTTTTGTCCAAAAGCAAGTTGTGTAACAAGCCAATTATTGGACCAGATGAACTCACATCAACTACAGCATTCCTGTTACGTTTCATTTTACATTTACATTTTACATAAGTAGCAGACGTTTTTGTCCAGAGCAGCGTATAAATGAGACAAATGCACTCAGTGACAAAAAAAGTTAGGCATCCAGAAGTAATGGTCTGATTTGGATGTATTTTGGTACACATGCAGACCAGCGATGGGAATGTAAATGATTCGATTTGCAAGGAGCTGGTATGTCTAGTCACCAGACACAGAGGATGCCTCGTAGGCACATTAGTCAGCATTACCAGCATGTGGAGTTTGCATGAGGCCGGGTGGTCGTATTGTGAAACTGCCCGGTATGAGGGGCATGTAAATGTCACAGTCGCCTGATCTTGGTACCAATTGGCATGTGACGGCATGCACACACGTCGTGAAGGTTCTGGTCGCCAAGATTACACCAAGGGAGGATCGTCATATTGTGTGCCAGGCGTGGCAGAACCCCATGAAATCTGCACCTGCCATCCCAACACAGGAATTGGGCTCTCTACAACACCCCACGTCATCCCGCACCATATCTCAACAACTAGCATCAGCTGAACTATGGGTTCACCGTCCCATGCGTAGGCTGCCATTAACACCAGTGCAGAAACGGCTGCGTTTGGAGTCGTGCCTTAACTGGGAGACATGGACTGATGACAAGTGGCGTCGCACCAAGTTCAGTGATGAATCTCTGTTCTGCATTACTATAGATGACCATCGTGTGTGCATATAGCGGTGCCGAGGGGAGAGGATCAATGTTGTGGAGCAACACACCGGTGTTGCTCCTGGCATCATGGTGTGGGGAGCCATAGGGTATGCCTTCAGGTTATCTCTGATAGTGATTCGGGGGACACTAATGGCACAGCACTATGTCAGTGACATCCAGCGTCTGCATGTCTTACCCTGGTACAGAATTTCAACAAGACAACGCCCATCCACACATGGCACTCCCTGCATCATGTTGAGGTCCTCCCATGCCCAGCCAGGTCCCCCAATCATTCCCCAATCGAACATGTGTGGGATCAGCTCAGACGTCAACTCAGACCCAGTGTCAGTCTGCAGGATCTCGAGGGCCAGTTACAGCAGCTGTGGGCCGACTTGCCACAGGAGAGGATACAACGGCTGTATGACTCCCTTCTACACCATAACACCGTATGGATCCAGGCGTGGGGGGGTGCCACACCCTACTGACATGGGACCAGCAGTGTGCCCATACTGCCAACTCTGTTGTTTGTTTGATCTGATATTATAATTATTACAGTCAACTGACATCACATGAATGAGTCAGTGACCTTTCACCACGTGGAGATTCATTTCATTTACACAACTCTGTCTGGGCGCTTAACTTTTTTTGTCACCGAGTCTATTGCATTGCAAACATATGTGCTGTTGAGGACTTGACTAGGCACGAGGTTCTAGTGAATGTCCAGGTACAAGTGCAAGCAGTTTTGGAACAGTTCTTTAATTTTTAAGACAGAAAAGGCAGGTAAGGTAAGAAAAAAATGTTTACAAACTAAAACTGCATGGCATGGTGACATTTCTGTGGAGCTAACATTGTATGGAAATATTTCACACAGCTGGTATGACCAAAGTTCCTGTTTCCTGTTTTGTTTTTGGAGATGGGGGGGTTGGTTTGGGGGAGGGGGGTACGTGTAGAAGATACAAAGAAAGAATAGACACGTGTGGTGAAACCTTCGTGCAACAACTTGAAACGGCTTCGTTAACCTCAAAAACATTTTTTCCGTGTCTGGCCCTGTAACATTTTGTACCACAGTCAGTTAAAATTTAAGTAAAAACTCTGCCTTTCAATTAATCTTTTTTTCAATTTGGTGTCCTCAGTGCCCTTCTGTCCAATTTATTTTGCTTATCCAACACAAATTCGAAATAAAGATGAATATACAGAAACGTTTGGGTCTGTGTTGCACAAATAATGTTTAATTCTCTGTAACATTCAATGCATAGCCTTCAGCTTTTCATACAAGCGACACTTTTGTGTTGGAAATGTGTGTTCGGCTAATTTCTCTCTTAGTACTGTTAGGACAATTCTAGATCATGCTCTGGCGGCAGTGATTTCGTGTGCAACAGAGGAAGTGAAACTGATTTACAGCATGTAACCTGCTGTCAGCTGGGGTCCTCTGGTTTCAGGGAGCGATGAACAGATGTCGTTTATAAGCTGTGGCCTCTGAGACAAAAACACCTTAAATTTATGTACAGGAATATGGGGAGATAACTTGACGTGGAGGCACGGTGGCTCAAACTGTCACCTAACAGGTTTCTTTCTGTTCTGAGCAACTGCTAATATCAAGGAGAAGCAGTGATATGGAGACTATTCCACAGGCTAGGCAGAAGGAGAAAAGGTCACCTGATGTCATGAAATCAGGAGGGTATTGAAGTCATGAAAGAACATTTCAATCCCACAGAACCAGCCCAGTTTTGGGTCACTAGAGGTCAAGGGAGACTGTGCTACCCTCTGCACCATGCACTCTGATAGCCTAGCTACCCTGCACAAGAATTTCTCACATCTGTAAAGTTGATCTAATCTAATCTAAGGTGGAAGGAACTGAGCATCTGAAAATATTCCCACCACCACGTGAAAAGGTTTACTCCAGATGTTTCTCACGTGTGATTCCCCAATGGACAAATGAGCTGCTGAACCACATTTGGCCATCAGAATCCCTCTCGGCCTTCAAGAAACATTCTGTTGCATAAATACCTCAACAAGCCTAATATCACTCCATGTTCCCAGAATGCTCTTAGTGTTTGACAGTCTGGTCATTGAATAATTATTAGGTTACTGCTTTGTTTTGGAAGATGCCATGTTGCTCCTGCTCCTACTTTACTTACACTTGTATCTAGGCATTCACTGGAAGCTCAGGCAAGCTGCACTTACGTCTAGTCGACTCCTTGACAGCTTGTATATTTGTCATGTGCATTTGCCATGCTTGTATGTTGCTTTGGACAAAATCATCTGATAATTACAAATAAATGTAAATAAATGGAATCTAACTTGTGTGTTGGTCTCATTGGTTACTGGACTGGGGTCAAGCAGATGAGCATCAGTGGAGTGACAGTGGCTGGGATGTGGGTTCCCATCCCACTGCCCTGGGATCTGCATGTTCCAGTTTGGCAATCCTCGGTGAAGGGTTACAGTCCCAGCATCTCTAGCATGACACGGGAAGGTTCCAGCACAGGGATGATCCCAGGGTCAGTGCCAGAACAAATTTAAAGACCAGGCCTAGATTTTCACAGCAGTTGTTGACAGGGGGAAAACCACTAGATGTAGCAGGTCCCCTCAATATTGGGGGGAGGGGGGTCCCCCTCAGGCCCCCTCCAATCCAGGGCCTGAGAAAACGTACCTGTGACCCTCCTCTTCCCCCAATGAGGATGACGCTGGTCAGGCAGACAATCTGTAGCCACACCCCTGAAGGTGGCAATGGTCAAAATTGTTGACTAGGGAATGAGGGGAGAAGGAGTTGTGGCACTGGTTACAAGTAACTGGTCACCCCCTCATGCTAGCGACTCTGGATGATCACTCATCTACCTGAGGCAGCCCTGGGAGGCCCTGCTTCTGTGAAAGAGCCAGTGACGTGCCGTGCGGTTTCACAATCGTACTTGTTTGCAACCACAGTTTGTTCGTTACGACTAGAACGATACTATTCGGTGTTCCCATAAGAAAAAGCCACAGTGGCTGCAACAAAGTCTGGTAAAAACATGTTATGTTGCTGTGGAGACTCCACGGTTGTGATCGGTTTTTACCTTGATTCATACACTCATTACTTTTCAGACACTGGAGGAAGGATACACCATAGGAGTGAAGTAGAGAATAATGTATTTTTGTAGCTTTCTCACATTTGCACTTGTGATTTTTTTACTTGCATGAATTGCTATCCTTATCCAGTGTTGGGGAAGTTACTCACAAAAGTAATCCATTACAAATAAATTCAGGTCCAGAAAGTACAAATCTAGACCAAGGTTTTGTTTCAACCAACCAGCTGAGCATAAAGAGACACAGCCACAGACTGGTTGGTCGATACAAAACCTTGATGGTCTGGATTCGTACTTTCTGGACCTGAACATGTCTGTAATGGATTACTTTTTTGAGTAACTTCCCCAACATTGTCCTTAACAAGATGGACCCCAGGCTGTGTGTCATGTGATTGGCACTCGATTGGCACCCCCATTGGATAATTACACTGGAAATTACAAGTCTAGCTTCATTGATTCTTTTTTTTTGCACTACTTCATGAACAAAGAAATGTTTTGTGAAAAAAGCTGACGTTTATTATTTCATCTACAAGTACAAGTTCTGTTTAACATTTTGACAATGAGTGCTCTACACAACTACATATATAAAAGCATAACCATAAAACTGAAACCTACACATTATTTACACCCATTTAATGCAACCCTCAGCTTGTGCTTTCGCAGACATTAACTGGCATGAAGCCAGCAATGACATCATCTTTCGCTCTCCCAGACAGAATATACCTTCATATTTACTACCACACTTTAGTTCCACTTCATTTTCACCCATTCATGGGCTGTGGATACTAATAATGTCAGCAGTGGGGAAAAGAAAAAGGTCACGATCACATTTACCCACATGATACATGGATAATGATGGCCAAGGGCTATATCCAGATTCACACATGATCTGCCTGTTCTTCTGGCAGAAAAAAAAGTCAATGGCAAATACTCGTCATTTACAGAGTTCTATGCTGTAAAATCACAGTATTGTGAAAGTCCCAGGAACAAGTATTCCAGGATATGGAGACCATGGAGAGGTTTACAGGGAGAGTGCTGGGGTGGTCTCAGTGTCCGACATGACAGAGGGGCGTTTTGGCACGTTCTGCACTTTGATCAGATTGCCCTGGCCAAGGCCGGCAGTACACATACGTAGGAAACCTAGGAGATCTTTGCGGAAGCGCACACCAATGAAGGCGTAGAGGAAGGGGTTGAGGCAACTGTGTGTATAGGCCAGACTTTTAAGCACCTGGCTAACAATATCAAATTGACGGAGAATCTCGCAGTCAGTCATGGTGAAATTGGCAGCCTGGCTGGCCTCAACCACCAATGCACCATTGTACGGCAGCTGGGAGAGAACAAACACTGCCACCACTGCGAAGATCACTCGCAGGGCCTTGTGCTTCTCAAAGTTCTTCGCCTGCAGTAGGGTGCGGATGATCACCGAATAGCAAAAACACATGACCAGAAAGGGCACACAGAAACCCATGCAGATCTGCAGGGACAGAACTAAGATCTTGGTGATGTTCCTTTCATTGGCCCAGTAGACCATGGAGCAGGAGGGTTTTTCCTTGTCAGATTTAACATGGGCGAAAAGGAACTCAGGGATTGCTAAAAGGCCAGAGAGCACCCAGACACCAAGGCAAACAAGCTTGCTGTAGAAGAGTCGCTTCATCTTGATGTTCTGGGCCTTGGTTGCTCGTACGATGGCTATGTATCGGTCAATGCTGATGCAGGTAAGCAGCAGCATGCTGCTAAAGAAGTTGATCTTGTAGATGGCTGACACAATCTTACATAAGGTCAGGCCAAAGGTCCAGCCAGTGCTAGCATCAGTGGCCCAGAACGGCAACGTCCCCAGGAAGAGGAGATCAGCAATGGCCAGGTTGAGCAGGTAGACATCTGTCATGGTCTTCAGGCGATTGCGGACATGAATGTAGATCCACACCACCAGCAGATTCCCAACAGCTCCGAGGACAAAAATCATCCAGTAGAGCGGGGGCTCATAGTAGCCCCGGAATATCCGAACAGAATTTCTCTCACATAGCCCAGAATCTTCTGTATCATAGTCATCAGTAGTCTGCAATATAGAATACTGATATTTTATTCATCCTTATGGAAAACTTTTGTTCACCTATCTGATGTTATACTCAGTGAGACACACTGATGCATATTCAGGGGGACGGAAGTGACAGGGTCTGCCAGTGTGCAGAGCTACTAGAGAGACTAGTACTTAAAGCCCTTGCTCAAGGGCCCAACTGTAGTATTACTGTGCTAGCTATGGGGTTTGAACTGGTGTGCAGAGCCCTACCCCACATAATAGAGTTTATAACAAGCCTGGTAAATGCATTGTTTAAGGAAGGTTTCTGTATATTGTTATCATTGTCAAAGAACAATCAGTGATATCACTCATTCATCTCCTTTTCAGGGGTAATAAAAGTACTCACCACAGCACACAACAACAAAATGTGTCCTCTGCATTTAACCCATGTGACATAGCAGTGGGCAGCTAATTCAGGCCCAGGGAGCAGTGCTTAGGGACAGCACCTTGCACAGGTATCTCAGTAGATGGGGACTCAAACCAGCAACCTTTCAATCGCAAGTGCAAATCCCCAACCATCAAGCCACCACTACTCTAACAGACAGTTATAAGATAATATACCTGCCTAAAAATGTCGTTAGTCAACAACTCTGTGGGA
This sequence comes from Petrocephalus sullivani, assembly GCA_026780845.1. NCBI lineage: Eukaryota > Metazoa > Chordata > Actinopteri > Osteoglossiformes > Mormyridae > Petrocephalus > Petrocephalus sullivani. Next base: position 25,189,971 of record JAODKM010000001.1, read on the forward strand.
TACATCAGACAGAGACAGTTTCACAACACGAAAACAACTTCTTTAATGTCATGATGTTGAGTGACATACTAATCTAATCCTTACTATCAGTCAGTGCAGGTGCTCCATCGTCTGAAGTCAGACCACAGCTCCTAACCACTTCCCCTGTTGCCCTGTATGAGACAGTGTGAGACTGGAGCTACTGATGTTCCCTCACTATGTGTGTCAGTAATGTACCACACAAGCTTAGGCTCCATTGATGAGCTGATGGTCTGTGGACATCAATTTTTAGAAACAGCTTTATCAGTTACTGTGAGAGAATGCACATTAGGTCAATGCATGGAAAGCACTAACGGTGCTTGTGGTTTCAGTTTAAAAACCAAACACCTAGAATTTTATTGAAGCTTTACCCTGAAACTAAACCAGTATGACTGGCCAGGTGCAATACCAACCAGCCTCTAGGGGGCAGTGCTACAGTGGAAAGTTTTCTTTATGTGCCTGGCAAATTATACGCAACTCCACCCCAGAGAATGTCTCTCCTCTCCTCACTGCATACATGATCAGGCAGACAACATATAAATGTTTCTTCATGTTACCTGTTCAGGACCAGATTATTCTTCTAATTTAAAAAAAAAATCTCCTGCTTGTGTTTTTTAGTGTGATATTCACTGAAATTGGCTTCAACCAAATTATCCCATAAATAAAGTAATTAGGATAGTAAATTTCTGCTGATCGAAAGTACCTACATAGTCAAATGATGTTCGTTCGACACCATCAACTGGTGTCACTTCATCATATCCACTCGCCATCATCTTCCTGGGGATGAAACACTGAAGGAAAAAATGAAAAAAATACACATTACATCACCATTTTAAGGCTTACGGCACATAATACATCCCCATACTAACAGCTTTAATTCTGTCTGGTTTTGCATGCAAGTGGCGAGACTGCAGTAATATGCACAATGCATCAAGACTTAGCAAAGCTACAAATTGGCATTAGGTTTATGATAATTCCATTTAGACAAAAATTCCCACAGCGATCATACCCATTAAGCTTCTACAGCAGTCCATCTATTCTGGACAGCAGAATAAAAATTTAAACTGGAACAAAAATTCAAGACACAATACGTCATGCAAACATAAATGAAAATGATTTATATTCCTCCAGCAGGTTTAAGATAACGCACAATGCATAATTTGATGACACAACACCAGTGAGCAACATAAATAGCCAGAAAACGAAAGTTGGTGTAAGTAAAAGAAAAAGACGCATGCAGAAAGTAATAATGCAACTGGACTCACTATCATACCCAGGTGCTGTTCATAGTGTGGTAGTGACAATAACACAACACGAAAGTGTGACAGTCAAGAGCAAAACGATAGGTTGCTGCTCTCACCTAGAACGCAAAGCCTTTTTCTTCCTCTCTGCCGAGCACAAAGTGCGGTGACTTTCACATCCCCACTGACTTATATAGAGTCATGTTTGGCCAATCGACTGCGGAAACCACAGCGTGGTATGCAGCCTGCCAAATTAACATAAAGACATAAAGGATTAACATAAAGGATAAATTGTCCTGCCATATACATGTATCTTCATTTTATTCAGTTAACAAATGCTTTATCTAAAGCATTTTTTTTAAGAAAGCAGATCCAACAAGTCCCTGAAGCAATTGGGGGCCAAGGGCTTTACTCAGGGGCCACATGGAGAAATTATTCTGTCAATCCTGGGATCTGAAATGGTGACCTTCTGGTAATAGGTTGCATTTTTCTGGGATAAAAAACTGGGAAAGAAATCAGAGGAAGATTTTCTGTCACACTGCCTGTATGGGGGTATCACAGCCAGTCCATGGAGCAATTGGCATTGAGGGCCTTGCTTAAGGGCCTAACAGTGACAACAGTCTGCTAACTAATTTGAACTGGTGACCTTTCGATCACAAGCACAGCGTTCGAACCCACTAAGTCACATGCTGCTCCCTCACAGACTAATATCCGTTAACTCTGTCTGTGCCAAGACAGGACAAAGCGACGGCGATGAACACACCAGGCCTATCTTTGGGACAAAGCGACTGCGATGAACACACCAGGCCTATCTTTGAGCCTGGGGATGCTGTTGCACCTCTGCGGAGGGATCATTTTAGTACCAGTCACTCTGACTATGTTCCTGCAAAAAAAACATGTTGTGACGCACGGGTCTCCTTAGGACGGTTTAGGTGATTTCCCAGTTACTCATCATTAAGTTAGCCCATTTTCACTCGCTCACCCCATACAGTTGCGAGATACTAATGTTTACCATTGAGGACACCAAAGCCACAGTATTTTTTCTGCATCTCCACTAACTATGATCAATTACGGAATACACCTAGGAAGGGCTAACACTTTAGACCTGGCTATTTAAAAAATCCAAACTACAGCCCTGAGCAGTTTTACTTAGCAGATGCTTTCATCCAAAGTGAAAAACAACTGAGAAAGCTGTCAGGCAGTCCCTGGAGCGACTGGGGCTTAGGGGCTCTGCTCCTGGGCCCCACAGTAAAATCAAAATCGAACCAGCAACCTTCCAATCACACATGCAGCGGTCTTACTTGTGGAACCACACATAACCCACTCAGAAATGTGAGCACTCACCAGTGACTTTTAAGATACCCTTATTTAGACATTTCATGGAATAAAAATTTAATAATCAAGGTTCACTGAGACGTTAGTTGGGTGACTCACCAAGAAACTACCAATAAAACTAGGCACAAGTCCAAGAAAATTCTTCATGACAAGAAATTCTTAAGTTGCTCTTTTGGGGTAGACAAAGGTGTCTATAGACATTTCAGAATGTATCAGTTGGAGATAACTGACACCATGCACAAGATGGCAAGATAAGCATAAGACTCGATTACAAAAGGCTTTAGCAGTCATTGTATCTATGACAACTACACGAATGTGGCTAAAAATCCAAATCGAATTACATGATCCGGACAAGTGCCTGGACTGTTCCTTTGCAGCACTTAACATACCTGCAGGTCAAAAGAGGATTGATTTTCAGTTAAGGTTGGAGGAACCACGAAAACATCTCATGATTAGTATCAGCATTAAAATCACTCCAAGACACTAATTTAAGCAATTTAGAATATGGTGTCATAGGTGGTGGTTCTACAATTTCAGAAGTTCACCCTACTCAATTTTTCTCACAGTACAATGTTTATAGCTTTCAAAGAACGCCATGGTAAAAACACAGCATCATGTCAAAGGTATATTTATAAATTCCCTTGTTAATTTAATAAGAGAGATCTGTAGAGAATAGGCAGACTTGTTAAAGCCACAAGACCACAAGTGCTCAGTTCAGCAGTGGGGTTCAAAAAAGCTTCTCTGAACATACAACTGATCAACCCTTGAAGCAGTTTTGAACCCTTCAGCAGAGGTGTCAATTTCAGGTCCAGAAAGTACAAATCCAGACCAAGATTTTGTTTCAACCAGCTAGTTGAGCACTCTGTGACTGTTTGGTTGAAACAAAATCCTGGTCTGGATTTTTACTTTCTGGACCTGAAATTGACACCTCTGCCCTGGAGGCAGTGTGGTGTTAGTCAGGTATTCCTACTCAAGTTGCCATGGAGTATATTTATGATAACTCTCTGTTATTTACTGTTTACTTGGGGCATGGGGACTTGTTAGTTGCTGGTGTGCTTACACAGTTCCATTGTTTAATTCGACTGCAAAACCCAGACACAGAAACAAAACAGAAAGTGCATGAGAACTCATAGGCGCTTTTGGATAGTTATTTCTGTAGCCTGCCAAATGACGCATTCTAAAGCAGCTGTGTGTGACTATCTGTTAACTCGTTCCTCTTTCAGGAAGCAGCTCGCGACTCTGCTGATGCAATTTGGCAATTTGCTCGTGTACCAAGCTCAGGATAGACACCTGCCCATTTGACGTGCGTTCATCTGCATTCCTAAGTGGCTGTGGAAGTGGCTTTTCAGAGTGACTGGAGTACTTGGAGTCTCAAAAAATGATTGGTGATTTAAAAAAAACAAAAAGTATTGATGGCACTGCATGGTGGAGCAGTGGTTAGCACTGTTGTCTCACACTTCTGCGCCAGCTCTATCTGTATAAAGTTTGCATGTTTCTTCTGTGTCTCAGAAAGCAGGATCTCTTGCTTAGCTGGATACCTTGTGGGATTTAAGGTGCCCCAGTTTAAATGGATCTTCATTCATGCTTTCTGTCACTGACCCCAGGTTCCCTGGTTCCCCCCTCAATCCAAACATACTAAGGTGAATTGGAGTTGCCAAATTCCCCAAAGGTATGAAGGGTGCATGTGTATTTGTCATATGATGGGATGGCACCCTGTCCTGGACTATTCCCTCCCCTACACCTGTAGCTTTCAGGATAGACTCCATGTCCCTGCATAGGACAAACAAGCACAGAAAATGGATGGAAGAAGCACTGACAGTAATTTAACCCATATGTACCAACAGAATAAATTTAAGTGCAACAGAACACATAACCACAGACCACACTATATTTAATGGTATGTGGCTCTATAGGTTAAGACTCTCTCCCCAGTAGGTTACTGGTTCAAATACCGTGGCTGAAGAGTGATTTAACTATTGGGCCCTTGAGCAAGGCCCACAGTTCCAAGGACTGGCTTACCCAGCACATCACTTTGGATAAATAAAGCAATAAATATGAACACATTTAGTATAGAAATGCCAATCTGCAAGATCCAGCCCTGCGCTTATTTTCTTCCTGCCACCTGTCTCTCTGCACCTTTAGGAAGCACGGCTTCACTAAAACTTAAATAACGTGATGCGGTTTCTATGCCAACGGTTTCAAATTGGGGGTCAAGCCAAACGTCAGTGAGAGCGGAAGGAAAAGTCTCTGCCTGATGGAGGGGGCAATCGCCAAAACCACAGCATAACACAGGAAGAGGCCCACATTTCAGAGGCTGGGTGAGAGACCTGAAAAAAGCTGCACGTCAATCCTTCTGAAAGGCAGCACAAAGACGTGGCCCCCCCTCCTCCCCCCAGTGACTGGGCCCCTGAAAGTCTCCCCCTTTCTCCCCCCTTTTGAGGGACCCAAATAGTAAGGTATCATCGAGTGGCTTGACGGGTTAGACCCCTATGCCTGTGATCGCAGGGGGGTCAGTTTAAGCCGGTAGAATAGCTGCATCTCTGTTTGACCCTTGGCAAGGCTCTTAAGCCCGCACAACAGGGTGTAAGAGCCTTGGCGGAGAGAGCTGACTTAAGAGGTTCACTCTCAACTCTGTTAGTGCAGGACATCATGATGGGACGTGTGAAAAGAAGCATTTCAATGCACCTACACTGACAAATGACAAACAAACCATCATTATACCCGTAATAGACTGGTCACATGAAAGTGGTTTCAAGCTCAGGAAGACAGAAAAAAATGTTAGTTGTGGCTGTTAGCTGGTTATGGCTGATGCTCGTAATAATCAGTCATAAACAATGGTTTGAGAGCATTTTAGTTTCCCAATAAATGAGACAGAGAGAGTAGCCGATAAGGCCAAGGTTGTCTGTCTGCTCTGTTAAGGTTAAACTCCGACGCGCTGTTGGAAACACACCCAACACCTCACTGGAGACGATGCCATCTGAGTGTGTGCATGCCTGGAGCAGGGCAGGGAGTGTCTCTCCCTGTGGCCCTAAGGCACTTTTAGCAGGGAATTCCCACCAAGCTCAGAAAAACCTGAACATAAATACAGGATTGTTTATGCTACAGATATGTGGCCGTACTCGGCATTAGAGACCACGGGATTTAGACAGGATTTAGCTCATTACGATTGTGATTTTAAATTTTTTCAATGTGTAAATAGGCAACTAGCAGTTTCAGGGGGCCCGGCACTTTATAGGAACATCCCTCCCTCCCCCGGTTGGCAAAATTACTCTGTAAAATAAAGCGTAACACAATTACCATTGCTTTGCTTAACATACAGTGGTGTGTGAACGTTAGTGAAGCCTTCAGAATTTTTCATATTCCTGCATAAATATGATTTATTATATAAAAAATATCAAAAATATAATACTTGGTCATTTATTTATTGAGGGAAATGATCCAATGTTGCAGAGTGAGTGGCAAAATTAATTTGAAGGTGAGATTAGAGTCAACCAATGTGATGGCAATCAGGTGTGAATGTTAAAATAACATTTTGCTGCATGTGGGGCAGGATAGTTTGCCATTGTGGACAGAACAATGAATTCTGAATTATACCAGCAAATTATAAAGGACAATGTCAGCAACAACCCTTGTTTGAGGCAATTTTGCATGGAGGGATGTGCAGATATGTGACATTGGATCATTTTCTCAATAAATGAATGACAAAGAATATGGAAATATGGAAAATTCTGAAGGGTTCACTAACTTTGAAGCACCACTGTATTTACATCAAAGTAAAGATCCTGAATTGACATTTGATATAGATCTTCTTGTATGGGTATTCCATTTTGACCTCATAGCTTCAACACAGGCCCTTTTCAGGGAAAGTTCTCTGAAATCACGCTGTTAAACCAGTGGTTACGATCTGCCACAGAGCGGATTGAGCAGACGTGCGTTTCCTGAGAGCATGTGAACGCAGACTGGGATTCTCAGATTTCGGTTCAGCGCAAACCGCCTTGCCCAAACTCTTTCGGTTTCAGCCGATGTCCGCTGGAGTCCACACCGCTTGAAAAACAGCTGCCCCATTCTCCCTGGAACCAGAGCTCACTGCATCACCCCCTCCCCCCACCCCCTCAGCATCAGAACCACCCGGCTTGTATTCCTTATCAAAGAACCTGAAAATCGAGTTGAGGTATCATAAAGCTGAGGGCTTGGCCTCCTGACATGAGGGCATCCCCAGTGCAACTTTTGTTTCGAAAGAGAGAGAAAGAAACAGCAACTGTAGTTCAATGACTCGTGTATGACACAGCAAAGTTTCAAAATCAATTGCCCGCTCATTCTGTGCCAAACAGAGCCAGCTTTAGTTGTTGTGAGAATAGGTAGTTACCTAGGGCCACGAACTGTGGAGGAAGTGAAATGATCTTCAGTTTAATTGGTAGGGGGGCTTTGTGTAAGGCCCCTGAAAAGACAGAGCTGGCCCTGGTGCCAAGTACCAGAAACACGTAGCCGTTCAACAGGCATTAAAGCTGTTTTCAAGTATATTCCATAACCACTTATCCAGTACAGTGGAACCCGTCCCAGGAAGCACAGGGAAGAAGGCGGGGGGGCACCTTGGTAAGGATGTCAGTGCATCACGGGGTACAGACCAGGCCGGGACTGGCCATCTGCCAAACCAGGTTTTTTTTCAGGTGGGCCGGCAAAATTTATTGTGAAGGGGGACCCTCTCCTCCCGATTAGCTAAATTCATTGTTGGTTTATATGTGCGGTGTGCCTTTCTAGCCCTGGGCGATATTTAATTCCAGTCCAGCACTGGTACAGACTCACAGAAAAATTACAGCATTGCTGTCAGCTGCTGACATCATAAAAAAAATATATATTAATTGCTGATAGCGAACGACAAGACAACATGCTGTAGAGAAATAGGGACCTTCCCATTGTGGCACCCCTTTCTTAGGTTGAGAAGGACCTCAGTTTGTCAGCAAACAGACCCATGTGGATGCTGGTCCATGCTGACTCTGCCTTTTCCCACAAATGGATTCAGCTGGCTGGTTGGGGAATCTTTATTCTGAATAAATCGTTTTTTTTTTTTTTGTGCCCTATAAACCATGAGAAAATGTAGATTTTACCAAGGAGGTGGGCGTTGCCGACAGCTAAATTTCCAGAGGGGACCCCCAATGGTGAAATTTTAAAAATTGTGAAGGGAGATTAGCCCAGATGTGAAAATAAATAGACTATCCCATAAAATACTGGAAAAGTAAGGACTCCAGGTTTAAAATGTTGTGAAACGAGGTGGGGCCCCTTTGTAGCAGAGGCCCCTGGACCCGGTGCATGAAAATGCCATTCCTTACTGCTTTGCAACCATAGATTTAGTATTTATAACCCCAGTCCAGCCTTACTTACATCTTTGCTTATTCTGTATCAGCTGGGATTGATTTGCATGAATTCAGTGTTCGCTAAGATTAGTACGAAGCCAGCCTGAAAGTAAACGCTGGCAAGTACATCCGCACATATGCGGCAACAGCTCCCACGTTCTATGAGTTGAATGTCGTTTCTTGCGCTATGCCGTTGGTGCGCCTACCCCTCCGTGCTCATAGTGGTCGTAGGAGCCGTTACTAATGCAGCAGGGTGACTAATCACAATAGTCTGTGACCTTGGGAACGAAATGCACAGCAATGTCCAGTATCACTGAAACCTTGTCTTAGATGGCGGCGAAAGTTGAACCAGTACATAACGGCAGACTGATGAAACTCTCACTTCCTACCACAGAAATAAGATTTCCGTCAACAATTTTAACAACAATGGTGGGAAATAATTTCACACATTCTGAAGAACGAATGTTTGCTTCTCAATCACAGCTCAACTAATAGGTATATTTTTTTTCCACAGTTTGCAGCTTGTATCTTCAGAAACTCACTTGCATATTTAACCTAGGTAAAATATGACTGTATTATTTACCAGATGCATTTAGCTAGCATGACATGCAGTTAAGAAAGCTGGAACAGCCAGTACCTGGAGCAATTGGGGTTAATGGCCTTGATCAAGGGCCCAACTCGCTACAAGACACTGGATTTATATTCTACAGAACCATACACTGTTCCATAACTAAATCTAAAAATAGGAGGTAAAGAAACACATAGTTGTGGCATATTTTGTAAAAAGTTCTAGAAGCCCTGGAATTTTTTGACGGGGATACCCATCAGCTGGGGATTCCTGATAAGTAACAGTTCTCAAAACTGTTTTGATTTTGACATCTGCCAGTTCCACACTCTGAAGTTTCATGTTGTCTGAAAAGTTCATGGGTGGCGCAGTGGTTGAGTGGATACCGCTGTTGGTTCTCGCCTCCAAGGCCAAGGGTTTCAAATCTGGCCTCCAGCAGAGTTAACATGTTCTCCCAGTGCTATGTGAGTTCAGTGTAAAGGTACAAGAATAGGTGGGACCTTAGAATGACTAAAGGGCCCAGATGTGGATGCAGACCCTGGACATCTAGCCTTGGCCCTGGTTGGTGAATATATCTGTGTTACATTAGAATCAACTTTATTTTCATTGCACTGAGTACAGGTTCAGAGCCAATGAAATGCAGTTCTGCATCAAACCAGGTGCAAACAAATTAAACACAGTTACACTAAATTATAAATATAAATTATGGTCCGTGGAAAATTATACATGAAGTACTACAGTCCGGAATAGGTGCACACAGGAAGTATGATTGTGCTAATGATCGTGATAGGAAATATGACAAAAGACACTGCAAACTGTGAGATATACAATGTGTGAATGTACCCTGCAGTGAGTGTACACCTGTCCTACACCCATACCTCCAATAACTCTGCTCAGGATAAGTTATTGGAAGATGCATGGAAAACCTGCAGATTACAACATGGGATTAAAGAGACATTCAGGGGCTTGAATAGGTAATTACTGGTAACGTGTAATACCATTGAATGACAGCTGCAGGAAACAGGTGGGAACCAGCAGCAGGAAATCAAGAAATGTATAAGACGGGTGAGAAAAGGGCGAAAACAGCGTGCAGCTGAAAGAGCAGACAGCATAGCATCCCTCAGAGCAAGTGTCATTTGCGAGGCAAAGTCCATGAAAGGTGATGTGTGCACAAAGGGTGGCAGAATCAGCTGGCTGAGCTTCGCCACGCCGCCAGCCAAGGCCGCGGAATGTGCCGACGCTCCGGCGTACTAGCCAGGGCTTTGCGCTCACCTTCCGTGTCTCCCAGTTTAGTTAATCATTTAACTACCCTGCTTGTTGTGTTCCAAGCTCGTTTATGAGTTACCGCTCCTGCTATCATAACCCTCATGTCAATCACTTGTGTTTCTGCCTGCTCAGTCCGCACCTTCCCCTGTGCTCACTGCCGACCTTTTTACACGCTCTATGTTTTCTGCAGCACCTGCTTCCCCTCTCTCACCCCATCCCGCCCAGGCCCGCCTCCCGCATTCTCTCCAGTCCCGTCCAGGCCCGCCTCCCGCCTTCTCCCCAGTCCCGCCCAGGCCCGTCTCCCACCTTCTCCCCAGTCCCGCCCAGGCCCGCCTCCCGCCTTCTCCCCCATAGCGCCCAAACCCGCCTCCCGCATCCTCCCCCGTCCCGCCCGAGTAGGTGGAAGGTAGGACATCCAAAGTGGTGCTACGTGATGAGACACTGGAAGGCATGTTCTCCTTTGAGAGAGCTGCTAATGATATGTGGTTGTATTATTATGGGCACCCCGTGCAGTGTGTCTAGCCGAACTATATTCAAGTCAACACTGGTTATGTTATTCATCCATCCATCAAATATGTGCTGCCTTGGTGGTTACTGGAAAAGCCATTAGTATATTCACTCCATCCCGGGGCTTCCTGCAGGTGAAGGTAACATCTACTCACCCAGCAGAGGCAGCATTTTCATCAATAAACCCCACATCTAGTCTGCTACTTAGTGATGCCTATTTCCAGCTGAACTTCCAGAACTTCCATTAAAGTCCTAACCAACGAAGAGAGAGAGACTGTGGATACCAGTGGAGACAGCACTGGAAGACCACAGGAAGCCAAAGAAAGCAGAGTTTGTAGAATTCATGTATTTTCTCTCCATTATGTTCCATACAATGGAAGAAGGCATACCCGAAGGGGTTCGTTGAATTTTTACCGAGTGACGTTCTTCTGGAACGTAATCACTGTTTTGTTTTCAAGATGGTGATGCAAGAAGACACCCCCAAGCATGAGAATCTGGAGCTAGGTCTTAGGGATAAAACAACTTCACTGACCTCCATCTAATATGTTTCTAGAAGTATGTCGGTCCGATTTCAAGAAGAAAAACCCCATGTTGATGAAATTTATCACAGAAAAGCTTTGAAGAAAACACTGCAAACATCTCTTGATCTGAAGTGGGGCTCGAGAAAAATTCAGGGAGAATAAGCATAATACGTCTTTCCTAATAATCTGCACCCTTTGGGGAAATGACACCTTCTCTGTGCTGTGCTGGGGGAGTACAGCCACTAATGACATCACAAACCATTGGCTTAACCACTTCCTTTAATCTGTTTTGCTAAACTTTGTTTCCCGTTAGCTGTGATTTGTATAATATGCTTTGGTTTTTCTTTCAACTGTGGCACCATGAAAACAGAATTGTATAAAATAGTAGTACATCAAAAAAAGGCCTAGGCTAAATCTTAACATTTTGTACAGTGTATTGGCAGGGAAGCTAAATCTATGGGTGTCATCAATCATGTTGGAAACTAGGTCATCGAATGGTAATTATCTGTATCATGCGCCATCTTTTTGTCAGCCCTGCTTCTTTTAATCACCTTATCGAAGTATATCTGCACTTACCGTAATATTTCTAGCTGACTTCCCTTCGTAATTCTTAGTTTTAGAGGTAAGTTAAACGTGTTGAAATTGCTTACACGTCTGTGTGTTGAATTTCCAGCAATGCTTATGTTGCATTTGTAATTATCATTATTCTTTTTCTCTGCATAGATGGTGCTTTTATGTGATATGACTAAACACACTATAAGTAATTTACCCACCTGGAATGATGTTAATCAGAGAAGGATAAGAATGTGCTACTTCTGTGCATGATGACCTTTGTTACTAACTGGAATTTCATAGTCTTTTTAACGACACAAAACCTGGGCACCTGATCTTGCATAAGCTACACTTACAAAAGTTTCAGATGTTCAGTGAATGAATGAAAATCATCGTTGCTTGACAGGGAAGTAGCAGGTTCAGTAACAGGGAAGTAGCAGGTTCCAGTATTCCATTGGTTATTTATTACAGGCAGTCTCTGGATTAAGAACATCCGATTTACGGACAACTCGTACTTACAGACTGCCTTAAAGCCTATTATATTAAAAAATTGAGTTAAATACAATGGTTCGTAATAAAGAATACATGCACTACTTTGTGACACTAATGGAAACATTGTATGGCTTCAGCAGTTTGTAAGCTCAAGGTATAGTACAGTACCGCATGTAGTTACTTGGTAACACTTTACTTAAGGGTGCTGTATGACAGCTATATGCCACCAACATAAGCCCATCATGACAGCCGACATAACTTGTCATAAGCATTTATAAAGGTTTGTTCAAAATTTTGTGGCTGTCATAAATGCTGACATTGGGAGCTCCTGTGTGAAGATCCCATGTCAGCATGTCAGCACCCTTAAGTAAAGTGTTACCAATTATAATTACTGTATTGTTATCGTTCTCACTTATCTACAAACTCACCTTATAGGCAGACTTAGGGAACAGCTTTTGTTCATAACCTGGGGACTGCTTGTAGCTGCAGATTATGAGAACTGCCAGTACACAAGAAACATTCCCAGTAGCCTGTAGAGAAAAACAAAGAGGTGCCAGTACTGCGCACTTGTGCGTACCGGCCCACTTCAAACACTGAGAAGTCGTATATAATTCACCCGCAACATAAGCTTCCATGGTAGCTGTGTTGAAATCAAATGAATGAATATGATTTAGTAGATTTATAATTAATCAGGTTTCTGCTTTTCATCACATCCAGCAGGGGCTGCCGTATTGAGATTGCACCACACCTGCATCGGCCTGAAATTAAAGTTCAACCGTGAGCCGTACCTGAAAGCTGGGGGGGAGGGGGGGTGAAGTCAGGAGACTCCCCCCTTCATATACAGTTCAAACCACCATTGCACAGGCTGACGGCTCTTTGAACGTCTTGCAGCTTCTCCATTCCGCTCAGCTAGTAGGGCTTCCAGAGACGATGACCAAAGAATTATGTAAGGCGAAGACTCAAATGCACACCTCCACATCCCTAGGATACGTTCATTCAAGTTCATTCAACAGCCGTGAGCATTTTACCATAATCGTTTGTCTTTGAGATTTTCTTTCACATAAGTAAAGTAAAGGTCCCTTTCCACGTGTATGTGTTATTTATGCTGCAGCTGTACAGTAGAGGAATGGGGGCCTGACCTGCATAAATATACTTTAGCTAGTTGTAGCTAGTAGCTCTAGTTGTATCACAATATTGTAGTGACTTGTTGATGCAGACATTTTCTATGTAGATTCTCCTGTAATAATGCGTGTGAGTGGTGTGCGTGTCCTGCCATAGGTTGATGACCAATCCTGAAGTTATTCCTTATCTTGTGCCCGTAGCTTCTGGGATAGGCTCCAGACTTCTACTAATCTGAACAGAACAAGTGTGTACAGAAAATGGATGGATGGTTGTATAGATGGACTTTCATGTAATCTAAGGGCTGTACCAAACTTGAATCTTGCTGCTTCACCACTGGTATAAGTGTCCACTAAAAACACTAGAATCACCTAGAACAATGTCCCATGTATGAAAACCATGACCAGGATTATATTCTTCATTCAAATCCAAAACCAGGACATTTTTAGAGTAAATACAGTAGAACTTTGGAACTCGAACACCTCCTAACTCAACCAACTCAGATGGTGAATAGGTCCGTCAAATTTTTTTCAACTTATACCTCAACCAAAATCTTGGAATTCGACCATTCCTGCTAAAACCTGTATGGGTCAAGAAGCATTCAGCTCTACCAATTCGGACCTCAAAGAGGTTGATTGAGAAAAATCTGGCAGTAACTCGTCAGAAAACTCAGAACACAGCAAAACAAAGCAGACACGCTAGAAGCTGTACGGACCGTAAGGCACTTCTGCTGAGCTGACATGAAGAACCCGAGAAGAACAGCCACCTGAAATTATGGAAGGTAACTCCCCTTCCAAACACTAATGTCTCCATCCCTCCTCCTCTCCACCTGACATTATGGAAGGTAACTCCCATTCCAAACACTAACGTCTCCATCCCTCCTCCTCTCCACCTGACATTATGGAAGGTAACTCCCCTTCCAAACACTAACTTCTCCATCCCTCCTCCTCTCTACCTGCCACTTCCAACATGTCATCAGTTCACCTCAATATAGGTAAACTGCTCATAAATTGACATTTATTTCATGTTTATTGCTGAGTATGTATGCTTGTTCATAGGTGCATCAGTTTTATATTGACTGTTAATGCTTTTTTATCATTAGTTAGGTAGGTTTAAATAGGCAATCATTTGGGGTCTGGAACAGATTAAATTCATTTACATTATTTCTTAAAGGGAATTTCGACCAGCATCCAGGAATGATTGTTCCAAGGTACCACTGTAGTTCAGATGAGAATTTCTATTAATTGGGTGGCTCATTAACCTAACTTACACAGTGAAATAGTCTACTTATGCATTATTATTAAAGTATTTTAATATTTTCTGATGTAAAATTCAAAATTATTTATTTTGAGCATTAAACATTATTCTAGATTATTACATGGAAATAAATATTAAAGGATTGTATTCCAACAACAGACATTCTTAAATTGTCAAAGTTTGCTGTTAATGGGTTGGGTTGGCCGTGGCTCCGAGGGTTTGGATTCTGCTTCTGTAATCATAAGGTTCTTGGTTCCAATCCCTAACGAGGGCAGGGTGATTTCCCTGCAGGGTCCCTGATTAAGACCCCAATTTGTCCAGGGACTGGTTAAAATAAAATTACCTCCAAGGAGGTTATTGGTAACCTTAAGTGCCACTTAACTAGTCTTTGGTAGAAGAAAAAGCATGGAATGACATGAGCAGAGACTAAACTATTATTTACACACAGGTTAGATATGGGATTACATCATGTGTTAAGCTAACTTATACACTACACACACAGCAAGCACTATGACAGCTGTGTGTCATAATCTTCATTTACACAGTTTTATTTTGGGGTATAGGAAAAAAGTCACAGGTTTAAAAAAAAATAAAGCTCTGACCACATCGCCTTAATTCAACGTAGGCCTTTAAAATGCTAACTTAAAAAAAAAAAAAAAATTATTATATATATACACACACACACACACACACACACACTCTCTCTCTCTCTCTACATCACCAAGCTCATATTGTCATATTGAGGGCAGAGTCATAAAAACTTTAATTTATGGGAAATACATGTTGGGTGTCTTCTCCCCAAGCGGACTTACGAAACCCCAAACAGAAAATTGCGGGTAGTCAACCTGCTTCAATGCAAACCTGTGACCTGCTGTCCTGCTTAAATACAATCCTGGGCTTTCCAGTCAGAGCCATCTTAAATACCCACAATTCCCCAGTGGTGGTTAATGACTACAAAGCCTGCGGATCAGCAAGCCCCCCCCCCCCCCGCCCCTCCCAGTTCAGGACTCCAGTTAACCTATCGCCGCAGCATTACAATGTAATCCACGTCTCCTCCTCCAAGGCAAGGTCCGTTTCAGGGTGATGAAGAGCCATCGTTGGGATTTAAGCCTCATCTTATTTGGCCCAAAGAGGTATTTTTTCCCAGCCATTCTTGATTCTCAGTTTTTTGCCGCTAGCTAATTAGATAGATCAGTAGGTTTACTCATCTGGTTCATACCTGTAGAAAAACACGGGAGGGAAACTCCAGTCCAATGCATGGCCAATACACACCAACACATAACCACCACACCACATTTATCAGCTACATCTCTGTGCCTCAGAACTTATGCATGGATGGATGCTACATATCACTGGAAGTGCTCCTGCTCACTTGTGAAGCCGCTTCCTGATCTCCTTTATCTGCTCGTTCTTCTTGCTCAGGATCTCCTTCATGTTGCGGTAAGCAGCAGTCTGCTGGAACTTCTTCTCCAGCTCCTGGTGGCAAAAACACACCGAGCAAATGTCATATTGTTTCCGCAAGCTTCTGCTACTTAATAGTTTACTGTATACATCAGGTGTGGGCAACCAGTCAGAGACCAAGAGCCACATTTTTTATTGGGTTACCGCAAAGAGCCACATCATACACATGGGCGCACATGAACATCACTCATCCCTTCCTCTCACACTCACACACACACACACACACACACACACCTCTGCTCAGCCAGATTTATTGCAAATGTCACACACCAACATGATAATGAAAGAAATTGACTCATACAGTACTAAAACCACAGGCCAATCATTTTTCAACAATGAACATGGTGTGCACTCTCACACACACAAACTCTCAGTTCAACCAAGTCCACAAACAAAGATATAATAATGTACAATAGCGTTTTCCTTTTACTCTGCATGTTGCTTAGTGGGACTTCTGGCATTCCTTGCCTTGAACAATCATCATCTTCAAATCTGGCTTGTATTCCGATGTAGCCACTCGAAGCAATTCTTTCACAGCCCTCAGCCCGGTTGACATTGGGGTATTTTTCCATTGGGACACTTTTCCAGAACTCAATGGTCCCTTCTCTTAAAGCAGGTTTCAGTTGGTCCTCCTCACAAAAATCGATCATCTCCAACTCAGCCGCAGCCTCATCTGTGACTAGCGGGACTTTCAAACAATCTGTTTCCACATTAAATGGGTCGACGAGGAATGCAATCTGTGACCTTCTCAGTTGTAGATCACGGAACAGGGTCACAAAGCCTTCGTGCAGGTTTTCAACCAGTGTTGCATATCTGGCTCTTTGCTTATTCAGGACGGCGCTGGTAACTTGCCCACTGGCTTTTAGCAGAGTGGGAAAATGCATTAAATCTCCCTTTTGAATATGTGCCTTGAACAGCTTCAGTTTGTTGACAAATGCAAATACACTTTGCACCAGGTCAGGCAGCATTTTTAAGTTACCCTGCAGGGTCAGGTTCAGTCTGTCCAAGTGACACAGCATGTCGACCAAAAAGGCCAGATCCATAATCCACTTGAGGTCCGAGAGTTCGGGATAGTCCGTGTCCTTCTCTTCCATTAACAGTTTCATGGCATCCAAAAGCTCAAAGAAGCGAGAGAGTGCCTGGCCTTTTGACAGCCACCTCGCAGTGCAGTGCAGCGGCAGGTCACCTGGAAGCCCTTGGTCCAGCTCAGCAATGAAATTCTTGAATTGCCTGTGGTTAAGTGCATTTGTACGGATGTAGTTGACAATTCCCATCACAGGCTTCATGACGTTGTCTAAATTCAGTGATTTAGACATGAGTTGCTCCCTGTAGATGATGCAGTGGAAATTCCAAAACTGGGGAAATGTTTGGTCAGCTCTGCACAGCCCCACAAGCCCGTTCACAGATCTGATCATGGCTGGCGCTCTATCCGTGGCTATTGCAGTTTTGGTGTGGGCAGCAGGGCTTGACATTGGCACCCGCCCACCCGCCAAATGCGGGTAAAATTCGGCTGTGGCGGGTAATAACTTTAGTCTC
>JAODKM010000001.1:25224890-25242291 GCA_026780845.1 Petrocephalus sullivani
AACCTCCCCTATCATGTGCCTCCGCCCCCTCACCCCATACACACACCTTATAAATCCTTTGATTGATTGATTGATTGATAGATTGATTTTTTTTTTACTTTTTTGTATTTCTTTTCTTATACAATTCTTAGCTTTTATAATTTTCAAAATAACTATTACGAGTTATAGAAAACTATATAAATAGACAGACAGACAAATAGATAGTTTTTTATTAGTTTTTGTATTTTTTTTATACTTAAATTTTATGATTTTTAAAATAACTTATGAGTTTTATACAACTATATACAATGACAGATGGCTAGACAGTTATGGAACATGTTATCAAAATTGTAACTATTGTAACTATTTTGAACAAGAGAACTTAGTAGTATCAGTTGTAACATGTAAACGCTAAATAACGTGTATTATTTTAAATGTGAAGTATGCTGCATTTAATTTGTTTGTTGCATTCTACAAGCATTCGCATACTATCCGCTCTAAATAATATTCAGTAGGCAGATATTATACGAATTGGGACGCAGGGTGCGTCGGTGCGTCTGCGTCTCAGCCATGACACTGTTAAAGAAATCAGTGGGACACCTGCGCTTGCTTATTTTTACAAAGAAGCGCAATTCGCGGTTCAGTGTTGGACAGCGCAAGCATCAGGTCATGTTCCACCTGGAGCCGATTTCGGTACTTTGTTTTCAAAGCCGTCAATTTTGAAAACCCGGCCTCGCACAGATAAGTTGAGGCGAATGGAAGAAGTAATTTTATGGCGGAGTCAGATAACTGAGGATATTCAGGCATCATGCTCAACCAAAATGACGGCAGAGAGGAAGAGCTGTATAAGTCTCGCAGTCTTGTGTCGCACTTTAATTCGACTAACTGCTCCGCTATGTCAACTGGAAGGTCTTTTCCTGGGCAGATAAAGGGATCTCTGACCCAAGCAAATGAACTGAAATCCTCAGCGAAATAACGGCTGAATTGTTGTTTTAGTCCCTTTACATGCTGAGCGACTGTGTCAGTCAAAGGAGAGAGAGTTATCCCTGTCTCTTGCACACAGTCAGCGAGGTTGGGAAACATGTCAACATTTGTTGGCCAAAGATCCAGTTTGCCAACAAATGCACTGACTTTTTCTGAAAGAAGCAAGATGTTGGCATCTCTCCCTTGCATAGATGTGTTCAGCGAATTCAGCCATTTTCATCTAGATCGAAAATGTCTACAAGGTATGACAACTGCACTAACCAAAGGGGGTCATCCAGGTACCGTGCAAGGTCGGACTTAACATTTACAAGAAATGTCTTCACTTCGGAACGTAATTCGTAGAGGCGATGTAAAACCCGACCTCTGGAGAGCCAGCGAACCTCAGTATGAAAAAGGAGCTGCTCAAGTTCGGCTCCCAATTCCTGACACAGCAAGGAAAACAAGCGTGCGTTTAATGGGCGTGCTTTAATGAAATTGACAATTTGCACTGCCTGCTTTAAAACTGTCTCAAGACACGCAGGCATTTTCTTTGATGCAAGAGATTCGCGATGAATCATACAGTGGGTCCACTTGGCTAATGGAGCTAAATTCTGGACATGAGTGACAAGGCCGCTAACCCTCCCAGTCATTGAGCGGGCCCCGTCCGTGCAAATACCGACACATTTATCCCATGACATGCCTGCATCTCATAAATATCCATCCAGAAACAATGCCTCGCCGGTTGTGTGCTCTGGAAGGGGCCGACAGAAAAGAATGTCCTCCTCAATATTAGCATTTTTTACATATCTGACATAGGTAAGCAACTGTGCTAGCCCTGCAACATCAGTTGTCTCATCAAGCTGTAGGGCATAGTACTGGCTTTGCATGATGTTAACTAGCAATTGCTCTTTAACGTCGCTTGCCATGTCAGATATGTGGCGGCTAACGGTGTCGTTAGAAAGGGGGATGTCACTAATCTGCTGAGCGGAATTTTCTCCAAACATAACCTGACAGATATCTTTGGCAGCAGGTAAGATTAGCGCCTCTGCGATTGTGTGAGGTTTTCCTAATTTAGCCACACGTTTAGAGATGTAGTACGATGCTTCTAGACACCTGTTGGACATGATGTGTGTTTGCTGAAGTTGTGTTTCTGCTGTTCAAGGCCAGATAACTTTAACCTTAGATTGAAAAAATCTAAGGGTTTGTCTTTAAGTGTTGGATGTTTAGTTTCTAAATGGCGCTTCAGCTTGCATGGCTTCATGCTATCATTTGCCAGCAGATCTGCACAAATGAAACACTGGGGCAGCAGTTCAGCATCTGTCCCAGCCACCGTAAAGCCAAGCTGAAGATAGCTAATGTCATACTTTCGTATTTTACACTTCTTAGCAGTAGGAGCTGACAACGCATCGTCACAACTCCTTTTCGTACGTGTAATGAATTTATCCATTATCTTCCCAAAATTCGTTCTGCTGCTACGTGTCTGTACTAACAGCTGGATAAAAGGCGGGCTAATAAGCTCCGCCTCTCCAGAACGACAAAAAAATTTAGAGAGAGAGGAGCGCATTTTTCACCCCAAGCTGAGCACGTTTTCTTCCAAATCAAGCAGGGTTTTCCATTTTTCCACGTGTATTCTACCTGCAAGGTGAAATGCAATAAAATACACCCAGTGCCAAAATAATGCATTGTCTCTGTTTTTTCTTGAAAACAATTTGCGCCCCTCTTCCGATCTTCCCCCCTGTTGAGAAACACTGACATATTGGATAGATTCCAGTCAGGCTTCCGCCCAGGACACAGTAATGAAACTGCCTTGAATAACGTCATAAATGACATATCAATGGCAACTGATGCTGACAGTGTACAGTAACTGTTTTGCATTCGCTGCAATAAAGTTCTTGAACAGTTTTCGAAAATCCACAGTAAATTACCATCTTCGAGGACACAAACATCAGAAGGCAGCGGAGAGTAAGAATACGGGAAGGCAGTAACAGATAACAACTGAAGTTGAAACGAGAATGACCATGGCAGCAGCCAAACAGAACAATGTAAGAAGCGGTCATATTGTTATAAGATAGCAAGATTGTTCAGGTCGCAGAGATAACATTTGCATTTGGCATTCTAATGTAACCAATTGTAATGGTTACGTTAGAATTACGTAATTGTAATTTGAATATGTAATATTGCATATTGTATTGATTTTTAAGTAAAGTAATACATTAAAGTGATTATTATAGACACCCCCCAGAATGACTAAAGGGGGTAAATTGTTTTGTTTCCACTATGATTTACTTTAAATTCAACAGTAAATGTCTGTGTTAAAGTAGGGTGACCACGTCATCCCGGACACTTTGAGCGACTTCAGGTTTTACAAACTACTTTAAACCTGAAAGGCTTCTGTGTTTGGCTAAATAGTTCAGTTCTTCTTGCACTTTGACTGGTTTGTTTCCTTGACTGAACGACTCCAGTTGTTTCACATTAACATTAGTGTTCTGCAGACATCTGACACTGGCCCACTAACACTGGTTCGTCAGAAGGGTGTGGCCGCTGTGGTGCATCCAATGAGAAGGAGTAGAGGATGTTCTCCAAACTTTTAATGATAGACTCAGATAGGCAATGTGTATGAGTTTGTGTGTGAGTGAGTGAGTGAATGTGTGTGGTTCTGAAAATGAAAACAAACAGGATAAGGCATATATATGAAGATCACATATATAGATGGCATTAACAGACATGTCACATCATGTCACAACAGTAACTACACCGTTACCTTACTTTGGCTTACGTGGCCATCCCACGTACATTAACGAATAATTATGATATAAGTCATACGAACAGGCTTATGCTAGGCTAAGCTAATAAAATAAATGCATGCGTGCAATCCGAAGTAAACGGAATATAACTCTGAAGGACAAAATAAATATGCGAACCTCAGAGTTTATACACGAAATACAAGTTGTATGCTCGTCATAATGTTCGCTAAATAAACATTTACCGCGTCAGAGGGACTCACTTAACTTTAACAGCATAAATCGATATGCATCACGAGATAAAACATAATTTTATACAACGCATAAATGAAAACTTACGGGTATTTGAACGCACACAACCGAGGAAAATGTCCAGCTCCGTATATCGTCCTTCCTCCCGCGATACCGTGCATTCCATTATCCTCGGAGGTCGGAGCCCGGTATTCGGAGTGACGTCACATCCGCTAAAAACTCGGGGAAAACCGAGTCGGATGCATTCCACTTGCAGAACTCGGATCCTAGATGGAAGCCTCCATGACAGTGGCTCTTGCGCTAGCTCTTTCGGAGTACGAACGGCTCCAATCGTGCGTTCCTTTACCATCGAAGATCGGAGCTCGGAGCGCGGAGTGACGTCACATCCGTTAAAAAACCGAGAAAAACCGAGTCTGATACATTCCATCCGAACTTGGATTCAGATAGAAGCCTCCAAGAAAGTGGCTCTTGCGCTCGCTCTTTCGGAATACGAAGGGCTCCAGGCGTATGCCGTTCACCGTAGCAACACATCTATCGACTACAATAACGCTGTACGGTGTACACAGCTTACGAAGTTAAAGTGCTTAAAAATGTAAAATATCACAGCACCACCTACAGTCTTTGCACTGGGCAGCCATCTTGAATCCCAAACTCGGTGTACTCTGCGCTGCACCGAGCTTTTGTCTGGGTTTTTGGGGAGACGGGAGCGCGCATGTCGTCACTTCCGGCCTCGAGGCTCGGAATCTGACTCGGATTCCCACCTCTCGAGAGTAAAGGAACGCATGACAAGCGTATGCCGTTCACCTGGTTACCCTCGAGGAGGAGGAGGAGGAGGAGGAGGATCTAAGGTATGTGAATGTTTTTGTGTATTTATATGTCGTTGTTTCAATATGTTTCCGTGTTGTATATTTCGTCACAACATCAATAAACAAACTGACGCTACACTTTTCGGGTTTTCCATTTTCGTACAAAAGTTGCACACAACACTGATGCTTGGAACTTGGAATTACCTTAACCACGCACATATAATCTAAAATGAAGGTTGCCTGTATGCCTTTTCATTCATTTTTAATCTACCAAACATCCGCGAATCCTCATCATTCGCGACGGGTTTTGCAACTCGCTAATGCCCGAGGTCTGTATCTGCGGGATGTGGCGACTGTCTGCATTTTATAGAGTTGTGAGCTAACAAACGGAAAATGGTAGAGTGTTGTTTTAGCGAAGTACAGTAACAGTATCCAAATGATGTTTAACAGGTAGCTTGTCACATCACAGTAACAGGGGTAAAATAATCCGATCACTTTAAGAAAATGTTTTTGTGACGGTGTTGTTGATGGTTTTGGCATTGTCTTGATGGCATATTTCTCCCTTTCTCCAGGGAGCTGGCACTTCAGTTGCCCTACACGCAGCAAGTGATACTGATGACGGGTATACATTGGGAGGTCCTGTTAGACATGGATGACCAGACCTTTGCCTGGCACTTCAGGATAAACAAGAACCAATTTGAATTTCTACTCACAAGCTGCAGGAGAACGGCCTAAGCAGAGAACACAGCCTTGGAAAAACACAAGTGCCTGCCACCAAGAAGCTGTTACTGTTCCTGTGGTACATGGCCAATCAGAACAGCTTTAGAGAGCTGTCCGACAAGTTCGACGTGTCACAGTCATCGGCACATCGGGCAGTTTTTCAGGTGCTGACCATTTTCTCACAAATTGGGCCAACCTTCATCTCCTGGCCTAATGGATGTGAAAAAGGAGCATCTGCCGCTGCCTTCCAGCGCACATGTGGCCTGGATGGGGTCATAGGGGCAATTGATGGTTGCCACATCCGGATTCAGAAGCCAACCATTAGATGGGTTGATTACATGAACAGGAAGGGTTTCTTCTCTGTCCTCCTTCAGGGGATTGTCGAAAAGAGGGGACGATTCACTGACATCTTCATTGGACTGCCGGGCAGAGTCCATGATGCAAGGATGTTGAAGGCCTCAGACTTCTTCCGTGAATGGCAGCAAAGGATGGGGGAGTACCTTCTGCTGGGGGACAGCGCCTACATTAGCCAGGCCTTCCCGTTCATCAGGGCCCCTAAACGCAACAATGGGACACTTACCGAGGCAGACCATCAGCAGAACGCAAGGATCAGCCGTGGGAGGGTCATAGTTGACCAGGCTTTCGGACGCTTAAAGTGCAAGTGGAGGCATCTACGTGACTTGCAGAACTCATGGTGATTATGGCAGCCTGTTTCTTGCACAACACGTGCATTGGCCATTCAGACATGTGCCCAGAACACCCAAAGTGCGTTTCATTTGTTTGATCTTCAATAAATCAACACAGTGCTTAACAAAAACAATTTATTTAAATAAGAAAAACGTGCAAAAAGCTATAAGTGCAAATAACTATACATAATTGCAGCTCAACCCAACCCAGTGCTTTTAACAAAAACTAATTAAATAAAAGAACACACTTAAATACAAACAAAAGACTTAAATTATGGCCCCGGGTTCGAATTCAGAGCTTCTCTAGGAGGCGAGCCACGAAAGTCTCATGGCTCTGCTGGGCAGCTGCCAGCAGGGCAAGAGTGTCTTTGTGATGCTGCTGTCGCACTGCACGTCACACTCCCTTCTCCGCTTGCGCATGATGGTGGCCGATGGTGACGGTGACCTCACATTTGGTGTCGGAGTGGTACTGACTGTCTGGCCACTGGAGGTGTCGCTGGCTGCTGGAGAGGAGGCGCTGCAGGACGGCGTCTCGCTGAAAGCCAATTCTCTGTGCTGGCTGAGCACCTCCGGTCGGCGTACCTCCAGCCCCGTGATGTCCCCACCACCAGAAAACCGATGTCATGCTGGCCTCCAAGAATTTTGTCCATTTCCCTATAAACTAGGAAATGCGTGAGTCCCCTCCCGGTGGAGGAGTTCTCCTTCTTGTAGGCCTCCACCAAAGTGTTCCACTTTCTGCACACCTTTTCGGGGCAGAAAGCTTGGTCAAATTGGCAGGCCAGCTTTGTGGCCATGTCCAGCCACAGCTGTTTCCTGCTCTTTTTGCCCATTCTTAGGCGGGCACTGAGGTCCTTGAGGGACTTTGGGAGACCGTCACCCTCACTCTCTAGATGTTCCCTCATCATATGTATGTAGAGGGTCTGATCCTTGGAGAAGCCCTCTTTCTTGGGCTTCTGGGCCTCCTGATCGCTGCCTGAAGCACATAAAAAAAACGTCAGCATTGAGTACAGGATTACGATTAATGAAATGAGTGAAACTTTTACTGTTTTTGATGCTAAATTTTAGATGTGCCGCTGCTAATTTTCTAACCTTTGTTTCCTGCCTCAAGTAGCCTTACAGCCACCGTGAGGTCTTTGTCCAGATAATACACGGAAATATCACAGCACCACTCACAGTTCGTGCACTGGGCAGCCATCTTGAATCCGAAAGTCGGGGCACTCTGGGCTACCCCGAGATTCTATCTCGGATTTTTGAGAGACGGGAGCGCGCATGTCGTCACTTCCGGCCTCGAGACTCGGAATCCGACTCAGATTCCGACCTCTGAGGATAATGGAATGCACGATAAAACCTTGGGTTCCTTTAAATCAGAGCTAGATAAGATTTTAACAACTCTGAGCTATTAGGTGAGTTCTCCCCAAATGAGCTTGATAGGCTGAATGGCCTCTCGTTTGTATATATCTTATGTTCTTATGTTCTAACCATGGTGCTGGTAGTATCATGCTGTTTTGCTGCCTGTGTTGTACATCGGTACATTGCCCAAAGAGGATGGAATAATGAAGGAGCACTAGACAGATAGACTGGGAATTTTTTGTCATAGTAGCTGACATACTGTAAAAAGACAAATATAAAAGAAACATAGTAAAATACGTATTTAACCCTAAGGAGTCTGAGACCTTTCACCTATTTAACAACATTTATCCCAAAGGGCTACAAATACTTTTATTCAGCACAAACTCAGCACCAATAATCTGAGACCATGTAATTTGAATGTGATTATTCCATTTTTTGTTAAAATCAACTTAAAAACATACTTTTCAAAAACCTATTTTCAGAGATGCTTAGAAATTGTAAAAAAAATCACATTATAAATGTTTCTAGCTGAGACATTTGAGCTCTGGATCTTATGGTCATAAGGGTTGGCTACATAAAGGTGAATGAGACATTATGAAATTTTATATGGTTTGTTAGAACTTTGGAGTGACACAATTTTTTTCAAAATCAGTGTCCTACCCAGTGAATATTTAGTTTGTTTATTGCCAATGGCCCATCAGTCTGGAATGTGACTGTCACTGCCCCTCACACCAATCAGTCTGGAAAGGCAGCATGAAGTTTAAGAAACAACTCACACAGGCACACCCATGGGTTAGTAACTCCAATTAGCCTCAGCTAATTCCTCTGGGTACTACTCAGGAGTACCCAGAGGAAACCCCATGATGACATGGGGAGAGCTTGCAAACTCCACACACATGGAACCTGGGTAGAGACTCAAACCCTGGTCCCAGAGGTGTGAGGCAACATTGCTAATCACTGCACCATCATGCTGCCCCTAATACAAAACAATAAATTCGCTTTAAGATTTGTCCAGATTTCAAAATCAGCCACATATATTTCACATATATTAGCAAATCGCGCAACTACGTCAACCTGTTTCTTTATAAACTCATTTCCTTCTAATGTTAGTCCCTTAAACTTTTTTTTTTTTTACCTATTTCTTACTTTAGTACATATTTCTTACTTTAACACCAGGGCTGAACATGTTTCAGAAAATATCTAATTGTGATTTATCTGACAAATATTGCAATTGTTCCTCGACACCAAACTCGATCATCCATGTCTTTATAGACATTGCTTTGTGCACTGATGTGCAGTCATGTTGGAACACTGTTCCCACAAAGTTGGAAGTATGAAATTGTCCAGAATGGCTTTGTATGGTGAAGCTTTAAGAGTTCCTTTAACTGGAACTTAGGGGCCAAGCCCAACTCCTGAGAAACAACCCCACACCATAATCCCCCCAAAAAAATCTGCCAAACTTTACACTTGGCACAATGCAGTCAGGCAAGTATTGTTCTCCTGGCAACCACCAAACCTAGACTTGTCCATTGGATCACCAGACAGAGAAGTATGATTTGTCACTCCAGAGGACACGTCTCCACTGCTCTAGAGTCCAGTGGTGGTGTGCTTTGCATTGTACTTGGTGATGTACGGCTTGGATGTAGCTGCTCGGCCATGGACACCCATTCCATGAAATTCTCCATGGACTCTTCTTGAGCTAATCTGAAGGCCACACAAAGTTTGGAGGTCTGTAGCCATTGACTCCAAGTATGTCTCGCTGCAACCTGTGGGAAGGTGGAGTTGGACATCCACCCCGCTCACATCCAACCCGGCCTACTCCACGTCACCTCACGAACCCGTCAATCATGCATATCACGCTGCCGTTTTCAAGGAGCATTTTGTGGTGCTTGATTTTCGCATTAACACTGTGTTTTGTTTTACAGTAAAATCTTGTGTTTTCAATATGCTGAAAGAGTACACTTAAATAAAAATACAAGGTACCATAAATACATAAACCAGTGATATAGCCATTTATTATCATTATCAAGTACAGTATTATTACGACATGATAATTTATAATCTTATAGGAGCACCCTCATATATGCGGTCCGAAAAGTCGCTATGCGGCACTTCATTGTTGGTCACAGTCACATCAGGACTGTATTTAAATGTTTTAGGACTGTCTACCCTTGTTTGTTTATGTTGCCTGTATGATGTCCAGAATATAGTTTCAATCCCATGTCAATCTAATGTTTGTCTGGGTTGATTGGTTGATTTGGAGATAACACTAGATTGGTGTATAAATATGGACTGAGACTAATACAACCCACTGCTATCAAGTATACAGTGCCTTACAAAAGTATTCAATTCTATCGGGTTCTATCGGGTTGGGGGCTCTGTGCAGGCCAGTGAAGTTCCTCGACACCAAACTCGATCATCCATGTCTTTATTGACGTTGCTTTGTGCACTGGTGCGCAGTCATGTTGGAAAGTTGGCGACTTCTGCACACTGTGCGCCTCAGTCCCCCTCCGCTCTGTAATTTTACGTGGGCTACTACTTTGTGGCTGAGTTGCTGTTGTTTCCAATTGCTTCTACTTTGTTATAATACCACTAAAAGTTGCGGAGTATTTAGTAGCGAGGAAATTTCAGGAGTGGCATCCTGTCACTGTACCCTGCTTGAATTCACTGACCCCCTGAGAGCGATCCATTCTTTGAAAATTCAATGATTTGGAGGGGTGTCCCAATACTTCTGGCAATATAGTGTTCCTCGGGTCTTTAGTGATCCAGCATAGCCTGTGTTCTAGGAGTTTGATCTACCAGAACTACTGAGGTGCCTTGGCCCCAGGAATACCTGGCTGACGCGCTATAGACTTGGATGCCGTTAGTCTCGCTCACGTTACACACAATAAACGTACCACTCTTTTAGAAACAAGTCCGTATAGACATGTCTTCAGTTGCAAAGCAAGTGATCCATTTATTCATCCACAGGAACCACAGGAATCACAGTGTAAAATAGTGGCAGCGGCGGTAGCGTAGCGGTCAAAACTTTGCCTTTCCGGGGTCAAACACCTAACCCTAACATTCCCATTACCGGTCTATATACCTATATGACCTAATGAATAACATGCACCATCTGGTGTATACAAACAGAATTACAACATCCCAGCAACATTAGGCTTCAACAGCCTGTACATATTTAAAAATCAAGCCACAATTAACTGAAACTGCAAACTTTAACACCTCATTCCTGAAGTTTCTAAACAACCTGAATATTGTACATTGTGAAATGACAAAGATGGTCATATGATTCATGTCGACGCAGTTCGCAGATTATGCCACATACTCATCTTATGCAACAATTTACTATAAATTTAAGGCAAAATAGCTTTCATTATTGTTTTATGGTAATTTATTTGCCAAGAGTGCTACTAAACTTGACACTAGCATTGTGATTTACATGTGTGTTGTTGTGACAAAACACAAAATGGAGACCAGATAGATTCGTCTGCAATTCCTCCTGGCAAGAGATCTTGTAGTGTGTGACCACCTGACACTGATCAGTCATGTAGTGTGTTAGCCACAATGACTTCAAGACTCCCAATTACAAGACAAGTAATGTAGTGTGAACAGTACAGTGATCTGACGACTTCAAAAGTTGTGTAGTAATATTTCGGTATGTTTAGCCGTGTTACTGAACTAGTTAGAAGTATTTTATTTAGACATTAGCCTACCTACAAACAAGACTGGTCATGGCCCATTTAACTGGCTAATTATTGGTATACTGGAAGATAATTCTTTGGTAATTTGTGAACAAATGTTTAACACTCAGTAACACTAACTGCGTTTTTAAATATTATAACCTAGTTCATACTTTCTGCTATCCACATGTCCTTTTGTGCTGGGGACGGTCATCCACACGGCAGACTGTGTTCATACTATATTTGGCTGTGGATATGGATGGCCACTGTTGCGGCATGAGTATTGCAATTATATTCCTCCAGACCAGCAGAGGGCAAATGTCATCTTCTTAATCTGAATGAAGCTTAGGCAAAACCAGGAAGAGATAAGGTTTATAACAGCAAGTTTAAAACAAGAGAACAACAACAATAATATAATGGCCTCTTGGAATTTTGCTTCTGCTGATGTGTGGATTATATGGAAAATAATAATCTTGAACAAATACAAATACAAATAATACAAGGATGCCAGAGCTATTGATATTTATTGGTTTTGAACTGAAAAAAGGACTGAAATGATATAATGAGCCCATTGGACTCACAGATCTGCAAAGTTGGCGCTGCCACCTATTGGATAAACCTAGTCAATTACCTTGCACGTGTGTAATCAACATGCATGGTTTCCGCTAAACATAAACATTTGGGCTACAACCAATGATGACGAAATTCATGTCACGTCCCCATGTCCACAACCAAAAGTGGAAAACTGAAGTATGAATTGGCCTTATGTATAGAAAAATATAATGGACCTGAGTAGACCCTTGGTTGTTCCCTTGCTCTAAAAAAATGCAATAAGCATTTATGTGTAAATTATTTCACATATTGATTAGACTTTATTGTTCAGTTATTACATAAGCTGATATACATGTTCTAACACTGCAGCTAGCTGAAATTTGCCATTTCAGCATTGCAAGTCACTCATTACAGCCAACTGCAGCTTTCAAGCTTTCCCCATCCTTTCAAGTTGATCTCCCAATTATAAGTTTTAACTATTAAATGACTCACTCAATTTAATTTACTTGTATTCAAATGTCATATATACTGTCATATAATGTCATATACAAATTGGTGTAATTTTTCAACAGTTTCTAAAACTAAGAGCCACAAAAAACTTTGTTAAACAAATCCTAAACATCGATAGGACAGATGGAAGGTACTCAACATAAAGACATTTCACAAAAATAGTAAAAAAAAAATGAAATAACACTTATTGGACTGACTGTGATAACGAACAATCAACTGTGTGAGTCTGCTGGTGTTTCTTTAGGTATCCTAATCGACTGAAGTTCTTCCCACACTCGGAGCAATGGTAGGGCCTCTGCCCTGTGTGAATCTGTTGGTGTCTCTTCAGGGTCTCTAAACAAGTGAAGCTCTTCCCACACTGGGAGCAATGGTAGGGCCTCTCCCCTGTGTGGATACGTTGGTGTGTCTTTAGGTTTCCTGAATGGCTGAAGCTCTTCCCACACTGGAAGCAATGGTAGGGCCTCTCCCCTGTGTGAATCCGCTGATGTCTCTTCAGGGTTTCTAAACAACTGAAGCTCTTCCCACACTGAGAGCAATGGAAGGGCCTCTCCCCTGTGTGAATCCGCTGATGTCTCTTCAGGGTTTCTATACAATTGAAGCTCTTCCCACACTGAGAGCAATGGTAGGGCCTCTCCCCTGTGTGAATCCACTGGTGTGCTTTTAGTTTTCCTGAATGACTGAAGCTCTTCTCACATTGGGAGCAATGGTAAGGCCTCTCCCCAGTGTGAATCCGCTGGTGTCTCTTCAGGGTTTCTAAACAACTGAAGCTCTTCCCACACTGGGAACACTGGTAGGGCCTCTGTCCTGTGTGAATTTGCTGGTGTGTCTTCAGGGGTTCTAATTGATTGAAGCTCTTCCCACACTGGGAGCACTGGTAGGGCCTCTCTCCTGTGTGAATCCGCTGGTGTGTCTTCAGGTTTCCCAACTGACTAAAGCTCTTCCCACACTGGGAGCACTGGTAGGGCCTGTGCCCAGTGTGAATCCGCTGGTGTGCTTTTAGGTTTCCTGAATGACTGAAGCTCTTCCCACATTGTGAGCAATGGTAGGGCCTCTCCCCCGTATGAATCCGCTGGTGTCTCTTCAGGGTTTCTAAACAATTGAAGCTCTTCCCACACTGGGAGCACTGATAGGACTTCACCCCTGTGTGAATCTGCTGGTGTGCCTTTAGGTTCCCTAATCGACTGAAGCTCTTTCCACATTGGGAGCAATGGTAGGGCCTCTCCCCTGTGTGAATCCGCTGGTGTGTCTTTAGATTTCCTAACTGACTAAAGCTCTTCCCACACTGGGAGCACTGATAGGGCTTCACCCCTGTGTGAGTCTGTTGGTGTTTTTTACAACCTCTGTTTATACTGGAAGTCTCACCCTGGGAACCGTGTCGAGCTGTCAGTGTGTCTGTACTGGCTTCTTCCAGAGTACTGAGGGTATTTGTACTTGGCTGAGCAGCACTGAAGCCAGTAGAAGCTGTTGAATGCTGGGTTGTGTTGACAGATCCAACCCTCAGTTGTTTGACATACTCCTTGGGGTGAGATCTTTTGATTTGTATGTGGACGTCAATGTCTGCGGTGCAGGAGAATGGAGTTAAACACATATGTTCTAAAGAGCATTTGTTCAACTGCAATTCTGATGCTATATGCTGTTAGTTAAAATCACCTGGGTTTGGAGGTCTCACACTTCGTTTGCTTCTCCTTCTCCCATCAGTGTGTATCGGAAGAGAACCAGTCAGCTCCTCCTCAGTCACAGCCTGAACACCTTTTCTGGTGTGTTGTACAGTTGGCTGCTTTTGAAATGAACACACAAAATAATTAAACCACTTCAGAATGGAAGTGATATTGGTGAAGAGACCCACATTCACTCCATTTCACCTTGTAGGGGTTCTCGTTCGTAGTCCCTTTACCGGCAGATATCAGGTATTCCATCTCCTCTTTTTTAACCTCTCCGACACCCAGCTGGGAAGGTTTCTGGTTTGTATGGATTTTACTGTAGGAAGGCATCTGCTGAAACTGAAATGAAATTAAACACTGTTAGACTGTGCTAGTTAACCAGTGCTTTACAATGCACAGCTAGCAACAGCCTGTGTCGAGCACAAACAGACCCTCAATCCCTGGTCTGTAGAACATGACTCTGATCCCACAGCAGGGGCTCTGATCTGACCGGACTGGCTACAAGGAGGCTGGAAACTCCTGGATGCTGAAGACACAAATGAATGTTTTAGGCAGACTGCACTACCTTAGGGCATATCCACAGCGATCCAACTTATTATTCGGGTCACATCTATGTGTCAATGACACAAACAAATGCCTGAGGCCTGTTTCACCTCATCTCACCGTGTTGTACAGGCTCCTTCTCATGGGGTGGGGAGTCCACAGGCTCCTTCTCATAGGGTGGGGAGTCCACAGGCTCCTTCTCATAGGGTGGGGAGTCCACTCCTCCTCTGAATTGCTGTGTTTGTTGTTGCCTGGCCTCTCGGCCACCACCCTCCTGGATCGACCTCTTCTCATGAACTCCGGGGTCATGGGATTCAGCCCTATAGAACATGAGGACAGCTGGGGATTATCACATCCTCGGTATGTGTTCGAGTCTGACTCCGGTGCTTGAGACTTACCGACGGCCAACATGGCCTGGTGGTTCCTCTTCATGCTCCTGTAGTGCACCTTCTTGCATCTCTGCAACTGGATCTTTCAGCCTTGGAGAAACGGGCCCAGATACCTAGGTAGTACTCTGTATGGGGACAGGGACCTCCATGAGGCTGCTTCATGCTTTATAAGACAGACACAGTGACAGTGAAAAGCTGCACTCTTTGGCCATGTCGGATATAACAGGCTTTCCTTAGTTTTAGCTGTCAGATTTTGCAACGAAACTGCCTTACCTTGTCTGACAAACTCTTGCCTGAAGCCCTTTCCATCCTGTGCTGTAACCAAGCCCACATTTCCACCTGTAATATGTAATAAAATACGTCAAATATCAAGCAAGCAACTTGCTGAAAAAACAAATCATCAGACTACTCGCTTTCTCCTGCATCACCATTTGATGACATTACTCATGTGAGACTGTTTTACCAGTATTATTCAGCCATCCCATCAGCGTCGTTTTCTTCCCCATACGATTTCAGCTCAAACCACGACCCACAGTCGACTTATGCGCTAACCACAGCCAAGATCAATTTCACTGGATAACAGTGCAAGAGCACTAATACACACCAGTACAAATGTATTTTACAGTCCTGCTTTCGTGCCTGACGTGAGGGAAATCCAGGATTCTGCATGAATTTATCTTACAGTCCCGTTTACATCCTTAATGTGAGGGAAAGCCGAGATTCCACTAGACAAAGTCTACTCTGGCTAAGAATACCTCAGTTTAATTAACAGCAAATACTAGTTCGACTCAAATATGTAACACAGGGTTAACACAGGGTTAACATGCGGTTTAACTTGGGATTTGATATGTAGTACAGAATGATTTATTTACTTCACTTACCACCAGCTTCAGTTATGCTAGACCAAATTTTACTCACAAATTCAGATGATGCTACACATTACAGCTGGTTTTGTCAATTACATAAAAACACTTACACATGGATGTGGCTAACAGTTTTTTTTAAACATGCAGGGCATTACATATAGTTAAACAATGCAGGAAATTCTTAATAATAACAGCCATTTAAGCAAGCAATGAAAATAATATGGAGTATTCCTAACTTTAGGTAACCTATTAAAATGTTTTTTCTTCTGAAGGACATTGGTCCAAAAATCTAAGATCATCAAGAGAAAAATGACTAACAAAATCCATATTTATTCATACAAAAAACCACTTAGAATTATGCCATTATAAATGTTATTGACGGCTATATAATGACCGTTTTCCTTGATCGTTTATTATTCTTCAAGAGAAGATCGAGTCGCATCCATCTTCCTGCTGCGGGCCCTAATCTCCCACAATCACGCAACAGTTCATATCAGCACGGGCAATTATTATGTTCTGGAAACCTTTTATTTGTATTACGGAAGATTCCTCTACGTATTTTGCTAGATTTTGTTCTTTGATTGGCAGGGCTGCTGATTGAGAAACCCTGTAACTGCACAGCTAGTTCGTTAATAAAATAAAATCAGATTTTAATTGTAAAGTAATTCGAAAGCTACTCGAATAGTATTATCTAGATACACTTTTACTTATACAGATACTTACACTTTTACAACCTTAAGCTTTTACTTGAGTACCTGTTTTGGCTGCGCTACTCACCTCTGCACGTACAGAAGAATGTTTTCCAGAACAGAATGGGAAAGCAGCTACATTGGCAGCCACAGCTAGGAACCCACAGCACCCAAATTCTTCACTGTGCCGCAAATGTCTCTTAATGTCAGTGACTATGAAGTTGTATCCTAAATGGTATTTTTCTGCGTCGCTTTCAGTCGTACTAAACCCAATAATACCGTAATGTTTACCAACCGCTGCATCTTGACAGAATAATGGGACCTGTCACTACAATATATGTTACACCAACCGAAAATGTAACTTCCGCTTCTACGTATGCATCCACGAAACCACATTTTCCGGCACTTCTTTATTACGTAATATTCATCCCTTTATGGGTGAGTTCGACTTCATGCAGCCGTTTACAGCGCTGGCTTAAAGCGATGCATTCTGGTCATTCTAGTTAATTTCTGATTGGCCAAAAACCAATCATCATGGACTGCGTCAAGACCAGAATCAGAATGCATCACTTTAAACCAGCGCTGCAAGCGGCTGCATGAAGTACGCACCCACTGCTATGTAGTCTGCCAACCAGTTAGTTTAATTAGACATGAGAAAATTTTGTGAAATTAACTCAGCTATGATCTGTTCTCAGAACACAAAGTCAATGTTTCATTTTCAGAATACCCATTCTAGTTGTGTGGGACGACAGTACGTGATTCAACTGAGTTAATTCAAATGAACTTTTTTTTGTTCATTGTAATTGGTTGAAACAAAACTTTGGTCTGGATTTGTACTATCTGGAACCGAACTTCCTACCTGCATCAGGCGAATACATAACAGGTGTTACACCAAATTCTGTGACCATCGACCATTCTGTGACCATCGAATTCTGTGCCTAGCCCAAAACAATTTGCAACGCTTATCAACAATGTGTTTTCGTTTGTCTATTTTAGAGGGCCTACATTCTTTGA
>JAODKM010000001.1:25244866-25264516 GCA_026780845.1 Petrocephalus sullivani
TTAATCACAACGCTGGATTAATCCGCGTTAACGCGTCAATTTTGACAGCCCTAATATATATATATATATATATACACACACACACACACACACACAAACAATACATGTATAGTAGCATTGGCGAGCTGCCTTCCGTGTAATGGAGCAAATTAACCCTTGTAACTGCTATACATCGTTGGAAAGTTTAGATTCTTCTGAGTGAAGCAAGTCAAAGCCCTACTAAACAATGACTTTCTATGACTTCAGATAATCGCTGATATTGTTTAGGATCTGTCATTTAGCATCACTATATTAGTTTTTCCATATTAATCTCTTCCGCCAGGTAAAAGCCAGGTGTGAAGCCTGTACTCATTCTTGGAGCTGGTTTTGCATAGTGAATGGCAAGATGGCAAACAAATTAAAGTTTTATTATATATTTACTTTGCTGTTTTACGTTTACTTTGGTGTGTTGCATATTCTGCAAAGCGTCCATTGGCTTTGTCATCGGCAGAAACTGCTTCAAGGAGTGGCAACAAGAGAGATACTCAGGACAATCGGCAAAGCTCAGAGCAAAATAATCTGAAATACAGTCGTGGCCAAACGTTTTCAGAATGACACAAATATTTGTTTTCTCAAAGTTTGTTGCTTCAGTTTTCATGATGCCAATTTGCATATACTCCAGAATGTTATGAAGAGTGATCAGATCAATTGAAATTAATTACAAAGTCCCTTGTTCAATTGGGGTTCAATTGTTCAAAAAGGTTCTGCGAAAAAGGCTTCAGGGCGCCCAAGAAAGTCCAGCAAGCGCCACGATCGTCTCCTAATGGTGATTCAGCTGCGGGATCGGGGCACCATCAGGGCAGAGCTTGCTCAGGAATGGCAGCAGGCAGGTGCGAGTGCATCTGCGCATAAAGTGAGGCGAAGACTTCTGGAGGATGGCCTGGTGTCAAGAAGGGCAGCAAAGAAGCCACTTCTCTCCAAGAAAGATGTCAAGGATAAAGTATAGACTAATATTCTGCAAGAAGTACAGGGATTGGACTGCTGAGGACAGGGGTAAAGTAATTTTCTCTGATGACGCCACTTTCCAATTGTTTGGGGCATCTGGAAAAATTATTGTCCGGAGAAGTAAAGGTAAGCGCCACCATCAGTCCTGTGTCATGCCAACAGTTAAGCATCCTGAGGCCATTCATGTGTGGGGTTGCTTCTCACCCATGGGAGTGGGCTCATGCACAATTTTGCCTAAGAACACAGACATAAATAAAGAATGGTATCAAACCATCCTCCGAGAGCAACTTCTCCCAGCCATCCAGGAACAATTTGGTGAAGAACAATGCATTTCCAGCATGATGGAGCACCGTGCCATAAGGCAAAAGTGATAACTAAGTGGCTTTGGGAACAAAACATCGATATTTTGGGTCCATGGCTTGGAAACACCCCAGACATTAATCCCATTGAGAACTTGTGGTCAATCTTCAAGAGCAGGGATGTACTGGCCATTGGGACTACCGGGAGATTCCCGGTGCGCCGCGGTCTTTGTGGGCCGGTGGGTTAGGCATTTAGTTTTTAAATTATTTATAATCGTAATTCTGTTTGGAAGTTTGTTGTATAGTTCAAATCCCATGTTTGTGTCTTTCTAATTGGCCGCATAAAGCTGATGTGAACACACACTGACGTATTCGCTGAGCATTGGCCAATCAAGCGGGTGCTGAGCAAGCAACTGCAGCGATTAGCCAAGTGAGCTGATGCCGTGTACTCTGTGTGCAACGATAGTGAACATGATACACAAAATATCAAAACGTAAAGGAGGAGCCGAGAAGTTGAGAGAGAGAAAAAGACAAGCACTTGAGCTAGAGGCCATCAAATGTGTTAAAATAAATCTGTTATTTGCTGGAAGGCCGGCAAAACACTTAGGTGAGGATAATGGAAACTGAATTAATACATATAAATACATACATAAATACATGGATGATGTCCAGGGCAGTTTTTATGTCCCAGTCCAACCCTGTTCAAGAGGCAGGTGGGCAAACAAAACCCCACAAATTCTGACAAACTAAAAGGATTGATTGTGCAAGACTGAGTTGCCATCAGTTAGTATTTGGCCCAGAAGTTGACTGACACCATGCCAGGGCGAATTGCAGAGGTCTTGAAAACGAAGGGCCAACTCTGCAAATATTGACCCTTTGCATAAACTTGATGTAATTGTCAATAAATGCCTTTGAAACGTATGAAATGCTTGTAATTGTACATTAGTACACCATAGAAACATCTAACAAAAAGATCTAAAAACACTGACCTAGCATACATTGTGAAAACCAATATTTGTGTCATTCTCAAAACTTTTGGCCACGACTGTAGAACCAAGAAAAGGCATACAACTGGGGATCCTGTGGGGATGCTTCAGGAGTATGGGGTACAGTCTACTGTTATGGGCTATCAGGTCCCTGTATAAACAGAGCCAGAATTTGGTTCGCATTGCCTGTAGTAAGTCAAACTCCCAGTGGGTGTTGGACTGGGTCAGGTCTGCTGGGAACTAGAGACACTGAGAACTGTGATCCCCCTGAAGTTGGAACACATCCCCCCTGGGCACTAATCCCCTTTGTTAAAGATTGGGACCACCACCCCAGTCTGCTAATCTCAAGGTACTGTCCCCAATCGCCATGCAATGTTGAAAAGGCATGTCAGCCAAGACAGCCCAACAACGTCAACAGCTTTCAAGAACACAACGCAAATCTCATCCACCCCTTGAGCGTTACTACTGAAGAGTTTTTTTTGACTATTTAAGTGACCTCGTTCCCCATGATGGGTAAGCCCTCCTCTGAGTCTTCCAGCTGTACTTCCTCCAAGGAAGGTGTACCATTGGGATTCAGGAGATCCTTATAATGCTTCTTCCACTGTTTGACTACATCCCCATTTGAGGTTAACAGTTCTCTGTAAACAGCATGGGTGAAGGTCTTGCTTCCCCCTTCTGAGTCACCTTATGGTTAACCAGAATCTGTTTGAGGCCGACCAAAAGTCCTTCCCCATGGCTTCACCAAACTCCTCCTACACCTGAATTTTTGATTCATTAACTGCCAAAGCTGCATTTCACTTAACCTGCTGGTACCTGTCAGCTGCTCCAGGAGTCCCACATGCTAACCAAGCTCGGAAGGCCTCCTTCTTCAGCATGACAGCTCTCTTTATCATGAGTGTCCACCACTGGGTTCAGGAATTGCCATCGCAACAGGGACCAACAGCCTTACAACCACAGCTCCACACTCTCAGCAATGGAGTCTCGGAACATTGCCTAATCAGGCTCAATGTCCCCTGACTCCCTCGGGATGCAGGAGAAAATCTGCCAGAAATGACTGCACATGCGCAGATTGCCAGACTGAACACAGTTGACATGCAACTGCAGTACGCTCAAATGGCTGCCACACTCCTGCCCTCCTCCCCTGTGCCCATCCTCCAGGATTCTGATCTTTATGCCAGAGAAATATGATGGGAACTTACTCCAGTGGGACTGCATCCCCAAAACAGGCTGTAGAATACCAGAATACTAGGTGGACAAATGCACAATAGTGCCCTCTATGGCAAATCCTTTGTTTTCAGCTTTTTCAATTTAGTCAAATTGCTCAGACATGCTCAAAATGACACTTCTTTCCAATCCCGTAAAGGACGTCCTGTTCTACACAAATTTAATGGCAAATCAGCCTTGTCCTATTTATTAAACATGCAATGGTACATCAAATCAAAGGTGCCCAGGGGGAAATTGAGACTTAGAAGGTGGCTTGAATGCGACGGAAGATAAATGGTACAGATCCTTAATATGTTAGAGCAGGGGTGCGGCGTTCTATTCCTCCAGGAGTGCAGACTGTGAAATATTAGGGCTTAATACAATAACAGAAGTGATTTTCATCTCTTACTGGTAGCTTTATTGTAGCTGTAGTTTTTGAAAACTTTCTGAATTCTAGCATGCCTGGTTTTGCAGTTTTGGTAGGGTTCTCAAATAAACTAAACATTTGCGTGTCTAAATCTTCTTGCTCTTTTTAATCTCTATAATTCTGTTTATTAAAATTTTCCTTTGTTCTGCACTTCTGTGTATTTTACTGTTATTTTTCCTGTATTCTTGTATGCTCCTTTTTTCTGTAAAGCACATGGAATGGCCTTGCTGTTTGTTAATATACTATATAAATAAGCTAGCCTTGCCTTGCGGTGGAATGAATGTTCTCCAATGAGATGCTGTCTAGTTAAGAACACAAGCCTAGAGCTTGTGATGGTCTCCCTGTGAAGATGCTCAATACGATATTTGTGCCAAGTTCATAATTGGATTAGGCTAACCAGTCGCACATGCTGTGCACTGCATCAGATGTCTCATCATGAGATCAACCATTGATGCTCCCCTCTTCATCTGTCCTGCGATCCACTGCTAACATGTTTCCCCTGTATCTCCAGTCAGGGTGAGTTGGGGTTTTATGTTGGAGTTTCAGTTGTTGCGTTTGTTGCTTATGTTCATAAGTTTCATTAAAGGTAATTGTCTGTAAAGGAATGGAGCACCGCATGCACAGAAGGCTGAATTTCACTGTGACAGGAAGTGCCCTTTTAAATAGCTTGTATTCTGCTGTCAGTACAAATTATACCTCTAATCCAATTGTCTGAGCTATTCGGTGTATGCTATGATCCTATTTTAATGCTCCATATCTTAACCTTGGAGATATTTAGTTTGAGCATTTAGATTTTGAATAAAAATTATGTTTTTCAGATGTGCAGTGATTAATTTTGGGATTATGGGAAGTAGGACATTACAGAACTGGTCTGAGTATTTCTGCAAAACACTACATTTTGTTACATAGTCATGACTTTGTTTACTCCGTCATGGACTACCATCCCATATATCCCCTGGCTTGTGCCCTATGCTGTCTGGGATAGGCACCAGGTTCATTGTGGCCGTGTAGTGCAGTGTTTCCCAATCCACTCCTCGGGGATCCACAGTCAGTCCATGTTTTTGCTCCTTCCGAGCTCCCTGTCAGACAGTCCACATTTTTACTCCCTCCCAGCTCCCGGTAGCAAAAACGTGGATGCCTGTGGGTCCCCGAAGACTGGATTGGGAAACACTGCTGTACTGGATAAGCAGTATAGAAAATGCATGGATAGACAGTTGGATGGGTGGATGGCCTTTGTTTCAACCAACCAGCTGAGACAAACCACATTTTCAAATGTAACTTAAATATAAATTTGATTGAACTTAATATATTCAAATAGCTTTTTCATCTGACCAGTAGAGGGCGCAAGTGCACCACTGGTGAAATCGCCTATGGCAGGAGCTCATCCTTCTGGATGATCACTGCCAGTTAGGTTAGTCTCCTGTTTTACAGGTCCACAGTCAGTATGGTGTTAGGGTGTGATACAAAAAGTTACACACATGATTAAAGTATCATTTAGATGAACATTTTAGCAGTGACAGGAAATATTACTGGAAGCTGTTCTACACTGTCATGTGCTAACATTATACCAACTCCCACACTATATACTTTTTTGTAATGTACTGTAACAAGGAAAAAAATGCTTCTGCAAAAACTGGCACAATAACCAATAGATGGCAGCCTTGTACCAACCAGCCACTACCAAATTAGACTGCTATTACCATGGAGAATTACGCTATAAACCTTTCCTCCTCATTCTGGGATTTCAGGTTTTCAGGGCATCAGTCTAAACTAAATTATCTTTGGATGAGCTACATTCCCTGATGTATAGAGTATTTTATAATAAACGTCATACACGTAACTCATTATCATGTTGTTTACATGTTCCAACAAGTTTCCTGGGGATCGGTCGCTGTGTTTCTACCAAGGTGGGTTTAACTTTATGGACAATATCAACTGTCTCAGATTTGGACATTGGCTAATAATAATTAACGCAACTTCAAGCATCCTAATTAGTTATTCAAAGATAACAAGCAGGTTCTTTTGATATTACAGTCAGCATTTGAAAGACATCCACATAAAATTAAACAGACCAAAATTCAACATACCTATACAGTCTTATGCAAAAGTTTGGCCACCCCTTGATAAATAACAGATTTTGGTGATTTAGCAACTGGAAAGATGTTAACACAATATTTTCAGCAAACATTGATGCATAGTTACTTTTCATGTCATAAATTGAACAAAAATAAAAACATTATTATGGCACTGTGCAAAAGTTTGGGCACCCTAAGAGGTCCAAAGTCAAAGATTATTTTTACAAGGTTTCAGACCTTAATCAGTTTGTTAGATCTGATGCATGGCAACAGCCGTCATTAGTAAATGTCAGCTGGTGCCAATTTCAAAGCTTTACAAATACTCTGACTCTTCAAACCTTGTGCACACACTTGTGGACACTCAACAACCATGGGTTCATCTAAACAGCTGTGTAAGACTCTGAAAATGAAAGTTATTGATGCCCACAATGCAGGAGAAGGCTACAAGAAAATAGCAAAGCGTTGTCAGCTTGCAGTTTCCACAATGACAATCTAATTAAGAGATGGCAGTTCAGGGGAACTGTGGATGTCAAGATGAGATCTGGAAGACCAAGAAAACTCTCAGAGAGAACTGCTCATGCGCTGGTCAGAAAGACAATCAAAACCCCCATTTGACTGCAAAAAAACAGCAGGAACATTTAGCAGACACAGGAGTGGTGGTGCACCGTTCCACTGTGCAGCGATGCTTGCACAGACAAGACCTTCATGGAAGAGTCAGCAGAAGAAAACCTTACCTTCGTCCCCCATCATAAAATCCAACGTCAGAAGAATGCAACAGTATATCTACAGAAGCCTGATGCGTTTTGGACTGATGAAGTTAAAGTGCTGTGGACTGATGAAGTTAAAATAGGACTTGTTGGCCACAATCAGGCATGTTTGGAGAAAAAAAGGAGCAGCATTTCATGAAAAGAACACCTTGCAAACTATTAAGCATGAGGGTGGATCTATCATGCTTTGGGGTTGTGTTGCAGCCAGTGGCACAGGAAACATTGCATGGGTGGAGGGCAGCAAATGGCTTCTACAACAGGACAATCCTAAACATACCTCGAAATCCACCATGGACTATCTAAAAAGACGCAAGCTGAAGGTTTTGGGATGGTCATCACAGTCACCTGATTTAAACATCATTGAAAATTTGTGTGTAGATCTTAAAAGAGCTCTGCATGCAAGACGGCCAAAGAATATTACAGAACAAGAAGCCTTTTGCAAGAAAGAATGGGAGAAAATACCAAGTACAAGAATGGAAAGACTTTTAGCTATAAAAAGTGTTTGCAAGCTGTGATATCTACCAGAGGAGGTCTTACCAAGTACTGATTATGTAGGGTGCCCAAACATTTGCAGAGTGCCACAATAATGTGTTTATCTTTTATCTTTGTTCAATTTATGACATAAGTAACTATGCATCAGTATTTTCAGGGAATATTGTGCATTTTTTCCATTTCCTAGAGTGACTGTTTACATCTTTTCAATTAAAAAATGACCAAAATATGTTATTTATTGAGGGGTGCCCAAACTTTTGCATAAGCCTGTATGTCTAATGTGTTGGCCAGTCCTTTCATTGTTGGCCTTGAAAAATACAGTAACATACAAGAAGCTCCCACTATTCATGCCGTTACAAAAATCATTGGCTAGACAATACAATAGCAGGTCTACATTTCAGGGACGTTTAATTGATTAGCAAATTAATCAATAATAATCAGCCATATGTCCAATACAGGGACTAATTGTCAACCATGCATCTCAACAAAATAATTTTTTGGTGATCCTAAATGTGTAACAATAGGAGACTTATGCAGTGTAACTTATAGCTTGAGTAAGCGTGCATAGTACTTTAGGACAACAAGCTCACAGGTAATTTGAATATTGATGGAAAGTTAATTTCTTCTTTGGTTCCAAGCTAAACAAGGCACTTCGAGCGTAATCATTTACCAGGTAGGACCTGCACCTTGTTTTACCGAAAGTCCAGCAATAAGCAAACTAGACCAGTGTTTCTCAGTCCTGCTCCTGGAGTACCACCTGCCAGAGTTTTCGGTACCACCTTCATTATCAGACCATTAAGAAACACCGGATGCTGATTAAGGTCAGGCTGGAGTGAAAACTTCCAAAACAGGATTGAGAAACTGTGAAATTGGCAAAGCATGGCAGATAAATAGATAGATATCCACAGGAAAAACTTGCGAACTCCATATGTAGGGCTGGGAAGAACCCAGAAGGGGTGAGGTGACAGTGTTAGCCACTGACCCACTGAGACAGCCATGGCTAACACCCACTGTTAATACCTAAGTAATGAACGTCATTAGCAAAGCACAAACTCATATCATCTCGAGGACATAATCCTTCTGATTCGCATTAGCAAAGGATGGATCTATCATTTATATCCATCCATGTAAATTTCTCATCACTATATGAGTGATGAGATATTGACAGTGGACCTGCAAAATGAAGAAAAGGCAGATTCACGTCTCACAGATATAGCTGTAATTTTAAATTTGGGCGATCAGCAGGAAGATCATCATCCTTAGCAGGGCTGTTGTTCTGCAGCGAGGTCTTCCCCTCGCTAACTTTGCTTCTGTTTGGGCTCTAGCTGCACTGGCTAAGCTGTTTGTGTGTGTGTGTGCAACGCTCAGTTTTCATAACCATGATTCCTGTTGATGGACGGACAATGGGCTCACACCCTGTTCAGACAACCATGCACAATATTGCAATAGCTTCATTTTATATAAGAACCACCCTGACACGCACTGCTTCACCAGCACCGGGTAGGCTTCATTTTAAAAACACAATAATCGGCTGTACATCTGCATCTTAATTAAGAAGGTATTGGAATTAGCCGTCAGGACGGCAGACATTTTCGTACGGGGGATTTCTAATGCTAACGAATAGACACATTTAACCGCGCTTTCAGTGGTTAACATTCCTGCTTTGATTTGGCAAAAGTGCAAGTACCCGCTGAAAACCAAACTTACCGAGAAAATGCATCCCGGAACAAAAACCCGATGCACCTAATTATTAGCAGGAAACCCAGCCGGTTTTAAACATGCCTGCGGCTGTGTAATGTACCACTTCCCCATAGCGTCTTTAGGCTATTCTCGGGTCTCTGTCATGCCGGCTGCAGGCCTGCAGCAGGCGCGCGCCCGGACCAAGCTGCTGCACCTGAGAGCTCGCGGTCAGGTCAGAACACCGGCAGGCGCGAGCCGGGGGCTGCACGCGCCGCCCACCGCGTCGCCAATCAGCTGACTAACTCATGACAGGCCCCGCCCGGGCTGGGCGCGCATGCGCGCTGAGTACGCCTGCAGCAGAAGGAAGATGGCGGCGTCCTGCTGGTGAAGGCATCGCACGATCGACTGAGCCACGGCGCCGGACTGGGGAATTAAAAACAACGGCCGCTCACATCGGAGGGAGGGGGGGCCGCAGGGACGGAAACGAATCACGACTGGTAGCGGCTGTCTAGGTAAAAATGCCGTGGCGTTTGCCCAATGCATCGCACCCCCTCTTCATTCCCGGCTAAGTCTGCCTGCACCTTCCTCCCCTCCTGTCTGCGCTGGCTCGCCCGCCTGTTGTCCGACAGCCCGCGTAGCCGGGCAGTAGTCCGGCCCTCCGCTTCCCCGCTGAGACTGAAATGCACAGTATGACAGCTGGGGTGCCGGCCGGGCACCTCCCCGCCGGCCCGGTCCGTACAGGGCCTGCTCGGCTCTCTACACTTTGGCTTAACTTATTTAATCCTAGTGTCGCTCACGTCTGCGATGCCGCCTGTCTGCATCCCACAGTGCCCCCGGTAACCCCGAGGAGATCTCTGCA
This sequence comes from Petrocephalus sullivani, assembly GCA_026780845.1. Taxonomy (NCBI): domain Eukaryota; kingdom Metazoa; phylum Chordata; class Actinopteri; order Osteoglossiformes; family Mormyridae; genus Petrocephalus; species Petrocephalus sullivani. Next base: position 25,254,639 of record JAODKM010000001.1, read on the forward strand.
CGACGACGTCTGTTTTAGAGCCGTATTGCTGCTGTGTGTTATTCACGCTGGGATCGTGCAGATGGACCCGCCGGCGTCCGTGTCTGTCTCTGCGGCCCGAGTCGCGCCTTCGGCAGCCTGCCTTTGCTCCGATGCCGGTGGCTTCCCTTTCTGCCGCCGTTTTATTAGCTTTCCTTGGGAAAGTTTGGGAGGATGGAAGGCGGCTTCCCCCCCGTGAGTGGATCCCATCCAGGCAGCCCGCAGGTCGGCTTCATGCGCACTTGGGTTAGTTTTACTCCAGAGGGGGCAGGATCAGTTTCACCTCGTCGCCTCGTTTGTTCCCAGTTTCGGAAGTAGAAAAGAAATAAACGAAACTTAGAGACGATTCGACTTACTGACGCGTATTGTTGCATTTTGTGTGCTTCGGAATCAGGGGGTGGGATGAATGTATAAATAATCCCCCCCCCAGTCCGTTAAGTGGGACCTAGGTTTAAAAGAACAGGTTGGATTCAGTTAGCCTGCAGCTATGTAGAAGTGCTTTTTTATTTAACATGTTGCGAAGTTGCTTGGCTTGCTTACGCTAATCATGGTGTTATGTCAGTCATTACAATCAGCTTTTAAAGGAGCCGATTAGGCTCGTTTGATCCCTAAGAAAAATTATAGGGGAGGAGAGGAACTTAGGGTTTAGGGATCGGAAAGATTTGGACGTTTTTAAAAGTCAGTTTAAGAAGTGAAAATATTATGGTAATGTTTAGTATTTCGATCTCATGTCATTTGAATATGATCGATACGATTAAGTATATAAAATATCAGCATTTTAATAGTGAAGTGTCCAGAGATGTATATGACATTGAATAACGCAAGTATTTAGTTGGATAATAGGGCTGTTACGCCATAAATAGAAATTATGGAAGAATGAAAATACCCCGTCGATAGACAAAGGGCTCTGACATTTACTCGATTACACGTTGTTGTTGTTTTACTTATGAAACATTTCCGTTCACGACATGTTGTGCAGAAATACAGGGCCCGTTGGTTACTACAGTGCTGTCCTCAGCAAATTGTGCTTAGCAGGCTACCCGTAGGCATTAATCAATGCAAGAAGTCTGAAGGCCTTTCGGAGTCACATGACTCTCCCTCCCGCAGGTCCCTCCTTACGGCAGGAGTGTCAGAGCCCTCCTACAATCGTGATGCATTAGTGGCTGGAGTTTTCCTCCACCAGGAAGGCTTTTAAGTCAATTGATCCGAGCCTGACTAGGAGAGTTCTGACTACCTTCTGAATAATTGCAGGTTTTTATTTCCTAGTAAAGCTTTCTAGGTTTATTGCGTGTTATTTTTAACTTTTATATGTCTCTGACTCCTGTAACCATGTGCTGATTGGAAGATGGTAGGAGTGGGGTGTATTTTACTGCAAATGCCGTTTGAGTTTCACCCTTCTGTGTGTTTAATGTAAAGGTTTACCAAGTTCAAGCCCTACAGTGTCTATAGCGAAGCCCCTGTATTTGTTTTTATTCTCACTGTCACCCTCTTATTATAGCTGACAATTTTCCACCTATCCTCTGACACTAGAACCCCTACAATATGAAGTCCGGCTCAAGCTTTGGTCCTTCAGTGCAGGATATTTCCTCCATCTGAGTCGGACGTGAGTTGCATCTCGGTTTGATTACATTTAGGGGTAACTTTTCGGGAAAGCTGTGTTTCCAGACTCAGCTTCCAGCATAATGCATGCTGCCGCCCTCCTGAACGCTGCCAGATGGTGCTGATATTAATGCTCTGTCTGAGCTGCCCGTGCTGCGCTGTCCTCTGGCGGACGTGAGGCATGGCCCAGTGGAACAGCCGTGCTGAGCAGCAATGTGCTGATTTGGCTGTTTGACTGGAAGGAAGAGAAGTCCATTATTTCCAAGATTTCGTCAGTGAGGTTACCATTTAAGCCGGCGCACAAGCGGACGCCTGTGCTTCGCATTTTCTCTCTCTCTCTCTCTTGTCTCCCTCTCTTCCCTCTCCCTCAATCCGTCCCTCCCTTCCACTTTTGTTTCCTGTTGTTTTATTGTGAAACCTGACCCCAGTAAGGAGCATAATGCCTGTCTGATTTAATATAAATGATTGATTTCGCTCTAGCCTTGCTTTGAAGCGACGCCGCGCTGGCCGTACCTGTGAAGCTGATTCGTGGCCTTTGCCCAGTCGCTTTCTGGCTGTTAAGGAGCGAGCGGTTCCTGCGGCAAGCCGTGGTTTGAGGTCCGGTGTCGACACTGCCTTCTCCACTAAGAGTAATCACTGCTTTTAGAGAACCAAATCAAATCAGCCATCTGAAATTTTGTAATTCAGAGAGATCCTCCGTCTGGATGCAGCGTGGGGCTCACCGGGTCAGGACTCAGTGACTGTGATTGGGACCTCAACGGTTCAAATACAGAGCTGGCAGAGTGACGCCACTTTTGGGTCTATGAGCAAGACCCTTAACCCCCAAATGTCTCCAGGGACTGTATGACCCTGCTTTCAAGTACATGTCACTTTGGATAAAAGTCAGAGCTAAGTAAAGGAATTTAAATTGTTTTGTGTTCGTTTGTGTTAATGGAAGTATGTAGAGCTGTAGGTAGTGTGGCGGTTCTAAAGGTGGTCTAGTGCAGTGTTTCCCAACCCAGTCCTCAGGGAATACCGTTTTTGCTTCCTCTTAGTTCCCAGCACACCTGTACCAGGCATTCGGTGTTCCTGATTGGCTGGGAGCTGGGAGGGAGCAAAAATGTGGACTGGGTGATCCTGCTGTTGGATCAGTGAATACCATAGCCCATATTACAGCTGTAATATTGGACGGGAACGTTTGGGTAAGCGACTGAATAAGAAGGAATTTACACTGCATTATCTTGAGTTAGCAGGCTGTTTGGCTTTGTTTTTAAATGGGTTACTGCAATTGTACTATGCAGTTGGCACCGTCAATGTTTTTTTTTTTTTTTTTTTTACACGCCGGTAATATTTTCTTTGGTCAGGCTTATTGCTAGATTCAGGTTACTTATGCACGAGAAGGTGGTGAAAGGGGTGAGATGCCACATTGTAATGTGAGCGGTATCAGTGAAGGCTGTTAGCTCTATGTGTCATTTTCTGTGTTTGTCTGCAGGTATTGCGATCATTAGGTCTCGTTAGAGGTACAGTGCCACTTTCTGGTATGGGGGAGATTGGGAACTTTCAGGGAAGCTGTTGAATGTGGTCACCTGATGTAAAGTGTGTGTCAGCAGCATTCTGGGGGCCTCAGGGCGGGGGACGGAGGGGGTCACAGGTCACATGACCACCAGGACTCCACATCTAGCCATAATGTGGCTGTTGGCCTGGCACTTGTCCATTGGGGTGATGCTCTCGTTTGCTAATGAGTCATTTCTTCTCCTCTAGGTCTTCTCAGAAGATGAATATCCTCAAAGACAACAAAGACCTGGCCTGTTTTTATACCACCAAACACTCCTGGAGAGGAAAGTAAGTGCCCTGTCCGTGTTCATAGTCTCGGCTGCTATTTGCTTGCTATGGTCATTGACGCTCTGACTTTATTGATCGCGGGGGTAATTATTTCTTGGATCTCCAATTCCTTGTGTTTTTTTTGGGCTTTTGAATCTCAATTTTAGACTTAGTCCTGTAGGTCAGGTAGCTGTTTAACTTAATATTTAACTTGCTAAGTCATCAAAGAATGCCTTTATTTCTTCTCCTGGTTTTGTGTTGTAAGTTGCCTTCTGACTGCATTGTCGTCAGAGGGACTTATTCATTATCACTAGATAAGTCGAGGTTTGGTGGTGTGTGGCTTGGCAGGTTAGGACTTTTGGCTTGTAATCGCAGGATCACTGGTTCCGATCCCTGGGTCAGCAGAGATATTTCACCGTAGGGCCCTTGAGCAAGGCTTTTAGCCACCAGCTGCTCTGGGGACTGTCTGACCCTGACCCTGCTTTGTCAACTGCATGTCACTTCAGATAAAAGCGTTTGACAAATAAGTAGGTAGAATTTGTGACTCAGATTTAGAAGCATAAATTTTCAGTGAAATCTTTGATAAGACTTGCACAAAAGCCTTTTGATTCTGAAAAGCCTCCTATTATACCCTTAGGCCTTAAACAAGAGTTGCCATGGATACGTACACGTGCAGCATCAGTGCAGTGATGTGGCCTGTATGACTCTGTTCCTCCTCCTCCAGCTGATCCAGCTCATTAGCTAATGAAGCCACGCAGCTCCCCATGCAACAGAAACAGCTTTTTTCTTTGTGCGGCAGTTTAGCTGGGTATAGCTTATCACTTACATATGTCTGTAAGGGAGCCCTTGTCTCTAAGACAAGGATCAATTTGTCAAGCTAATTGGACTTGTAATTAGAATGCTTAGATGTTCATTTGCGGGTGGTCACCCTACCATCAGATGTTGGCCTCCAATAGCTCCCAATGCATTGCAGGAGACAGACGTGGGTCGCTAAGAAATGCAAAATAGCATAGAGGAGTCTGATGCTTTTGCTGTTAGCTTAATTAGTCTTTTGGTGATCAGTACATTATCCTGTTTTAAGTTATCAAATGCTTTACTGTGTCAGTTTGTAAATTACCAACTTCTGCAGTCCTTTGTCCAGTCTTACCGAACAGATGACACTGGCATGTGATAACTAACCATTCTGAAAAGCGTTTCCTTGGTTACATTTCAAGTTATTGTTGCTTTCTCAAGGCTGGGTTAATGTTGCAATTGACAGTTAAACCAAGGTATATGATTGGTTCATTATATTTGCCTTGCTACTTTAATAGCAAGGCTGCGTGCCTCTAACTGAGAACCTTGATATGTTGGTGTTAATTTCAGGCCTGGCACTTTGCCAAGCCCCAGAGCACTCTGGGAAATCCCTGTTGTCATAAACATTCTCGTATGAGTGAAACAAACTCACCTGAGGCCTGAGCTGGGCTTCACTCCCGTAGCAGTTGGTTGTTCACCTAGAAAAAACTGAATGATTGGCTGGAGAAGATTCAGGGGGAATCCTTGGGAAACGTATAGCGCTGCACTTTCTGAGCGTCTGGAAGATCGTCAGGGATTTTTCTGAAAAGCTGCTCTAGTGTGATTCCCAAGGTCTCTATTCAGTGTTAGACCTCCCTGTTGGACATCCGGGTTAATTGTCACTATTGGCCAGCCCAGCGAATGTTGTTATACCCAGTGGTTTAGTTTCAGGGGTTCAATGTGTCATGTTGTACACAGGGGTGGGTTTGATGTTTCTGGAGGTACCACTTAGAAACTCATTCCACAGATATTGCAAAAACTAAATAAATAGCTCGCAGGTGGAGTCAGAAGATCGTAGTTAGCTAGCTGGTTAGCAGAACATGCTGCTTTAGCATCTCTTAAATAAAGAAGTCATTGATTTAATACTTGGCATAGTGACCATGGCCAGGCAACATGTGTGTTGTGTCCCCCTAACTTGGGCAAGGGGCCGATGTTGCTCTGCTCCTCTTACCAGTGTTGGATTTGTCTTCCTTTAATCATGGGGGGCATGGAATGCTTTAGATCCATTTGTCCTTTTACATGCTTTCCTCTCCAGAAATGTAGTCCTAAACGCCACCCAGCAGAGATCGAGGTGCCAGCTTGAAGAGGTGCCAGGCTCTGTTTACTGCTAAATTAGCCACCGTGGATTAGTGGCCTAGCGGTCAAAGCCGTGCTTGGGGTGGAACCCAAGCCAGCCTCGTCTTGGCAGACGCTGATATTTGAACCAGTGCTCGGAGATGGTCATCACTCATTCCCCGCCGGCAACCGTGAGTGACGTGATGCTGACCCGACGTCGTGGCCAACCTACATCAGGAGCTCCTTTTTAACTCAGCCAGTGGGTTTATGGGTGCATTAGCGCCTCCTGCAGGTTGGGGCATCAGTTGGGGCTTCTTGTTAGTGCTTTCTCTCCCTGAATAAAGGGCACATCTTGCAGGGAGATTCAAGTGTGTCCGTTCTTAACAGCATCCAGAAAAGAACTGCTGTCTTTACTAATGACTGAGTCACTAAATTGGGGGGGGGGAGGCTGCCATAAAATTTAGGACTGGCATCCCATCCCCTGCTCCCTGGGATAGCCTCCAGGCCCCATGTGAACCAGGATAGCAGGATGGATGGATGGATGAGTTGATGGGCGATTAAAATATGAAGGAAATAGTTTTTTATTTGCATTTTGGACTGTAATAGCTGTCAGAATATTCAGGGTGTTTCTCAAATGGTTTTCTGCAGCTCTGTAGGCTGCATGTTGTAACTTACACCGAAGCTTTCTCGTGTGGCAGAATTAATTTGCTATGCATGGATTTTATCCCCATATGCATCTGGATTGAACACTGGAACCCGGTGTTTGATAGTAGTAGTGCTCCAGGTGTGCTGGGGCTTTTTGGCCACGCCTGGGCCATCTTTACTTGTGGATTTAGAGAGTACTAATTCATCCTGCATTATTCTCCATGGAAAATGAAAGATTGATCTGCAGGCCAGACTTATTAATGAATTATAAACAAGTGTTGGGTTGGTACATTCAGATCTCATGCGAGTAGGGATGGGTATCGTTAAGATTTTAACGGTACTACTACTCTTTGTACTAATGTGTAATGCAAAATAAAATTTCACAAAAAATACAGCAATGTTTTAAACATTCCCGATAAGGGAAATATAAAACAAACATAAATTACTTTAATGCAAAGCCTTTAAGCTGACAGATACTCCTCTCGCAATATTACTAAAATCATTATAATAAAATAAAAACGTACACAATCGTTTTTGTTAGTTTTAAGTCTTTCTAACGACTTCTCAGTCCACAATGAGTTTGTGTGCATTTATCTAAAGGTTTTACAATATCACACAAAATAAAAATCTGCGTATCTGCCTGGCAGGCAGGCTGTACTTGATATATATTTAATATCCATTAGTAGACATTGAAGTATCATGTGATTGTGTACGTCTGCTTTTATATCTTACTTATATCTTATTTGTGCGCATACTCTAGCCAATCGGGCAGGGTCCAGCGGATGCCACACAGCCATAAACAGAACAGAGCTTCGCGCATGCGCCCGCAGATAAGGCAGCGACGAGTTTCCCCGTCCATCGCACACGAGAGAGCACTCTAGGTTAACGTTTAAATCAATAACGGAGCTGATCAGATCAACGGAGAGATTATGTTCACAAACAAAAAAAATCTGATTTATTAATTTCTTTTTCTTACCAAAATCAATACCGATAACGCCGGTCTTTCAAAATTTAGCCCCGGGGCCCGTTTAGTACCGGGTTTCGGTACCCGTCCCTACATGCGAGTGGTGAATAGCTGACCTTCTGTTGTAATCATCATGTAGTAGTTATGTCATTTGCACTGGTGCTGCTAAACTTTAAATTCTGATGAAGTTTAGATATTGGCTAAGGTGACACACCGGACGATACTGATAGCTTGAGCTTTAAAGAATATCAGCCAATACCGATATCTTAACTGATGCATTGTTCTTTGCGCTGCCTGGTTTTGTTGGGTGGGGGCATGCACACTGTGCTCGCCCCCTGCCGAATCATGGCTCCCCAGTCTGTTCAGAGGCTGGTGGGGTACCTGCATCACGTTTCCACTCCGAGGGTTCTGGTTGCATGTGCCTGTGACCTTCAGCATCTCCTTCCCAAGCAGTGAGCGTCCTTTCAGAGGAGGTGGCCTCGCACTCCAGTCCTCCGGGGGATTCACAAACGTGCTGGTTTTCGTTCCAGCTGAGCTCTTTTAATTAAAAAGTTTTGCCCTCGTTCAGCTGTTGCCTGCCTGTGTTTAATGGTTGAATCGTGTTGAACCGCAATGTTTTGAATTATCATAGACGTTAATTATAGGCCATTCACTCTCACTCACATTCCAGTGTTCCTTATTCAGAGACGCTGGTCCTTTTTAGGTGAATATTTCTTGAGTTTTTATGTATTTTCTGTGAGGTCATTCTTTCCATTCTCTTTTTTTTTTCTTTCTGTCATTTGTCTGTCTCCCTCTCCTAGTTTGAAGTCCCCGTGAAGTCGCTTGGTGAAACGTGGCTCCCTGATGTCTCGGGTGTCTCTTAGGCGTTCCTTCCACTTCTGCCGTTCAGCGGCTTTTGCTTTCATTTCATCCTTAATCAGAAAGGCAGAGCAGTTGGGGGTTCCTCACTGAACCGCTTTCGGAAACTGAGAAGCTGACGTGTGGAGCGTTTGCTGCGCCCCCCCACCCTTCGGGCCTCTCACGCTTGCCAGGAAACCACAAGAGCTAAACGGACGGCGTGCCAGCCCCCCTCGTGCGAACGTGCTTGCTCTGGTGGTGCACTGGTGCACGGCGGGAGTGGTGCAATGGAGGTGTGTGTGGATCCCCGGCCGGTGGTAGGGTACAGGGGCCAACTGGACTTAGCACCTAGTCGAAGGATGCCCCCCCCCCCCGATACTGGTGGGAAGTAGCAGTCAATTAAGTCAATTAGCTGTCAATAAGTCAATTATCTGTGTGGCTCTAGTTACAGAAGCAAGGATTTTTTTTGAAGGTAGGAGGCATGATTCTTACAGAGGGGCCATATTTCATATCATGGGGCGAAACTTATCATTAGCCAATGATATGCTTTGAATTGTTGAGTGACAGGGATAGTGGCCCCCAGAGTATCAATCAGCTTTCAGTCCTAATAGCCCCGCCCCTGTCTCCTCCTATAGACTAAACTTACCTGCAGCATGTTTGTCCTCAGTTTAAACTCACTGAAGGAGCACTGAGATGATAAACACGTGTGTCCACGCGTGCCTCAATAAAGACACAGACCTTCCCGGTGACTGATCGCTTTGTGGTTCCACATTTTTATTCTTGATTACTTTGGACGAATTGCGGGTTATTCTGAAAAAGTTTAAAGGCTCTTTTCCGAAAAGTGAGAGACCGTTGCTTTGTGTAAAGCTGCTATTAGCCGGGCTTATCCGTATTCCCACTCTAAAGCCGTATTACCAGTTTTCATTGTACAGATCTATGCTAGCAAGATGAATGCCTGTGTGCCTGCTGCAGCCTGCGTCGCATTTAAACTGCTGCTGCATCTATTTTTGCATTTGTGCTTGGTTGCCTAGTTGGTGCATTTTTAGTCCCATTTGTATAACATTTTCTTGGGCGGTTGTCTTGAGTTACTGCTGTGGGGTTTGTTTTGAGTTTTAAACCCACAGCTTTCTGGTTATGAGTGTCTTTTATCGGATGGTGAAAAAAGTAAAAAAAATATATATATATATATATATTATTTTTTTGAGGTATGGCTGTAAGAGTGCTCCTTACCTGTTGAGTGGGAACCTTACTTTGATTTCCACAGTAGGTTTCTACTGTTGATTTGTAGAATTTTGCTTTGAATCCAGGAAAAACTTAATTTCATCAAGCTGTATTTTGTCATGTTTGGTTGCTAAATACATGCATGTAAATGCATTACAATGCAATGATTGTCCTTTGCTTTCTGGACAGAGACGCAATAATTTGAAATTGTTTCAGGTGCTTCATGCACCTGCCGGCACCTGCTTTCACCCACTACCCTTCCCGGTGTTTTAAACCCATACTGTATGTATAGCTAGGCATTTTGCTGCTTAGTATGGCAGATCTTCAGGTTTGATCCCACAACCTCCTGGTTACTAGTCTGTCTGTTGAGAGACTGTGTATGAGGAAATGGAAACTGGAAGGGAGTCTACTGGTGAGTAAAAGGAGAAAGAAGAGCGGCAGGGAGAGGCAGAGGCGGGTCACTGGCCCAGAGAGGTCTCGGTGACGGCATCGTGGAGAAACCCAGCATCCGGGGACCGCTGAGGGGCAGGGGGAGGTCTCGGTGACGGCGTCGTGGAGAAACCCAGCATCCGGGGACCGCTGAGGGGCAGGGGGAGGTCTCGGTGACGGCGTCGTGGAGAAACCCAGCATCCGGGGACCGCTGAGGGGCAGGGGGAGGTCTCGGTGACGGCGTCGTGGAGAAACCCAG
>JAODKM010000001.1:25295730-25310074 GCA_026780845.1 Petrocephalus sullivani
ACTGATAGTCCCCTCCCCGTAGCTGTTTGTATTTTCCTTTTGTGGGTGCTCAAATTTTGTTGGGGGAGGAGGTGGGGGGGGGGGGGGGGGGGGGTATTTTACGCCTGTATTCCAGCTTCACACCTCCACTCTCCTGAATTCTCATCTGGCCCTAACTAGAATGCTCTTCTCTGCCTGTGTTTTGGGGGGCAGTGGCAGGGATTGGAACCCCCTCAGGCTGCTTCCTACAATATGCTGCAGGCTCACAGTGACCTTGACTGGAGTACTGATGTAGGAACATAAGATATAAGGAAGAATTTTCAATATGTAGAGCCGTGTTTCTTGAGCCATTCCTCTGGGACCCCCAGATAGTCTACTCCTGTACACCTGACCAGGTATTCGCTGGTCTTGATTGGCTGGGTTGAGGAACACTGATGTGGAGTATTTATTAAGTATGCTAATGTATAAGTATTACCGGACCAGTGGAATGTGGGGCCTGTTCTGTTGCAGATGTACATGCTGCTGATAGGCCTTCCTCGCTCTCGCTGACCTCCTCTCTGGCTTTTCCTCACGCACTGGCTGCCTTCCTCTCTGTGTCCCTGTGTGTTCCTCAGAGCAACGTGCTGGAGGCGTCTCCCGACATGAAGCGGGAGAGTGAGAAGGAGTGGTACTTCGGGAACGCCGACAAGGAGAGGAGGGGGCCCTTCAGCTTCGAGGAGGTGCGTATGGATCAGTGCTGCAGAAGCCGCACTTGCCGGCTGGGAGCGTCTCGCCCTGCCTCGGAGACCGATATCACTACCCTAATAAATATGTAAATATTGTGCCTTGCTGATTTTGGTTCTTCTGTGCTTTTACATAGATTTTTATAGCTCTGTTTCCAATACGCTCTGGAAACATTGATTAGCTGCTAATTGAATCTGCTTATCGATCACCTGCTACGGTAAACGTTCTTGTGACTGAGGAAAGTGCCGGATACTGGAATGTTACACTTGGAGAATCACTGAATGAGAACATTTCTCACACTTAATTTAATCTATATATGCATGCACACTGATGATTTATTGTACTGTTATTTTAACTCAAATAAAAGTATGCATGCCTCTCTGTAGGCCCGTGCAGGAACTGTCATATGAATCACTCCAGAGTTTCTCAATCCTGCCTTTTTCAGCCCAGCCAGACCTTAATTAGCATCAGGTAGTTCTAAATGGCCTAATAATGAAGGTGGTATGTTATAAGCAGTGTGGGTTTGAGCAAAAACAGCAGGAGTGAGAAACTTTTTTTCTATTTTGCTTTTCTTTGTCATTCTTTGTTAGTTTCACGTACCTTTTAATAGAATGGTATCATAATTTTATTATAAATTTAAAATTTTTATACAGATTTTTAAAAATTGCTCCCTTTACTTGAATGTTGCATATGAGAGCTTTTACTGTAACTGGCTGGCTTTTGTTGTAAATTACTGCCCCACAGATGCAGGAGTTCTGGAACCAGGGCACGCTGACGGCCAAGACACGGTGCTGGGCTCAGGGCATGGACGGCTGGCGCCCCCTGCAGGCCATCCCACAGCTGAAGTGGTGCCTGCTGGCCAGTGGGCAGGCGGTGATGAACGAGACGGACCTGGCCACCCTCATTCTCAACATGCTCATCACCATGTGCTCCTACTTCCCCAGCAGGTAGCCCTCCAGCTCGTCGTCGTTAATTACCCTGGCAGCGCAGTTAATTACCGTGGCAGTGCAGCATGCAAACCAACATGCCCTGTCGTCTTTGAGGATAGGGTCGAGCAACCCTCTGTTAGACCCTGAATGTATGATTGTGCAAATATGTGTGTGCAAATATCACATACAGATATTCTGAATAAATCATTCACTATGAAATGTCACTGTAATTGTCTAACGCCTGAAATGTTTGACGTGTGTCTGCTCTGTTCTTTATAGCACGAGTCAAGTAAGCATTACACAGCAATAGTTTGCAGCCTTTTCTGTGTCACAAAGTTACATTTCACCTAATAAGTTACTAAATCACTTTTATTATTGTTTTTTAACATGACAACCGAGAGGCTGACAGGAAAACCGTTTCTGTTAATGTTAAGGGCCAAAGATGATGGTGTATCTATTTATCCATCGTACCAGGGACCAGGACAATGCAATTATCAGGCCTCTACCTCGGGTCAAGAGGTTAATCAGTGACAATACCTGTCTGCCTCACATTGTTCAGGTATTTATGTTCAACAACAATCACCCGAGAATATCGTGGTCTTTGTGCTTGGAAGTATAGCTGTGTTCATGATCACACTTTTCATTTAGTCTGACCTTTACACTCTGGCTCTGTATTCAGCTGCTGCTGACCTTTGACCCCATCCTGGTGGAGAAGGTGGCCAATGTGATGTACCTGGTCATGCAGGACAACCCCAACCTACAGCGGCTCTACTTGACTGGAGTTTTCTTCTTCATCATGATGTACACGGGGTCCAACGTTCTGCCTGTAGCCCGGTGAGAGCGCATGAGAGTAGAGTGCCCCCCACAGGGCTCCCAAGAACTTTTGGCATGCCACTGTGGTATCCTATGGCTAACCAGCAATCACATCAGGGTGATCGAACACTTTGACAAAACCTGTAAAATAAGGAACACTCACTGTAGTTCAGTTGAATGTGTCTTGTGTGTCGTGATTACTCTTAACTTATAAAAAGATCAGAAGGTCTGGCCGCCTAGCTAGTGTATCGCCAGCTCTGGATTATGAGCACCGCCCCCCCCACCAGCCTGCTTAGGAAGCTGTGGTCCAGGTCTCTGCGGTTTTGTGACGCTGCTCTGCTGACTCATTGTCAGTTTATGTGGCACGCCCGTCCGATCGCCCCCCCCGATCTGTCGCCTCGCTGGTCTCGTCCTGCTCAGTTTTATCACCTTGTCATCTTCTTGTGACACGCTGATTTTGTGTGCTTCTGTTCCCTCCAGGTTCCTGAAGTACACGCACCTGAAACAAGCCTTCAAGTCAGAGGAGGTGAGTTCGGAGAGAGAGAGGGAGGGAAACCATATTGTTCCCTTGTTCCAAATTCCCTTGTTGCAGCAGGGAGTCACCTTAACAACAAACAACTTAATTATAAAGAATTATAAATAGACAATAATAACAACACAAAGCTGCTAAACATTATAGAAATATTAAAAAGCAGAATGATTTAATTTATGCACATTCTCATGACACACAACATTATTGCACATGTGCCAGAATTAGTATATCGAAAATACGGCTCTTACACAAGTAGTATTGCAGTAGATCATTGTACCATCGTAGTGCACATCAGGGAATAAGGTTGAACAGTTTAGCGAAACACAAATGAACAGTATTGTACATCAATGAACAGAGTGTATGTTTAAAAAGTGTGATTTGTTGTAAGGACAAATGACCTACAGAACAGTCTCTTTACACATGATGGTACAGTGCTCTAACTCTTACACCTCAATTCCACGACCGGTGACCTCCGGGTCAGGCCAAAGGTCAGGACGTGGTCCAGCGCAGTGTCCTGGGCCCCGTGCTTCCGGAGGCCATGGTGTGCTACCTGGAGAACTACGAGGCAGAGCGCTTTGCAGAGATCTTCCTGGGCGAGTTTGACACCCCAGAGGCCATCTGGAGCAGTGAGATGAGGTGATGCTGGGGTCCTCACCAGGACCCCACCCTGTGGCATCTGCACACATGCCTGAGTGCAGAGAGGCCTCTGTGCTTCAGGTTCTCTTATTTTAGGCTGGCCCACACAGCTTTGCAGAGAAGGGTGTTGCAGCAAAGATCTGAAATAAATGTGAAAATAGTTTCTGATTTGAAAGCTCAACTGATGCACTTGATTTCAGATCTGCTGCCCACCTCCTACTACTGTACAAGCTCTTGTATCTGGCCTTCAATTAGCAGTATTTACTCTATAAAACCTTATGCACAGCTCCTGTGCATGCCTACAGAGTGGCACACTTTAGCGGTCTTTTCAGTTGCCCTCGCTATCATTTACCTCACAGTCTCTTGTTTTGTATTGAATGTCAGACTTCATCCACATTAACTATAGTGGTCATTGGCATGTGTGCATGCATAAAATCAGTGTTGTTCAAGAGCACCATTTAACTATCCAGCAATGCCTCAGGCCCGAGGCTGGCAGATACGAGACCCTTTACTGTATGTGAAATGCCCACCATACGTGAACCGACACTAACATCCCCAGGACCGGTACTCGGAGTGTTGATCACAGTGTCCTATGTGCTGTCTTCAGACGGCTGATGATTGAGAAGATTGCTGCCCATCTGGCCGACTTCACGCCCAGGCTGCAGAGCAACACTCGGGCGCTCTACCAGTACTGCCCCATCCCTGTCATCAGCTTCCCTCAGCTGGACTACGAGCTCTTCTGTAACATCTACTACCTCAGACATCTATGCGACGAGACCCGCTTCCCCAACTGGCCAATCCGAGAGCCTGTACGTCGACCACCCGTCTCGCTCGTAAAACTCCAGTCTGCGTTTTTAAACTGGCTTGATAAAGAAACATTTATACTTCTGTGCACTTGGGTTCGAACCTCCACCACGGCTCTACATGTGTGGAGTTTGCATGTGCTCCCTGAGTCATCGTGGGGTTTCCTCTGGGTACTCTGGTTCCCCAACCACACTCCAAAAACATGCTGAGGTGAATTGGAGCTGCCAAATTTTCCGTAAGTGTGTCTGTGTGAGCGGTGTGCGAGTGTGCCCTGTGGAGGGGTGGCTCCCCATCTGGGGTTATTCCCTGCTGAGTTACTCTAGCTTCTGGGATAGGCTGCTTATCATATATACACACACACGCACGCATATGGGTTTTTTTTTTTTATTGCTCCTGGTGCTCCCCCTGCAGGTGAAGCTGCTGAAGGACGCCCTGGAGGCCTGGAAGAGAGAGGTGGAGAAGAAGCCGCCCTCTATGTCTATAGATGACGCTTATGAGGTCCTCAACCTGCCCAAGGGACAAGGACCGTAAGTCACGTCTACATCTTTGCGGAGGCTTTTTAATTTCATTTCTCTTTCTAGGCAGAAACGATTCGTGTTACTGACATCCTGCTTTTGGCAAATTTCTGTATAATTAGTGCTTTGTCACTGAAATAATGAATATGTTTGAAGAACCTGTTGTGGAAAGTCAGCATCGAGGTGACAGTGTCAGTTTTGGTGTTTATCTACAGGCATGACGAGAGTAAGATCAGGAAGGCCTACTTCAGACTGGCCCAGAAGTACCACCCAGACAAAAACCCAGAGGGCAGGGTACGTCCTCGTTCATCTTTGGCTTTGTTCTCAGCTGTCAGAATTGGACAGCGATGTCCAGGATCTGTTCATCTTAATGTTTTCTGTCTAGACTTTTACTTAATTGGCACTAGTCTGTACATTTACTGTGAACAAACATCGTTTGGGTGCTTTCTATTATGGGAATATCATTAAAAGCACCATACTGTGGGTGTAATGAAGGGTGGGTTGTGGTTACAGTTCTTTGCTGTTGTTGGATAGCAATGGGGCAGGCAGGTGGTATAGTAGCTAGGGATGCAACCGTGTAATCAAAAGAGTCCCCGACCTGCAAGTATCGCTGGGGTACCCTGAGCAAGGTACCCTCCCCAAGCACTGCTCACGTAGCTGCCCCCTGCTGTGTCACGATGTCACATGGGTTAAATGCAGAGGACACATTTCATTGTTTCATGCTGTGGTGCGTCAACAATAACGATTAAGCACCTTTACCTTCACTTCAATGTTTCCCCCACCCTCCCAGGACATGTTTGAGAAGGTGAACAAAGCCTATGAGTTCCTGTGCACCAAGTCAGCCCGAATCATTCATGGACCTGACCCAGAGAACATCATCCTCATCCTCAAGGCCCAGAGCATCCTCTTCAACAGGCACCGGCAGGGTTCGTCCACCTTCTCCTGGCACTGCCTAGCTCCCTTTCCGTCCGTTGTCCTTTTGTCCTTTCATATGTCCATTTGGTCGGTCCCGTCTCCCGTGTTGTGTCAGGTCTGCCTTTCCTAGTCCATCACCACCCATGTCCTGTCTTCTCTCCCAGCTGAACCTGGATTCCGTCAGGACGTTCTTGTTAATGAGATTCAGCCCCCTGGCCGTTTTATTGCCGACGATTAAGAGTCTGAATTGAATTCATTATACTTAATGAGATGGTGGGAGTAGGAATCCCCGATCGGGTAACCCTGTCTATAGACCTCTTTCTGCATCTCACGCCTGGCTCCCGCTGTGGCGGCCTTACTCTTGATATCTGCTGGCTCTCCTACAGAGCTGGAGCCCTACAAGTATGCCGGCTATCCCATGCTTATCAAGACCATCACCATGGAGACAGGTGACGAGCAGCTCTTCTCGAAGACCTCCCCGTTGCTCCCCGCTGCCACAGAGCTGGCCTTCCACACAGTCAACTGCTCAGCGCTCAACGCCGAAGAGCTGAGGCGGGAGAATGGCATTGAAGTAAGGCAAGCGGCGGCGATGCGTCGGTGTTGACTTTTTAATTTCTGTTTTGTTGCTCCCCCATTGATGTTTGTAAATGAAAGCCATCGTTTGGACTGGTCATCTCCTCCTATCACTGCTGTCTTCTGGAATGAGATCCACTTCTCTCATCTGCATCAATCTTCTCTCGTTCTCTCTGTGCTGCAGATGCTGCTGGAGGCCCTTACCCGATGTGTGGCTGTGCTCACTGCCTCCAGCAAGCTGGAAGACATGGCTGTGCAGGTACGATGCCAAGACCTGGTCCTGCATCACTGTCACAGTGACAGTCTTCCTTTTTCCAGTTCATTGTTTAGCTCTGTTTCTCAAGTCTACTCGGGTGGGATTTGTCATACCATCCAAAAACAGGTATACAGTGGTGCAAAATATCGTTCCCCCCAGAACCATAGTGCAACACACAAACAACAATCCACAAAGGGAGAGTTCCACAGTACTTAAAGTTGCTTAAACCCAGTCTAGGGTCAGACCATAACATAAGGAGAATGACAACCTGTAAAACTGAATGCAAAGATTTATTGTGGTATTACTGGTTAGTTAGTTAGAAGTCAAGTATTTACAATATTTCCAAATCAATGGCAGTAATAATGCTAGTTTTACACAGACTTCAAAAGGAACAAACACTGTTTAATATAACACAAGTAGGTGAACGTACAGGGCAGGTGTTTAAGACGGTTCAGTAAGCTTTCTGGACAAATACACAATGACAAACTACGAAACAACAGGAAGCAGAATTAGGACCACACAAAGCAGTCATACAGTGGAGCTGCCACTTACTCCCTGATGGGCTTCAAACATCTTCTGAAATGGCATCACCTTTGGTGGGCACCAATCTTCTTTCCCTGGCTCTTCTGCGATCCACCAGCAAGTTGTCGGTGACATCTTCTTGAGAGGGGGAACCACCCACACAAAATCGAAAGTACAACAGAAGGGCGTAACAAGCTGCAAAAATGTATATATACGTCCATCCATCCATCCATCCATCCATCCATCTATTGTCTTATCTAGCTCCAGGTTGTGGGGGCAGCAGTATAAGCAGAGACCTACCTCTCCCCAGCCAGCTGCTCCGGGAGGGGGAGGGATACCAGGGCACGCCCGGGCCAGTCAAGAGAGTCAATCTCTCCAGTGTGTCCAGGGTCTGGCCATGGTCTCCCGCCTTGTTTGGACATAACTGCAGCCCCTCCCTAGAGAGCAATCATAGATACTTTCCTGAACCACCCCAGCTGGTACCTTTCAATATGCAAGGGTCTATATGCAATGGGTGTACTTGAACTCTTCCTGAATGCCCAACTCTAAGACTGACCTCAGAAACTTTTTGACTTAAACTCAGGTAAAACATATAGATAATATAATCCTGAGCATGAGCAGTAAAGTGTTCAAAGTTGCGCAACATTGGAGGTTTTTTTTTTTTGTGTAGGTTTGAGTCGTAAGCCCGCCCAAGTTGGCTTCTGTGGACTTCAGACGAAAGTGACTATTTGCTCATGCCTCTCCCAGGTCTGTGGGCACATCTGCAGGTGCTTCAGTGTGGCAGCACAGTTCGAAGAGTGCCGGGAGAAGATCATCGAGCTGCCCAACATCATCCGGGATCTCTGCCACGTGCTTTACTACGGAAAGGTGAGAACAGCTCTATCCCCTTGAAGGTGGAGGCTGGATTTTTCCCTGGGGCTGGTGTCTCCTCACTCTCACATTTGCCCCCCCCCAGGGCATCCCCCGCATGGCCACCCTGGCAGTGCAGTGCGTCAGCTCCTTCGCCGTGGACTTCTTCCTGCAGACGCACCTCTACCATGCTGGCGTGCTCTGGCACCTGCTGGTCAACCTCTTCAGCTACGACTACACGCTGGAGGAGAGTGGCATCCAGAAGAGCCAAGAGACCCATCAGCAGGAGGTGGCCAACAGCCTGGCTAAGTATAGCCTGGTGGCCCTCAGTCGGCTTGGTGGCTACAGCACGGGCCAGGAGGGGGAGACGGCAGACGGTGCAGAGGAGACCCCCCCAGAAAACCCCACCATCAGGAAGAGCCTAGCTGCCATGCTCACCCCCTACATCTCCAGAAAGCTGTCCTCTGGCACACCTGCTGAGGTATTCCCGGAAACAGAGGGACTTTAGCAGCAGAGATGCAAGGTTGTCTCACATTCATCCAGACACATCAAAGGCTGGGATTAGGGGTTAAGTTTAGGTGTTAGTTTTAGGATTGATATAATGGCAGACCTTGTGAAAAATAAGGCTCCTAGCAATAGAAGCCAATAGAAATCTGTCCCATAGTGTTAGGTCGCTGTCATTGGTCCGGCTACAGAGTGATCTGTAGGCGACCTCATCGTCGTCTGGTCTCTCAGTCCGTTATGTTTGGTCTGTTCCCTAGATATTAAAGCTGCTCAACAGTAACTCAGAAAACCCCTACTTAATCTGGAACAATGGGACACGGGCCGAGCTCCTGGAATTTCTGGAAAGCCAGCAAGAAAGCCACATCAAAAGGGTGAGGGCCGGCGTGAGGCTCAGAGAACATTTATCTGTATTTCAACGTTGCATGGAAACTGAATCTGCCTGAACTGGTGATACTTAAGGTAGTTCTGCTTGTCACGCAGAGCGAGTGTGATAAGAGCTTCGGCTCCGAGTTTGTGTTCAATGACCACAGCAAGGAGCTGATAGTGGGCGAGATCTTTGTGAGGGTCTACAATGAGCAGCCAGCTTATCCTCTGGAGGTCAGTAGCCACACTCATAGCTTCTGCATTGCCATGTACCCACCAAACATTTTATCCGGCACATTATTCATTTTTTATGCCCCTACCCCCTCCATCTGCCGTAGTACCCCAAGGTGTTTGCTGCTAGTCTGCTGGACTATGTGGGCTCTCAAGCCCAGTACCTGTGCACCCTGCTGGCCATGACTCAAGCCAGCAAGGTAGAGTCCCAGCAGCATGCCCAGAGGCTCAAGTGGGCCGAGATGGCCTTGGAGGCTCTCCGTAACGTCATAAAAAACAACCCAGGTAGGTACCGGTACCCTCATGTCGACATGCACAATATGACAGGTAGATGCATACAAGGGCACAGTCAGCACTTCAGTATAGCGCAGGTGGCGTTGCCTTGGGTAGGTATGGAAGCATTGCCAAACACACCAATCCCTCACGACTGTCGTGTTGGTTGACCTTGCCACCCAACCATTTACAGGGTCTGAGTCAGAGTGCATCGGACACTTTAAGCTCCTCTTCTCCCTGCTACGAGTCCATGGGGCAGGCAAGGTCCAGCAGCTGGCTCTAGAGGTACTGCAGTTACCTTCACCCACATATAAGACTACTCTACCACACACTATTGACTGCTCTCTGACTCCTCATTCTAAAATGCCTTTTTTTTTTTTTAAATCATGTTTAGTCTGCTCAGTTGTATCGTATGAACTTTCCCAACCTCAGGTTGTGAACACTGTTACCAAGAACCAGGACTGCGTGAGCAATATTGCAGAGTCTCTCGTGCTGTCCAACCTACTGGTGCTTCTCCATTCTCTGCCATCCAGTAAGACCTTGCTCACATTTTTACCTCCTCGGCCAGTAAAATGCAGATTCCTTTTTCAGCGATCTTACTGATCCATCTCTGTTCCTTTTACTCGCATCATTGTTCTTGTCCGGATTTAGGCAGACAGCTAGTATTGGAAACCCTGTATGCCTTGACGTCCAGTACGAAGATCATTAAAGAAGCCATGGCTAAAGGTGAGCACAGTAGCTGTGTGGCTAAGCTAACTTTGCTGGGAGAACTCCATGCTGGGAAAAACCTTGTTCCTTTTATCCGCAGGTGCACTGATCTACCTGCTGGACCTCTTCTGTAACTCCACGCACCCCCAGGTGCGCTCCCAGACCGCTGAGCTCTTCGCTAAGATGACCTCTGACAAGCTAGTGGGACCCAAGGTGAGATGTGGCGTGTGACACCGTGTCTGTGCCAAGTCGGATCGCTGACAAATCTAAGGAGCTTGAATGTGAATATTGTTTTGGGAAGGGGTCGTCACTGATCATTCATGTCGAGTTTAATGCCCTCTCCATCTGTGGTTTTGGGGAAACAAGGACTCTTTTACCATTGAGCTGGACTGATTGGATAAGTATATAGATGATTGGTGCCTGTATCTCTCATGAAAGCTCAATATAGTATTACATTATACTATTTAGAGGTGCAGATAGTGACAATGTCAACTTAATTTCTAGATGGATTTTTCTATTACAGGTGGTCTCCAACACTGTACCATTTCTATAAGACAGCCTGAGAGAATGGTTACCTAAGTTTGGTGTCGGTCTAACAACCAATTCCAGCTAAAACTTGAGCGAAGTTCACTTGCAACTTTGCCTTTCTGTCCAGTCAGCTACTGGGACCTGATGAGAACTCGTCTAGCTCTGTTAGAATGTGTCCAAGTCCAGATCTCTCTTAACTTCTGCGCTGCTCCTCTCACCAATCTGTTCTGCACTTTCTCACAGTGTTTCTGTATCCAAGCAGCCTCCTGTTTGATTTTGTCAGCCTTCCTGTTTGGTCTCTCACAGATTTGCCTACCTTTTCTCTCAGGTCCGGTTGACACTTATGCGGTTCCTGCCCTCCGTCTTCATGGAGGCTATGAGGGACAGCCCCGAGGCCGCAGTGCACATCTTCGAGGGCACGCACGAGAACCCTGAGCTCATCTGGAACGACAGCTCCCGGGAGACGGTCTCCACCACTGTCCGGGAAATGATGCTCCAGTACGATGTCCCCTATGGCTCTGTGTCTTACCCCTCACAGTACTCTTTATTGGCCTTCATTGCCTACATCCACTGTTCCTACCTCAACCTGTGGGGACCCCATGCCTTGGTTAATGGCTGTCGATACAAGAAAGTTGGCCTACGGTTGTGTTTTGTAAGCTTTCTGATCACTGGCTCTTCCCTCCCCCATCCAGACACTTTAAACAACAGAAGGATAATCCCGACATCAACTGGAAGGTGATTTTGTGGTTATGGTTTCTATATTGTAGCCATGGCAATTGCTGGGGGTACTTCTTAAAGACATTGTTTAAGTTTATATATGCTCTATCCATGCTCTCATGATCCTTAGTGCTGTATTCTGACATAACTAGGAAATTTTTATAGCATTTATTATTTAGAACATAACACAGATGTTGCAAAGAAAGTCATATAGCCCATTCATATTTATTGTGGTTATTTAGTATCTGTCTGAAATTAAAATTTTAACTGGTGCTGAACTGAGTGAGTTTAGACTGCTCCACTAAACTGGCACTGGCACGACATTTGTGAGACTTATCTGAAGCAAACAGCTCCTCATCAAGCCGAAGATTCACATGTCCATGTTTCTCCAGCTTCCGGAGGATTTCACGGTGATGTACGGCGCCGGGCAGGGAGAGCTGGTGGTGGGCGGGGTTTTCCTCCGCATCTTCATTGCGCAGCCAGGCTGGGTTCTGCGCAAACCCCGGGAGTTCCTGGTATCCCTATTGGAGACCCTGACTGAGCTTCTGGAGAAGAATAACCCCAACGTGAGTGATACCTCCTGGCCCTCACCCTCCCACGCCCCTGCTGCCCATGTAGCCATGTGAGCTCAAAAACGCACGCATCATTATCACCTCTTCTTCCTCCTCAGGGTGAGACCCTGGAAACAGTTACTACAGCAGCCGTCTGCCTCTTCAGCACTCAGACCCAGCTGGCCGACCAGGTCCCGCCACTGGGCCACCTGCCCCGGATACTGGCGGCCATGAATCACAAAAACAACGCCGTGACTAAGAGCTCCATCCGCCTCATCCACGTGCTCTCCGATAATGAGGTAAAGCCAGGGCGCCTCAGCACTGTGTGTGGCAGCCATGCTCCTGGGGACAGCCCTCCTAACTCCTCGTAACTGGCACCTGTTCACAGCTCTGTGTACGCTCCATGGCATCCCTGGACACCATCGGGCCGCTTGTGAGTGGGATGAAGGTCCGGCCTGACACGGTGGGCCTGGCGTGCGAGGCGCTGAACAGAATGTTCCAGAAAGAGCAGACTGACCTGGTGGCCCAGGTACCCCCCCCCCTGCAAATTTGTTTTCCCTGTTAAAAACACAACCTGTGTAATAGTTAGAGATTGCTGTAATTATAGGATTATTTCTACAGAGGGGTCAACCTTTTAACCAATAAGATGTTTTACGTCAGTGAGTGACACACAAAGGGACTAATCAACTTTTGCCCCCTGTGGCCCCGCCCTTCCATACACTCATCCTGTGAATGGATTATTTGCCATGTCTTTGTTTTCTTCTTTGGTTATGACTCTCCCCACTTCTGTGTCCATGCAGGCCCTGAAGGTGGACCTGGTGCCCTACCTGCTCAGGCTATTGGAGGGCATTGGTCTTGAGACCCTGGCGAATCCCTCTGCCACCAAGGCCCAGATAGTCAAAGCACTCAAGTCCATGTCGCGAAGCCTGCAGTATGGAGATCAGGTAAGAATGAGTTGCAACACAGGGCTTAGCTGTTGGCACATGGCACTAGTGAAAAGATCAACCCTTGTAAACAGAGCGGTGGCAGCCTGGCAGATGGTTGTCTCTCTTTTCAGGTCACCGAAATCCTGTCCCGTTCCACTGTGTGGAGTGCCTTCAAGGACCAGAAACACGACCTGTTCATCTCCGAATCGCAGACGGCGGGGTATCTGACAGGTATGTGCTCAGGCCACTCCCTCTCAATCTCATTGGTCCAACCTCTGTCAGCTGTACGCCATCCAATCAGTGGCCATATGGCCCGTGAAGGAAGGTGATGCAGCTCAGTTAATTTGGACACTGTTTAATCACCTCTTGCTGTTACCCTTTGTTCCAACTTTACCTCTGCTGACTCTGTAATTTCCAGGTTACAAGCACAAACGCTGCCCCCATTGGGCAAACTGAGCACTAAGCGATATAGCTCTATTGTGGTATTTGTAGAGTTGTATTACTCCAGTATTGCAGCAAAAAAAACTTAAGATCCAACTTGCTGTAACATCCACATGTGCCCTTTCAAGCATTCATGTCTGGGTACTGCTTATAATGAACATCTTCACAAGGACAGTATGCATATTGTAGAAACTGATTTCTGAACTCAGGGCAGGTAAAACAAACAAAGTTAATGGGTCACTACAGCCCAGAATAGTACAGTTAACATGAGACTTTTTCAGAATGCAGCAGTGTCTGAAGAAATGCTTTCTGGGAAAGAATATCCTTCCAGCACAAACTGCCCCCTCTGTGCATGCTGCTTCTGTCGGCTGGCTCAGCGTCTGTTTCCCCGCCCCCCCGGCTTCCCCCTCTTCTTCGCCCCCCCCCCCCCCCACGTTCTGTCTCCTCCTCAGGTGTGTCCACCCCCTCCCTCCTGGCAGCCAGCAGTCCCCTGCGGAGCGGGCTGTAGACGCCACATCTGCGGCTTCTCTGCCCCCTCCTTTCTAACTCTGACGCAGGTAGACGGTCTGTCTTTCTGGCTGTCCTGCGTTCCTCCTCTGCTGCTTTAGCCGGGTTTGCACTGCGTTCGCTCCCCGCTTCCGGGGTTCTCCGGTTTCACTTGCTGTTTCTGTTACTTTTGCCTACCTTTCTGTTTTGGTTTCACGTTGAATTTCAAGGTAAGTTTTAAGCCTTATTGGCAAAATCAGCAACTTTCATGTAGATGGACATCAGATGAGTTAGGAGATCTTAACCAAACACCTCACTACCCAACTACAGCCGTTTAGGCAAGGTAACCTCTGGTAGGTTGCTGGTTCAAATCCCCGTGTTGGCAGAGCAAAATGTAGGTACTAAAAAAAAATGCTCTCTGGAGATATGAGACCATATCTATCGTCTATGATCCACATGCCTGGGAATAAAGCACAAAAATGCCTTTTTTTTTTTAGGGCTGTCAAAATTGACGCGTTAACGTGGATTAATCCAGCGTCGTGATTAATCTGATTAAATATATTAATGCAT
>JAODKM010000001.1:25320556-25343887 GCA_026780845.1 Petrocephalus sullivani
TAAAATTAACTAAGGCAACAATCGTTCTCCTGATTGCCCACTGCTAAAATTTTTTTTAAATATGACGCGACCCCCCCCACAGAGCTCGCTGAGGCCCCCTTGTGGGCCGGGACCCCCCTGTTGGGAACCGCTGGATTAAACGAAGCATCGAAGCAAAGAATTTGCATCGAGGATTTTTTATAATCGAGTTATTCAAATTACTCGATGAATCGTTGCCGCCCTGATTTAAATCAGTCAAAGCCGTTTGTCACATCAAACTTGCAAATAGCACATTTACAAGAAATGGTAATATGCAGTGTATTGTGATCATGGTGTACAAATTATAACAATAAAAACAATAATGGCCATATGAATGTAAGATTGAATGTGGTCGATATGGGTTCCAGTATTGGTTCATTGATTGGAATTCAGTACTCTGATGGTCTGGTGGAAGAAACTGCTGGTTTGGGACAGCAGTACCACCTACCTAACCATAGTAGTATCAGCGACTTATTACTCCCTCTTGCTTGGCCTTTTGTGTACGAAGTTGGAAGTTTCATTTAAAAGTAATGATGAAATCAGAAAAATGTGATTGATCAGTCCCTTCAGCATATATCACCATAAATAGTCTGCTCTGTCCTTACTTTTTTCAGGCCTAAAGGAAAAAGACTTGTATATCCATCTATTGATCAATCTTCTGAATGATTTTA
Organism: Petrocephalus sullivani; assembly: GCA_026780845.1. Classification (NCBI taxonomy): domain Eukaryota; kingdom Metazoa; phylum Chordata; class Actinopteri; order Osteoglossiformes; family Mormyridae; genus Petrocephalus; species Petrocephalus sullivani. The sequence goes on from JAODKM010000001.1 coordinate 25,321,246, forward strand.
GACAGGGTTGGAGCCTGTCCCAGGTGGCGCAGGCCCAAGCTGTGATACATTCTGGATGGGATGCCAGTGCATTTCAAAAAACGAAGAGTGGTGTTCAATAACTATAGAATTACTACAAATTGTTTGGAACTGCTGGCTACTTGCCAACACCTATGCCAGGAAACAACATTTTTACACTGTCAAACTTTGAGAGAAGAATGCTGTAATTGTAAGAAAATCTCATATATTTTAAAGGAAATTCTGAAAGCGGCTGCTCTTCTCATTTCGGCCCCTGATCTCTTGCTTCTGTGAAGTCAGATTGTGTAAACTGTGGGGATTATATTGAATTCATACTTCTAATTCAGATGGAATTTGTTAGACTATACCAAAGAATGTAATGCGTGATATTGATACTGTCAGTCTTTAATGGGCCTGGTTGTGGGTTTGTGTGTGGATCAGAGGGCAGGGCCCTTATGGGGTTGATCCTCGTAGTCTCTCCTTATTATCTTGGTTTAATTCCGTAGAAGCGTCGGATCTGTTGGGTGTCAGCCAAATCTCCAACATCAGCCACGTGTCTGTGAACGACTCTGTGCTCACCACGGCGATGGGCAGCCGCCTGGAGATGCCCGACCCCTTGGACACACTGGACATCACCGTCTGTCCTGCAGACGACCTTCTGGATGGCTGCAAGGTCAGTTAGGGTCTCTTGATGACAAAGTGATTTATTTAATGATTCAGATCTGCTTTTTGGCTCCCTGATCTCTGACCTTCCTGTACTTCCTGTGTTTAATGGCTCCGTAACACCCGGCCTGATATCGCTGTGCTGTAAGTACTACTTTGGAGTCTCTGTGATGTCGTAGCTGTTCCTGTGTGGAGTGTCGGGTAAGAAGATGGAGAAGCTGCGGCGTCTGGTCAACAGCGCAGGCGGCCTGCGCTTCAACCAGCCCAGCGAGGATCTTAGCCACGGCATCATGGGAGCGCCCGACCAGGACTTCATCAGCTATGTATCGAAGGCCATCCATCGGTGAGGGGAGAAGACCCATTTCTGTTTCTGTGGCTCTCAGTCTTTGTGCATGTATGACAATGTAACTGAAACAGAATTTAAAATAATTATGGCATAAAACTCATTAAGTAATTGACAGTCTTACCATTTGCACAAGTACATTAAAATGCTTATTATCGCATATCCCATCTTGCTCTTCTGAGATATACATATATATATATAAATCTAGAGTGAAGTTTGGGGTGCAAGTACAAGATTAGGCCAATTATGTTACACCCCTCAAGCATTTCTTGGGTCTGACTGAAGATGTACCCAGAATCAACTCTTCTGCTGAATCCGTGCCTTGAACCGGTGATCAGCCAATAACTGGCATAGAGCCATAACCTGCCAAGCCACATTATGGTAGACAAAGCTGTTACAGTCACTCTACATTTAATGCTGCTGAATATTGCTGAGTGTTTGGTTAAATATCACTCTCATTGTTGATCATTATCATCTCTCGGCGCTGATTCAGCATGAATGTTGACCTCCTTGCATTCACTGGTATCCTGTTACTGCTATGATCCCAGCAACTTCACCTTTCCCCTAACAGCCCCCATGTGGTGACGGTGCAGTGGCTGCTAGACAGTTTATCTAAAGGCTGCCTGCTCCCTGAAGAGGGCTACTTGCACCCCGCCTGCCTGCCGCCTGCCCCTGTGTCGCTGTCAATGCCGGCCCCAGCTGGGCCTGCCCCACGCCGTAAACCCCCAGCAGACCCCCCAGCCCCCAGCCCTGCCAGGCACAGGGCTGAAGAGGAGCTGCTCTCCCAGTACCTAGACCCGGACCACACTGTGGGTAAGACGGCCCTCTGACTTTCCCGTCAGCTGTCCACTTTGCTGCATGTTGTGCAGGGAGGGAATGGTTTAGGAGAGAGTGCCACCTAAAAGCTAGTCAGGGAGCTGAAGGCAGCAGTCCAGCTGTCAGTTATGGTTACACTGGGAAGGCACTCTGCCTTGAGGATGTCAGGATGAGATGGGTCATAATGCGTAGCTGTTATGTCTGACTGCTGTTGTAAACTTTTTTTACATGTATAAAAAAATATCTGTTGTCTCTTTTATTTTTCTTCATTCTCTAGTTGAAATCGCTCCGGTAGCTCAAACTAGCCAAAGGCAGAGCACTTTAGTCCCAGAACCGCTGGACTTGGAGCACATGAACCCAGAGCTGGTACCAGGGCAAGACTCCACCCTGCACTGCCTCGAGGGCGGCTTGTTCTCAGGGAAACGCTTCCTGCTCGTGGGGTTCGGCTCCGAGGCAGAGGCCCACTTCTCGATGCTGGTGACGGAGAATGCGGGCAGGGTCCTGGCGGGGCGCACGCGTGCCGTGGCAGACTATGCCATTGTGCCACTGCTGGGCTGCGAGGTGGAGGCCACCGTGGGGGACGTCGCAACGGATTCCTGGCTGGTGAGACGTTTGCAGAAATGCCGCCCAGCTAGGGGCAAATTAAGTACAACATTTTGTGATGCTACGGAAGCTAGGCAGGAAAAAAATAGTTTGCTGCATGGCTGCAATGTTGCTTATTAACCTTTTTGTCTTTTCAGTGCTATTCTGGCTTTGTTGATTGTTTTTCTAAATATGTTGAGAGGTGTCACGATTATTTCATTACTCAATTATTAAAAAATATCGATTTTATAATTTCTCTTCTCGATTACTCGCCGATATAGTGGAAGGAAGACGGCGCATAGTGGATGAGGGTTCAAATAAAAAGTGAAAGCATCAGTTGTGTGGAAGCACTTAGAAATGAATGAAAATATAGTCATTTATTAGTATTGCAAATCAGACTTAAGTTTTACCACAGACTGCGATGCAAATCCATCTTAAAAGAAGACATTCAGGTTTGACAGATTTCATCCAATAATGCGAGGATAGCCAGAGATGCGTTTCATTTAGCCTCTCGAAGTAGCTTAGCCTTGTCATCACTTTGTATAATAACCATTTAAAATAAATTTTTGTAGACATATTCTGTGTTTTGAGTAGGGCTGCACTATATTGGAAAAAGTTAACGTTGCAATATTTGTCTGTTAAATTGGTAGTGTTTGCCTGAGTTGTGCCACAGACAACAAGCAGTGGCAACAAATCACTTGCTTTTGCTCAATATTGCCTCTGGAGTAAAACCGCACAGCAGAAGATGAATGTCTTTTCTGACCAGAACTTGTTTGCTTTTTTCCTCCTCACTCATTTTTATTTCTCACAAACGCACCACCTGGTCTAAGTGAGTTCAGGACAAGAATGATTATGATTGTTTCAAAGAGTGCATGCAGTGCTCATGCAAAAGCAGTGACCTTAAACTTCAGAGTTTTTTTTTTTTTTAAAACATATTCTAGATAATGTTGAGAAGGACTCATTAAAATTGTAAAGCTTGCTAAGTTTTTCTTCCTATGATTGAGTTTAAATGTTTTAGCACAACATTTTGTTGATTTAAACCCAGCAGACTACCGCAATCCTTGCGATGTGACAATTGCATGTGCATGAAATGCCCTGTTGATATTAACATCGCCCATCATGCAAACCTAGCGGCTGAGTGGTGCAGTGGGTATCGTTGTTGCTGCACACTGCTGCTATATGTGAAATTTTTATGTTCACCCTTGTGTGTGCATGGCATTTCGCCGGATCCCCCGGTTTCCTTCCACTGTCCAAAAACTTGCAACTTAAATGAAGTGCCATTTGTGTGACTATGTGCACACCCTGAAATGGTTGGTTGGTTTCTGACTCGTTCCAGTTGCAGTGAATAATTATTATTAAATATTATGTTTAAAGGATGACTCGATGAATCGTCAGATTAATCGGTAATTACTCAGTCACTGATGTAATCGATAGTGATAGCCCTAACAATGTGAATCTTACATAGTATAAATCACTGTGAATTGCATAGCAGCATCATCTGCAACAGCAGTGTTTATTTCAGTGCCCTTACAGTGTGACTGTTGTGCTCAGGCGATGTGCGTCGAGCAACAGTGCCTTCTGGACTTGAACTCCCATCCACTGTTCATGCCACTGGCTGTTGTGGGAAACAGTGCTCCGCTCAGGGGCTGCGTTCTCTCTGTTAGCCAGTTCACGGGGGCTGAGCGCGAGTCCCTCATCGAGCTGGCTAGGCACCTGGGAGCCAGGCGAGTGCTCGAACCATACCTCTCTCTACGTCTTTATCCTGTGTTTTTGACAAACTTATTACTTATTGTTTTGGTACACTTTGGTTGTTTCAGAAGTCCTTTCCATTGGAGGACAAGGTGTTCCTTGGTTACACATATTACTCACACCCTCCAGGCACATAATTGCTGACAGAATGTTCTCTGATGCTCTGTCCACAGTGTCCAGGACTACTTTGTGCGGGCAGCCAACCAAAAGAAAGGCATGCTGGCCAGCACCCACCTGGTGCTGAGCACCCCAGAGGGTACCAAGTACCAAGCGGCCCAGAAGTGGGGCCTTCCAGCTGTGACAATGGGCTGGGTGCTGGAGTCGGCGAAGAGGGGGCATCGCGCTGATGAGAGCAAATTCCTTGTGGACCGGCCGCCCTCTCCAGGTCAGCTCCCAGAGGGACAGTAAAACATTCATTTTACCTGTTGTCAGTTTATCTGCTTAAGTGGGTTTGTGTGTCATTTAGGGCTGTAGCTGTTTTTGTGACACAGTAGTATGTGTTCCAGTGTAACTTACTGTATTAGAATTGTCTTGCATTTAGTCTGTCTGTGGTTTCTGTGATGCCAGTTTTCTGGATGAATTGGTAACTTAAAGCATTATTTAACTGACTGTGGTAGACTAGACTAATTTTGATGTTCAGTATCAGGTGTTTTGTTAGCATTCAGTGAAACGCAGTAGGTAGAGTGTCGGATCACACTGTAGGCTGTGAATAGTTTCCAGAAATAGATACTCAGTGACTCCCTTTAGGATATTACATTCTTGAGAAATACATGATTCAGGCATGTACCCCAAGGTACAGTGTGTGTAGTAGGAATAGGCTCTGATTTCCTCTCTCTCTCTCTCGGTAATCATGCCCTCTTTCCCACGTCACCTCAGAGAGGGAGGAGGAGAGCTTTGTGGGTGCCTCCCAGAAGCCAGCCATACCTGCCGTAACCTCGCCTGAGATCCCCATCATGGGGCCGCAGGTGGGGACAGCAGTCACTCCTCTGGACTTGGGCCACTTCCAGAGTAGGGCCTTCCGCTCTGCGTTAAAGCAAAAAAGACTGCAGGAGGAGAAGGACGTCAGCACCCCGGGGCAGGAGGACCTGCGAGAATCCCCCAAAGTGTCGCCCCTGCAGCTGGACACACCATCGCACTTCCTGCGTAGGGACCACCTGTTCAGGCCCTCCTTTAATGTCAAGGTGAGGGCAGCATCTGTACTGTGTGCGGGATGCTGCTTCAGCCTGTCCATCCCTTCTATTTTGAATTATTTTTACGATACCATCCATTTCAAAGAACCTTTACCCTGAACCAATGTCTGGGCCTGGTTGATAATTTAGACCAGTGTTTCTCAACCCAACCCTTGGGGACCCCCCAAAACAATCCACATTTTCCCTGGTCTGACCCCTGCGGACCCCCCGGACCCCCGCCCAACCAGGCACAGGGCCGAGGAAGAGCTGCTCTCCCAGTGCCTAGATCCAGACCACACTGTGGGTAAAAGGACCCTCTGACTTTCCCATCTGCTGACTGATCTTGATCAGCATGACCTGAAGAAAACAATAAAAAATACCTGGTACAGGTGTGCTCTGAGGACTGGGTTGAGAAATCTAGAAGGCATATTGGGATGAAATAATTAGATCGTTTATGTATTTCTTATAGCTTTATTTTGTAATCCTCCCTAAACAAGCTGCAGCAGCAGCATAATAATTGCTGAAATTTGAGGCGAATAATTTAGCTGTGCACATGCTCCTCCTCAGTCTGCACCTCTTACACTCTGTTCTGTGCCCAGGATGCCCTGGCTGCCCTGGAAACCCCCAGGGGTGCATCCCAGCAAGGCCATTCCACCACCACACCACTGTCGGAGGTCATCGGGAGGAACCTGGAGGTGGCGCTGGCAAGCAGCACTTGCAACAGTGTGTCGGCCTTAGCTGCCATGACCGCCAGCCCCCAGCTGAGCAAGGACCCTGTCAAGGTGGGTCCTCTCAACATTTGTACTTTTTGCATTTATATTTATGGTCGGTGCGTGTCTGTATGTTTGTCTGTAGTATGACGTAAATGCGCACTCACACACGTATGTCTTCATTTATGTGGAAATCCAATTTTCATTCCATGTCACCTAGTTTTTCTGTAAGTTTTCTCAGGTAAGGTTTGATGACCATTTGCGGGTCGGCTCTCTTTCGGCACTGTTTCTGGAGCCATGTCTCCTCCTGTAGAACCCAGACCAGGATCGTGGCCCTCTGGTGGGTGTGGTTGTCTGGGTCTCCAAGAAGCTGAGCAAGAAGCAGGGGGAGCTGAATGCCATTGCTGCCTCGCTAGGCGCTGACTTCAGGTTCGACGCCCCCCCCCCCATTCATATGGGGAATGAGGACTTCCTTGGCATGCCGAGTGCTTCACTTCACTCTAACATTTAGCTGTGTTTTGTACCATGGCACTGTTGAATTCTTGAATCTGATGTAGCACCAGCTACGTGAATCCCGGTACTAAATCAATGTGCCATTATCATCTTTAATTCAAACAAATTCGTTATTTTAAATTTTAAGAACACGATTTAAATTAATAAAAAATGTTTAATCATTGGCAGACAGTAGTTGTATTGCATTTGCAGCATTTGGCAGACGCCATTTAGACAGCAACTTAAAAAAAAATGCTTGGAAGTCTCCATCAGTGACTACCTTCTGATACTGATTCAGTGACTAAGAATACTATCTCTCACGAATAAATGCGTTTTCATCTTGTAAATCTGAAAATGTCTATATGCATTTGCACTAGCCTAATGCATGATAACCGTGGTACAGGCATTAATGCACTCTAGGCATTATGTGTTTTTTAAATGGTCTCCGCTTTGCGTCAGGCAGTCTCCACAGCTATATAAAGATGTATAATGCACAGTTTGGAGTGCATTAACCCTTACGTAACACATTTCTTATAGCTTGTAATTTCTAGCTTGTTTCATTTTTAGTAGTTTGAAAGCTTGTTGGACGAGCCCTAGTAACACTGAGCTTAGATTAGTTCGTGGTTCTTTTACCCCCCAGGTGGTCCTGTGACGACACGGTGACTCACTGCATCTACCAGGGCCGTGCCGGTGACAGCAGCCGGGAATACCGCGCGCTGAAGGACAGGGGCAAGCACGTGGTGTCTGAGCACTGGCTCCATGCGGTGCGTACATGTTTAGGTGCCTAGGAGGTGCTGGTATTACAGGATTTTTCTTGTTGCTCTCTGCCTGCAATTGCTTTATGTAATGAGTAGTGGTGCAACGGATCAAAAAACTCACGGTTTTCAGTCACGGATCGGATTAATGTTCAGATCAGCAAAAAAAGAAAAATGACGACAAATTTACCTCTCTTATTTATTTATTTAAGTATTTTTGCTCATTAAAAAACATTCAACTCAAAACTCATTCCATGCAATTATATAAAAACAAATTAGGGTGCAATATAATAATTATTTCCTTTAACCTTAACAGTCACGTTTTCAAACCAAGAGTTTTTTTTATTTTATTTTATTATTATACAAAAAAGAAACCCTGTGCACTCAAACAGCTTGCTCACTAACTGCGGAAAATGTCCGTCGGCATTCTGTAAACTCCAGAGTTTACTAATAAAACATTCAAATAAAGTGGCAAACGAGGGTACATTTGAAAGCTCAATGTCACGTATATGATGCAATCGCTGTCATTCTTCAACACCAAGCAGCTTTTGAAATACATGCAGGTTTTATCCACCACCCTTTTCCCAGCAATATATTTAACGGAGAAGCCAAAATGCTCCCACACATGAGATTTAATGGCCAGTGTGGGTTCTGTGGCTAGACCACTTGAGACGCTGGTGAAAAGTCTGGTCCCTCCAGAACTAGGCTGCCTTATTTCCTCTTTGGGGTGTCTGGGTGCGAAGCAGAGGGTGTTTGTGGGCCTCACTTGCTGCACATTCCCTTCTGCAGTGTGCGACCGAGCAGAAGCGCGTGTCTGAGTCCCTGTACCCTTTCACCTACAACCCCAAGATGAGTCTGAATCTGAGCCAGATGCCGGAGAGCAGCCTGAGGTCACCACCTGCTCCACATCTCCAGCCACAGGACCTTACAGAGGCACTAGCAGACAAGGTGGGATGCCCCACCCAGGCCATGCAGCTGCAGCTTTCCTAGGAATTATAACCTTTTATTACAGTTATCGTTAAGGAAAAAAGAATATATGATTCCTTCATATAGGAGATTCCTCATTGGTTGGGGAAATTCAGACTACGGTCACTGAACAAGAGAGAGCTTCCCTGATGTATATGTCATATATAGCCCACAGCTTTGCAGTTCAGTTTACCTAATAATCAATCATTGAGAATTTACTCTTAAACTTTTCCTGATGCCATCCTCCAGTCCCACTCCAGCACAGAGGATAGCGCTCTTGAAATCCAGCGTGATGACCGTGGAGAGCAAGGGAAGGACAACCAGGAACATGTGCAGAAGAGAGGTGTGCCTTTTTAGGGGGGTCTGGGATGTGCAGAGGTTACTTTTTTTCCACAGTGAAATCTGCCCATTTTCTGCTGGGCTAATCGAGGGCTGGGTATTGTTCAGAAAATTTCGATACCTGTACCAGAACAATACCTTGACTTCAGTACCAGTCCTTTGTCAGTACCAATTTTATAAAATTACACATTGCAAAACAAATAATTTCGGCTAATTTTCAGCTCCTTGGCATTTTTACACACTCGATATAGTTCCATAACAATTTTTTTTTTCAGGGGTGTACAAATTGTGAATGCATATGGTCTACTGTTCTACAGATGCACTGTTCGGGTAGTCCAGTGTACCATCCTGGCGTTGTGGTTCAGGGCTGCAGTACGCTTTCTTTAAACGGTAACACTCGTGTTGAGAGGGTAAAAAAGCACTCGGGGTTAACTGATCGCAAAAAACCTGCGGAATGTTTGAGTGGTTGATATTCGCATATTCGGCTTTACATTAGTCACGGTTTGCCTAATTATTCTCTGGATAGATGAATGGAAGAGGTCATGAAAATTTATGTTGGCATAAAAAAAAAAAAACTGCTAGGCTTAGTATATGTACTGTGATGAATGGACCTCTTGTTTCTTCTATTTCAGACTTAGCAGAGGCCCTGGAGATGAGGGAGAACCTGCAGAGGCAGCTGCAGGAGATCATGTCAGCCACTAAGATGACCAGTGGGAGGCGCTCTTCCATGCGGCTGAGGGTTGGATCTAGTGGCCTAGATTCACACCCCAGCACTCCTGACAGTCTTGGGTCAGCCGGAAGAGCCAGCAGGAGCCGGACCTTTGAGGCCCTGAGGTCTGTGTCGCCTCTACACACTATCAGAGGGGGTTTTTCCACTGCAGCAAGTACTGTACTGTACTGTACTTTCGGTACTTCCTTTGTTTTGGTTTTCCATTGGCTGGTACCAGCACCAAATGACATCATCAGTAACCGCCCATGAGTGACAATGTCACACCGCACAGCGCCATGTTTCTTTCACCAAAATGATTTTCCACTGTTGTAAAAACTGGTATGGGCGCTGAATAAAAGCACAACGTGAGGAGGGGCATTTCGTACTGAATTCAAACAATAGCTGTAGTATGCAGCTGGCCGATGTTGGATATTAAATCTAACATCGCGTGTTATGCACATGCAGTTCTTACATCGCTAGTGAGTTATATTAAGATCAGACTTTTAATTACTTTTAGTTTTATACGGACGGCGCAGGGGGTTAATGTTTTGCTAAAACATTTTCACTTTGGCATAGGGAAAAGGCTAACTTTGCAATTTTAATGATTATTCTTTGCATATATTTATATCCAAAATATGTTTTTAAAATCAGTTTAAAGTTTGTCGCTTCTTTTGCTTGGGTGCTGCATGCGTTCTCTGAGACTATCATAATCATTCTCACCCTTAAATCACTCCTAGACTGGTTTGTGAGAAATTTGTGTTAACTATTTTTTTATTTTAACTAACTTATAAATACCCCAATTTATCACAACAAAATCACATCGCTATATCTGGAAACTCTCCAGTTCCCTGCTGCAGTAGTAGGCTATATATTAAAATATTTCTTGTTATGCCGTCCTGATTTTGTTGTATCTGTTCTTCTGACCAGATCGCAATTATTTTTTTTTTACTTGGTTTATTGCCGTTTTCTGAGTTTGTAACATTTTGTCAAGACGGCAATCGCATTGTGTTTCAGAATCAGCTGTTTTCATAAAACAATTGACAGCGAAATCGTTTCAAGTTACGCCCGAAAGTGCCAAAGAAGTACCCCAACTGGTTTGGCACTTTTGGTACTTGAATTTTTGGTACTGGTACTCGACCAGAAGTCAATGGAAAAGCGAAAGTTCCAAACTTTGTGTGGTGTTAAAGCGCCCAGACTGAGCACTGATTCACAACATCCATGTTCAGAATTATGGAATTGGCTATAGAATGCAAGCTGGCTTTCCTCAAGTGAAGATATTTGGGACTATATTTTTTTAAAAACTGCATGTTGTCTAACATCCTTATAAAGACTATCACATCTGACACAGTCCCTGAAGTCCTCACAGCTCTAATGAGAGAACCTTCCTCTGACCTCTGCAAGCAGGCATTCCCGGCAGGTACCTATGGACATCAACACAGAGCCATCTCAAAGCGAGCAGATTGTCTGGGATGACCCCACAGCACGGGAGGAGCGGGCCAAACTGGCTGACAACCTGCAGTGGCCCGGCAGCCCCTCCCAGCACTCGGAGCCTCTACCCCACTACGGGGGGGCGCACAATGGCCATGCAGAGCTTTCAGGCCACGAAAAGGACTCAATCACGGACTCTGAGTTGGTGGAAATGGGTATGTGAGTCAGCGAAGGCTTTGTTTCCCCATTGTGGAGGATGGCTTGGAAGCTCCTCTTAAAAAGGCATTCAGATTTTATAAATGGTTATTCAACTGTAAAAATTTTAAATATTAATTTCTCAATTATACTACAGACCTAACCAGTCATCGCAAAGTAGTCAATTATGTGCAACCAACCGTGAGTTGGCACCTGCAGCATTGGACTACTTCTGTCTTAAATGAGGAAAAGTATGAGACCATACTACATAATGACACCTTTTTATTTATTTAGCTACCCACAGGACAGAAATGCCAGCAGCAACAGCAAAACAGCCATCTGAATTGTGGCATGAAATTAAAATATCCAGCAATTGACATTAGACAGCCAACACAGGCTTATATGTATAAAATGGCTGAATTAACATTATGCAATCATATGCTGGCTACATCTAACTAGGCTTAGGTAGCAGCAAATTTTTCATACCATCTAGACGTTACACCACAGTATACGCTATTTTGACAGGATTTTCAAAAGTTCTGAACTTTTGGTATTCTGAAATTTCAGTGATGTAATTCGTTGAGTGGGAGGGTCCCTCGCGATATCATCACATTATTCTTGTACTTCACATTTTGTCACATCGTTTCACAAATTAATAAATTCACGGTAGTCTACCACTAGTGGCAGATGTTTTATTCTTTGTGAAGCAACACGAGCCAAAACAAAATTGAGGTAACTCCTGTTAGATCACTTATAGTAGCCTGTACAAATCTTAGAATGTTTAGCCACCAGTTATCTACACCTTATACATCTTGTGAAACCTAAACTGGCTAAATACTAGGGAACTGTGTATTTAATTTCCTCATATCAGTGATTTTTTTTTTTTCTTTTATTATTATTGTCATATAACAAGGGTAACATTGTAACTGTTTTATATGCATGATTGGTGTCATTCAACCCTGTTTCCAATCTGAGAAGGCACCATTAATGCTGATCGATATACACAGGTTTTGGAGCAACATATGCTGCCATCCAGACAATGTATTTTTCAGAGAAGGCCTCGTTTATTTCAGCAGGACAATATCAAACTGAATTCTGTGCGTATATCAACAGCATGGCTCTGTAGTAGGACAGTCCGGGTGATGGCTTGTCCTGTTGAAAATGTTTGGCGCGTCATGAAACAACTGAACAGCTGAAAGCCTATATCCTATGTATTGAAAGAAGAGGTGATGCAACACAGTGGTCAACATGCCCATCCCAACTTTTTTGAAACATGTTGCTGGCTTCAAGTTCAAATTAAGCATATATTTGTCATAAAACAAAATTTCTCAGTTTCAACACTTTTTTTTATATTTTCAATTCAGGTTGGGTTTACATCATTTGCAAGTCATCGCATCCTGTCTTTTACTTTTTACACAGCATCCCAACTTTTTTGGATACAGGGTTGTAGTTTGAATTTATTTGCCTGTTTCTTGTCGCTCTCCTGCCCCCTAGTGGCCTGCGATGTCATCAATGCGCATATGGGAAGGAAACCTCTAACACCCCCCAGGGAAGACATGGAGCCTCAGGTCCTCACTCCCAAGGCCCCCAGCATTGCCTTTCCCATTACCAAGCCCTCTGTCCCACCCCAGGCTAAAGACAAGACTGAGGTAGCGTCACGCTCAGTCCCATCCGCCACTACTGCTGGCTTTTATTCCTGTTAGCCAACACCATGTGTTTTGTAGGTCGAGGATGAAAGCGAGGCAGAGGTGGAGCCCCCACGCTTCCAGCTATCATCCCTCAACCCCCAAGAGCGCATCGACTACAGTCACCTGATAGAGGAGCTTGGTGAGTCCCCACCTCTCCAGTCAGTCTCTAGTGATGCCGAGCTACTGGGATATTCTGACTTGCACTCACTTTGGCTGCCTGCAGGGGGCGTCGTCTTGGATAAGCAGTGCTTTGACCCCAGCTGCTCCCACATCATCGTGGGCCAGCCACTGCGTAATGAGAAGTACTTGGCTGCCATGGCGGCTGGCAAGTGGATCCTGCACCGCTCGTACCTGGAGGCATGCCGCGCTGTAGGCCACTTCATCGAGGTGAGGCATCACCGCGCTGTTGTTGTTCCTTCCTGTCGCCGTGACGCCGTCAGCCTTCCTTCCTGTCGCCGTGACGCCGTCAGCCTTCCTTCCTGTCGCCGTGACACCGTCAGCCTTCCTTCCTGTCGCCGTGACGCCGTCAGCCTTCCTTCCTGTCGCCGTGACGCTGTCGGTAATACTGTGACACATCCCAGGAGGAGCAGTACGAGTGGGGCAGCAGCGCCATTTTGGATGCCCTGCCCACCATCAGCTCCCAGCAGCGTCGGCTGGCCATGGCTGCCATGAGGTGGAGGAAGACCCTTCAAGGTCGTCAGGACCAGCAGGTACGGTGTGGAAGCCTGTGAGTGATCTGTGCTGTGTGGTGGCAGCCTGAAATCCCATGACATAACACTATCCATCCATCCGTCTTCTAACTTCTTATCCTGGTCAGGGCTGCAGGGGGTGCTCTGTAGCCTAACCCAGACAGCAGAGAGCTGGGTTACACCCTGACTGGGACAGCTGTTATAACGGTTATCAAAATAACATGCAGTGCAACTGGGATATTGCCTATTATGAATTTCTACAGGGATCGTGCATATCAGTGTGTTCAGTGATATTTTGGGGAATAATGTGCTGTACTTTAAGACTAATTTGATGTGAGTACCTAGAGTTTTCTAGTTGTCATGTGTAAACTTACACTGTACATCTGTGTAGCGAAATGCTTTTTCTACCTGCTTCCTGCACTGTGTCCAAAGGAAATGTCATACAAAGTGAAATAATAGAAATAAAAACTTAAAATAACTTGGACTAAAATATCAAGATTTAAGAAATAAAATAATAAAATATGACTACAGAACTGCCTGAATCTGCCAGAAAATTCAAATACACAGTTGAAGCAGTTGATCCCCCCCCCCCACCTTCCCCTTCCCACAGGGAGCGTTCAGCGGCTGGACGGTAATGTTGAACATCGACCAGGCCAGGGAAGCTGGCTTCCGGCGTCTCCTGCAGTCAGGTGGTGCCAAGGTAACTGTCACACAATCCCGCCGAATGTGCTGATCATCTGAACTTGCTCAGGCTAAACTGCCCCTGTCACCTGTCCCAAGGTCCTGCCAAGCCCCTCGACAGCCCTGTACAAGGATAGCACACACCTCTTTGTGGACTTCAGCAGGCTCAAGCCGGGGGATTTCCGCGTGGATGTAGTAGAGGCCACGGTGCAGGGAACAAGGTGCCTGAGGCCAGAGTACATCGCCGACTACCTTATGCAGGTCAGTGCAGCACATGCCAGTTATGGGCTTGTTTTTACGTAACACATTTCTGTCAACTATTACTGACCATTCACCTGAAAAGACATTGTTTTCTCTGCCCTTCAATCTTTTCATTCAGACTATAAAATTTTGCGTCTTTATTGGGGTGTAACGGTACACAACATTCACACATGATTAGAAACTGTTAACAAAATGAACAAAGCTTAATACACTTGCTTGCACATAAAAAAAATAAATATGCAAAATTAATTCTAAAATAATTATAGCAAACATAATTAATTAAATACCTAACATAATGTTGAACATCTGCTTGGTTCTGTCCATGTCAAATGTATTTGTTCATTTCACTGTGCATGCCATGCGGTACACAATACAGCCCTAGTCTTTATACATTTTTTAATTAATTCAGATCACTGAATACCATCACCACCTCAGGGCGTGTTTTCCTTAACCCCTAGCCTACATGCTGCTGTCTTTTTTACGATAAAAACTGAACCAGTCATCTCTCTTGTCTTGCTGTCACTCTAGGAGCCTTCACCTTCGATGGAGGCATACTACCTGCCTCAAGCTGTGCAGTACCTGCAGAATTCAATGGGTGGCAGCATATCTATGCCGTCACGTAAACGCAAGGCCTCTGGAGACTCCTCTGTGCTAAAGAAATCCAGACTGACTTGACACAACACCTTAGCATGGAGCATTTACCTGTGGCACTTTCCCTCCCTGTATTAAGACTTTAAAAGTATGTAAATATATTTTTAAATTTTGTTTTATAAAAAATAAAATGAAAGCAACATTGATTTGAGTGATAGCACTTCATGATGAGTGATTTCTTGTGTTAATGTGGTGGGAGTATTCCATATCTCATGTGAAAGTAATTCCACAATGATTTCTATGTAGTTTTATCTTTGAATTCATACATGACTTTAGAACAGATGCTTCTCAGTCGATTTGTACCTAGATTTGCTCTCAAAGTGTTAAAATAGTTTGTATTAAATCAATGAAGTTAAAGCTATATTTTATTTGAATTATGTAGCGGTACAAGAGCTATGGGAAATGATGTAACACTCAGCAGTGGCTAACCTAATGCCTTTCAAAGCTGTATTTCTGCACTCCATCCACTAGAGGGAAATGTCTGTCTGCATGGCTGTATTTTTACAGCTTTTTGGTAGCATTGTGCGCTGCTCTGAGCAACTGCTAATGATGCCCACATTGATTCAAGAGCCCGGCTATGCTCGCATACACAGCAGGGGTGTCGTCTTAATGGTTAGTGTGGGCTTACCAGCAAGCTCCAGTTGACGGATAACGTGAGGGACTTCTACAGTGAGCTCTTGGTCTTATACTCTAAGCCCATTATATTGATTAGGCTCCAATGAATTTCTGTACTTGGTTATGATTAATGGTGGCCTCAGTGCATTACATTGCTGCCAGTGTCAGCCGCTTAATGCACCTTGATGGATTATTGCCCATGCATAGGAAAATCTGTTTTATATTTTATAATTTGGAGATCATTTTAAACAAATAGTCAAAAATTTTAAGCTCCTGGAACAGATTTTTCCCCCCCCCCCCCCCCAAGACCACTACCACCACCACAGTTTTTGGTAATCGTTACTTAATGACTTAATCTGTGAGTAAGCAATTCTGCAGCTAGTTTCATAACTTGCACATCACCTCAGAGAGGTAATGTAGCCAAGACCCACTGAACTGTGACCAAGTCATTACCAAGGCAGGGCTATACCAAGTAAAGATCAGAAACAGACTAATGTTTGAGTCTACATAACACAACACACTATAAAATGTGAGGCATGGGCACCATCATGGGGCTAGGCAATTTGGCCAAAAACCAGAGATGTTTTTTCTTAAAATTTCTATATATAAATGCGTCCAGACAGGTAAAGTACAGGTATGGTTACTGCGTGATGCAAGGTAGGTTTGGTTTGGTTTGGTTTGGTCTGGTCTGGTCTGGTCTGGTCTTGTCTTGTCTTTAAAAACCAACACAAAGCATGCATATCCAAATGATAAACTCTGGGTACTGGACAGAGGAAAGTCAGTGAAAAAGGATCAAGTTCGCACAACGAATTATGCTTCTGAATTGTTTAACATTTTGCTACCTTATGTGACGTTTCAGGCCCAAGCCTTTCATCAGATATTCCAATGGGTCATAGAAACAAATGTAAAATTTTTTCAAATAAGATGCACCTTATTGGTTGCATTTGAACTTTGAAGCAGGACATTTTACACTCAATTACAGTATTGTTTTAACAATCATAAATATTAAGCCGCTGTGGCGTTTCGATGCATGATCTTGACTGGTCTGGAAATAAAACCTTGTGTCCTCTATGTCCGAGTCCAATACATGACCCAGTCAAAATAAAGTCGATTCCAAGGTTAGACCAAGACCACAAAAAAGTGGTATTAAGACTGGTCTCGAGTACTACCACACTACCTAAGACCTCCTGGTTCGTATTAATACTACTCGGTCAGTTCTAGCTCTCTGAGGCTGAAGTGAGGTCACATATTCAACCAGAAAATTGTTGCATTGTTTTATAAATCCAAGGAAACCGCAGAAAAAAAATTCTACCCTGTTGATGACCACATTGGAAAGAAATTGTGATGGGTCCTCAAGCCAATAGTGTTAGCAAGAGCATTCATACTTCATGAATGATCAGTGCAGGTCTAGGCTAATTAATTAAATTAAATGTGAAAGTGCTGTGATGCCCTATTATTTGCTCTGTATATGTGCACAGTTTATGAGATAATAAATTATGACTGAGAGGATTTGTGCTCAGTAGAAGTGCCTCAAAATCATGTGGTTTATTAAATTATTAAAGTATAGGATTCAAACCAGCAACCAATCTCTTACTGGAACCCATGGCCCTCCTGCATCATGAGTTAGGTCTATTGGTTGGTCTCTAGCATTTTCTGACTCTGTTGTTAAACTCCTGAAGATAAGTGTGTGTAGACCATTGAGCAACATGCTTTAATGAGCTTAGATTTTATTGTTGAATCTGTGTGACCATTTCAAAGATAAGGACTCAATATAATACCGATATAGAGCCCAATTAAAGTAATTTGTGCTGAATGTACACTTTCTCCAAATGATTCTCCCATAATCTAAAGATAAGTGCAACTGATGACTAAGGTATTTTGACTGGAATAACTGCATTGTCATTAACGTAGCAAGACAAACACAGCATGGACTGACGTCCAGGCTCTAGAGTGTCTTTCATCAGTGTCGTTTTATGCAGCCGCAAGCAGTGATCACCGCGCCGGTCGTTAGTTTACAAGCTCTGCGTTGCTTATCCCTTGTCAGTTTAATGTCGTTGCAACCCCTGTCGCATCTCGCGCTGGCCTTGTTACCCATGGCAACGGCGGTGCTGGGCTGGCAGCTGTCTGAGGCGAAACCCACAGTGTCGCTCTCATTTAAAAATCATCGTCTTTCACTTCGGATTTATCATTATCACCATCATCATCATCATCATCCCCTGCAGGATGACGCTCGCCTCCGTATCCTGACGCCTTAGGCTGTTAGACCTATAGGTCATCGCTATTTGGCAGTTCTTAACTGGGACCCAGCATGTTTTAAGGTCACGCTGTCATACAGCAATGACGGGAAAATAATGAATGGTAATATGTTGCCTAAATCAAAAAGTGGCTTCAAACTCGAGTCACTCCTGCGATCCAGCGAGAGAATTCACCCGCGTTGCTCCTAAACGAGGCAGATGTAGGCAGGCGAGTTCGGACAGTACTGCAGAAGCGAGACGGGCGGATCGGTCCTGTAACCAGGTGCCGTATGCGCGCAGAACAGAGCTGTTTGCGGTGATGACCGTCCGCTAAACAATCAACCCCATGGTCGCAATAGTTTATGTTATTATATCAACAGCACTTTCTGGGAAGAAAAAGAAAACATGTAAAATAGAAGTAATAGGATTTATTTATTTTCCGGTTACAAAGTGCACTATTTCAAAAGCTTTGCGCCATGTGGAACAGCCGCGCAGAGGGTAGGGTCGCCGTTAGACCATAAAGGAGGGGTAAGTGCATGGTTTGCAGCAGCATCTCCATGTCAGTCACTCCCTGTTGCTGTGGCTGAATCTCTGTTTGAACTCTTTGGGATTACAAATGGATATCATTCCCGGTGGGTGAAATCTGACACACGAAAGGTTAATCTGCGACACCCACACTGCGAGAGAAAAGTACCAATTTGTACCTTTGGGGTACAGTTACTTGTCACTGGAGCTGCTGCCTCAAGGCTCTGCCAGTAGTACCCTTGCTGTAGATACACGCAGCCTATCTTTTAATGTGGACCATTTCTGTGCCATTGGAAGTACTTTATTGTTGTTTTTTATCTAGGAGTACAAAACGGTGGCAGGGCTCTACACTTTTTTTCTGACAATGCGCCCTCCCGCTAACTTATACAAGGAGTCGCTGTGGTTCCGCATGAGGTGCTGAAACGTTCCCCTTGCAAGCACCAGCCATCGGCTTGTACTTAATCCAGATAACAAAAAAATCATCTTTCTAAATGATCTCTCTGCCATTTTTGGCCAATACCGCAGCATTATTTCTGGAGATGAAGCGGTTTTCTCCGACTTCTTCATTTGCAGTTATATTAGCTGGCTGGCCAACCCGAAAAACCAGTTTTACTCATTTGCACGCCTGTCAGTTTTACTGCAACAGTTCAGGAACTTAATCTCAAGGGTATAACTGCGGTGTCCGTCACTGTCCAAGATTATGCATGTATGTATATATGAAACAGAGCTGCTTAGGTTTCTTGTATTTTGAGAGGGAAAACCATATGAATTATTATGTTTTAATTGTACCCATAGTAATTTTTGCATTATAAACTGAGATTTCTGTACAAAATTTAAATGCAAACTAAAGGAAATTAGGCAATGCACTGGGTATACACTGTTTCCCCCGTTTTCTACAACAACAACACTTAGGAAAACAGTAAGTAAAGATGATTTTATATTAAATTAGCTTACTCTTTTAAGTTAACGAGGCTGGTCACTAAACTGCAAGTTAGTTGCACCTGCATTAAAAAGATCTAGGTTCATTTAAATGCCAGGTTTATTTAGAACATGCTATAAAGGTCTGCATCTTGTTTTAACATCGATCCCTTTAATTAGCGGTATTATTTCGGATGGTGATAACAGCCTGTTCACTCATCCTCTTTGATTTGATCCATATGGCGTTGAACCCGAATGCTTTTCATTTTCTGATTTTGTCTAGGCTACCGGAGTTAAGGAAGGTCAGCTTTTCTTAATTTTGACAATTAATATAGACCGGCCTGGACTTCCGTAAATCTGCTGCCTAATCGGACTATAAATAAATATAAAAATAAATCTGTGGCTGCTGGTGCAGCAAAATGTCCTCATTATCATTCTGCGGCCGTGCGCCGCTGGCAGGATCCGGGAGCCCCTTTGCGCCGGTGTGGCACCATGCGAGCCGCTGGTTCTGACTGCCGGTCGCCGGATCCCCGGGAGCGACAGCGTTACGGTCTGCGGATCGGGGGGCTGGGTTTGAGTAGGGCTGGGTGGGGTGGGGTGGCGTGGCGTGGGGGGGCCACTTCTTTCCCATGCTGCCGAAAGGTAGAGTTGGTGCTGCTGGCCACAGTAGAGGATTGGACGCCGAGCTCATGTGACAGCCGGCTGGCGACATGTGTTTAAGGCCCCGGGTGACAGCGGAGTTGTGACATAGCGGCTTTCGGCTCACTTCGTGCCGGACTGCGAAGGACCGTCATAGCTTCGGCCTGAAAGGTAAATCGGGGCTCTCCGTTACTTAGCGGAATCCACCAGCGACGAGCGATAGAAACCTTGCATACGTTTATTTAGCCTGCCGGTTTAATTAGCCTTCCATCGCTTATATGTAGTTTATCGTTTGGTTAAACATTTTAAAATGCATAAGTGCCATTCATGCACACAAATATACGTTTCGTTGGGTGTTGGGAGTCCTAACTTAGGACACGGGAGATTGGCGAGAAAACGCATCGCGCTGCCGTTTACGGCATTTGTCAGCTATTCGCATCATATCGTGATTTTATCCGCAGTTGAATCACGCGGCGTCTGCGTTTATGACACCTGTGTGAATCGTGATTTTAATCATTCCGATCGTCATGTTTGCGCACCGGTATCCTGCAGCGGCAGTCATTCGCCGTTAATCAACCTTTTTCAATGGAAATGTGACAATTTGCATAGATTTTACTCGGGCGGAAGAAAACGCATAAACTCTTTTCTGTATAAAAAAGTGCTTAATTCGTGCCCTCTAATACGCCAAATCCTGAAGCGTTAATATTTTGTGTCATGCACATTTATCCCCCTGTGCCGCTTAAACTGTTCGTTATTTTCATTTTATTTTTTCATTCCTTTTCTTTTCAAGAGCATTTTCTCTTGCGGCGGGTACGTCAGGATCTACGAGGTTGTCATTTTCAGGACTCCCCCACGGTACTAACATATACTCCTATTTTATTTTGCAGTTTGACCTAATCGTTTTCGACCTAAAGCGAACAAATACTGCAGGATTCCTGTGCTCGAAGAATGTTGGAGACATTAACATCTATTTCTCCATCTTAATATCAAGGTAGGACCAATGACTATTTATTTTTGTGTTTAGTTGTACTTTATATTAACTTGCGTTCTACAGTATATGCAGTGACGTTGGCTGGAGATGATGATGATATACTGGTGATGAGTGTTTAGGAATAACCTCTAACGTTTAACATAAACTTAAGGAATTCGCATGGCGCATTTTTATGGTTTTGTTTTTTCATCACTGGATAAATTTGACCAAGAATAAAGTGTAGGAACCATCAACACAAAACGTAATGCTTAATGCTACATAAAAACGTGAATTTTAGATTACTGTATGTGTGTTGTATAGGTGTATATGTAGTAATAAGATGAGCAGGAAATTGAATAAGGCATTTCTGTCATTTATCATCAGTCATCTAATATTTGATTTATGACCGGAAGCCATATCACACAATATCTGTGTAGAATGGGAAAGGGAGAAGCTAACATTTTAAAAGAGGAACTTCTGCTGAAATGGCCTAAGATCTGTAGAACTGTATGGGCTATCCAAGCATCTTTTCTCCCACACAGTACTCCATCAAAGAGCAACTTCACCTTTCAGTTTGGCATTTTTTTAAGGTATGGGGCATTAAAGTGGCCAACCTTGTCATTAGCCAATGATGTGTTTTGAGTCAATGAGTGATGGGAGGGGGGTACACCAGGGTCCAATCAGCTTTTGGCTGGGGCCAAAATGCATGTTAAGAGTCAGAAACATAAAGTCCATAGTGGTCTGAGGGCCACTAAAGGGGTAGCTATAATCCTTTAAGTTGGTCTCTGAATTTGTGCCTTCTCCACCATGGGGAGAGAGATCTCATCAAAGACAGGCACAACATGGTGAGGCTGCCCCGAAAGCTCCGCCTCTTTTTCTGTACTTCTAATCAAAATACCAGGAATTATTAACCTTGGCCTCAGTTTCAATGAATGGCTCCATGCCAAGAAAATGCAGCTTCTGGAAGTGGTGGAAGCAGGCTCAGTCCTTGAGGCCCATATTTTGGAGCCCTTAAGCTTCTCCTTGGGAGCAGGTTTCTTGGTGACCACTTGTGATTGCCTCATTAAACGAATGCCACTGACAGAGAGTAGAGACTTTCTTTAAAGGCAAATTCTTTTTTTGTAAAAATTTGGGTAATTTGATTTGACTCTTTAAACTCCACACAAGTTTGTCTGATGTACGTTAATTTGTCTAAGAACTTTTATAATTATGTTGAATGTCACCTGGACCTTGAGAACAGGCTCTCTACTGAAGATTACGACTTGTGACCATTAAAACAACACTTCAAAGGCAAAGTCAAGGGAGTTAAGGAATTCGCATGGCGCAGGGATACAGTTCTATAACTGGGTTGTTTTATTAGCTGTTTAAAGTCATTGAAGGTCGTTCCTTTATGTGTTACTTTGGAAGCATGTTTTGGCACAAAGTGTTAGTTTAATTGTTGTGGCAAGTGAAAATTATGGTGTATTTAACTGCCTGAATCTCTGTAAGGAGCCATAGGTGCCAGCAGTACAAATCACAATATCACCCATGGAGAAAAGCCACAATAAAGAGTAACTTTTAGGTAGATGGCTGTAGATGACTGTTAGGATGTTCAAAAAGTCTAGTGGAATTCCTGGCTCTTACAGAAGTGATGCTCATCGTACTCATCATGATGTCTACTGAACATGGTTATAGCTGTACCTGGTTTTCATAGCTGGAGTCAGCCTGTGATATATATATATATATATATATATATATATATGTATATTAGGGCTGTCAAAATTGACGCGTTAACGCGGATTAGCGCAGAATGACTCAAAATCCCTGAAATGCAGCGTTGAGGTAAGTTCAGGTAAGAAATAGTTGGCAACGCTGCATT
>JAODKM010000001.1:25344430-25354854 GCA_026780845.1 Petrocephalus sullivani
TTTGAGTCATTCTGCGCTGCAGATGGGGTAAATGCGTTAATATATTTAATCAGATTAATCACAACGCTGGATTAATCTGCGTTAACGCATCATTTTTGTCAGCCCTAATATATATATATATATTCCAATTTTTGCCAAAAAAACTGTAGATGACCAGGTGGATAGTTGCAGTTTATGTCAGACTCTGAGCCTTGCGATGCACTCATGCCGCCATGTTAGTCCCAGGGGGTCTCAAGATTTTCATACAAAAGCCTACTTGTCGATAAGAGTGTTACATAAGTTGGATGGCAACCAAAAGGAAGATTTTCTGCTAGTCTGGCTTCTAGCTTTTCACAGACTTTAGTTTCCTGATCCCCTCTCTAGCCTGAAGTAAACAGGTCTGTTTCCTTGGCAATGTCCAGTGACTTGTACACAAATGGTCTGTTTGAGTGCCAGTTTCTTCACCTGCTGTGGGTTAAAATGCCTTTATGTGGCCTCCAGAGGATGTCCAGTGTCTGTTTTCTGATTGCATTTAAGCAGGGGCTTATACAGGAGTCACAGCTGAAAACTGATAAGTCCCCGGAGTGTCCCTTCCCTGTCATTCACTGATTCAAAATATATTATTGGTTAATGATAAGGTTAGCCCCTCCTTATGAATTTTTGTCTGAGTGTTTTTTTCTTATGGAAAAACAATTCTTAGTGAATTAGATCTGAACTGGGAAAAAGAAAAATCCCCCAAGCATTTATTAACGAGTCAAGAAAAGCACAGATTGGAAAGTTGAGTTTTTGATTGAGTCAGTATGAAAAAAAAGCTTCTGCAGCAAGATGCAGAGTTTGGGAACAGAGGGTGCTGTAATTAGGAATGATTGTTTTTTATGTCATGCAAATTCTGAGCCGCAGTTGGATCGGAGGCATGACTGTGATCGAGAAAAAGCACCCAGAATCAATCAAGACCCATAAAAAAACCATATGGACTGAAAATATTTATTTATGGCTCCCAAAAATGGGGCCCCACCCATCCATCTTACGGATGTTTTTAGTGTAGTAGTAATTCATATAAACAGCTGAAAATAAGAGCTGGGCTTAATAAAGTCTGCCTCACTGCAAGCACAGAGAGAGCGCACAGATGTGGAACCGCCGTCCTCTGTCAGGGTTGGCGTTGCTCTGCATGGGTCACACCGAGTTCCTCTCTTGTGTTTACGATTCCAGCTGTAGCTTGATGGGCAGGATTTTGTGTCCGGTTTTCTCTGTGAGGTCTTAACCTGTAACCAATCCTAACATATTTCTCTTTAGCATTGCAGATATCACTTTAAATGGCTAGTCAGTGTCTGAACTGTACATGACTTCTGTTTGACACCTTCATTGGTGGAATGAAATTTTTTAGCCAAAGTTGTACTAATTGTTCAGCTGAGTGGCTCAAGGAGCTATTATTTTGATTATGCTGCTACAGACCGGGGATGCCTTAAATGGAGTGGCAGATGGCGCCCCCTAGAGGTGTAGTGGTTGTGAGGTAGTCTCCATAGACTGAGATGGCTTGTCATCAGGAAGGGGTGGGGGGGGGGCATGCTAACTCGCTTCTATGAGGGGACTGTCACTGAGCCTCCCCTTTACTGTCGCCTGTGGTTCCCTGCAGACATATATAAATAAAGTGACCGGAGAAGTTTATGAATGGGCCAATCCGTGGCATTTGCAGAACGGGCCAGAAGCTTATTGGCCCTGGGCTGGGGAGGAGCCCTGGATCTGATTGGCCCCAGGCATTGGTTATGCAGCCCATAGTGGGGGCTGATTCTGTGCTGAGCAATTTGACAGGAATGGATGATTATGATGGATGAGCAAGCCTGCTTCCAAGCATGCAGGCCAGTCTCAGAAGGCTGGGCATATCCAAAGTAGGGCATACATGGTAGGGCTGTTTGAGAGCTTTCAATTGAGTAATGAAGGCAGAAGATGAAAAACTGCTATCATGTTCGTTGAAAGCCAGATGCTTAACGACAGACGTCTGAGCCACTGACAGATCAGGACGTCCCTCTGGATCCAGAAACACCCCTTTCCCCTTTGGAAGTAACATTCTCTTTCTTTCCAGGCTGTTAGTGGAGAAGGCAAATACTGTGCCGCTCACACTTTATGTCCTCAGTACCATGTGACCACATGACAGGTGGGATGTGTGGCTGCTTCAGAGCTGGTCATCGTGTGGTTGTTTGTGAGCATGATCAATTCCCAGGGCAGTATTTCTCAAGACAGTCCTCGGGAGGGGCCCAGACCACATTTTTGCTCTGACTCAGCTCCCTGCACACTTGTACCAGGTATTTGGTGTTCTTCATTGGCTAGGAGCTGGGAGGTAGCAAAAATGTGGATTGCTGTGAAACACTGCCCTGTGGGATCATAAGTTCTATGGTACCTATTGCTGAACTCGCAATGTACCATCAGAGTTGTTTTTAAATTGTTTCATGAACGTGTTGCTGGATCCCCGCTGCATATTAACATTGGAAATTCCAGGCAAGGTTGTGTAGTTCTGTCTGCGCCTATTAGAAAGTGTTTTGTGGTTCTGATTCAGTGTCTCTTTCTCCGCGCAGCATTAAGGACCTTCAGGTCCCTGGGGGTGGGGGAGGGAGGCTGTCTAGTAATTTGAGACGGTATTAATATAAAATAAGATGGAGAGGCGTGTCAGGCTTGTGAATTAATTTTCTGAGCGATAATGACTGAAGTGCCAGTAGTGCAAAGACCCAGACGTCGCCAAATGACAGTTTAACGCTGCTTGTGGGGGGTGGGGGTCTGGCTGGGGCAGCGTCCATTCCGGCAGCATCACCATGGAAACAAGTGGTATTTGCCGCTGGAGAGGGGGTGGGTAGGATAGGGCTGTGAGCACTGAGGAATGTACAGAAATCATCCAAAACAGCACGGGGGGCCATCATGGAGGACCCCTGCAGTCCACCGTGTTGCGCTCCAGCCAATCAGGCTCCTTTCTCAGAGCATGTGACCGCTATGCTTCTACCAGGTGAAATCAGCACCATAAGGACCCACTTCTTCTGCTCCTGGGACGCCATCACTTGTACTTAATTAATGAGGCTAAGTGACTGGAGTGAAGCAATTACCTGAGAGGGCACCAAGCTGCCCGCTGAACAGGGACTGAAGTGTGGAAAAGTAATTAATTTATATTTGTGTATATGTAGCAGATCTATAGAAATATATAGAAAAACTCAGTCATTGTAGTTATGTAAAGTCACCTGAAGGAAAATGGCCTTCATTTTAGCAAACAGTTCTATCTGAGGCAAAGTACAATTGAGAGAGCGAGGTCAGACACCCCCTGGAGCAATTGGGGGCTCAGGGCCTTGCTCAAGGGCCTAATGACGACATCTCTCTGCCAACTCTGGGATTTGAGCCAACGACCTTCCGACCAGAGGCAGAGCATGTTAACTTGCTGAGCCACATACCGCCCCCTGAAGTTATCTGACGTAGGAAGGCATCAGGTTGCCTGCGGTACTGCAGCAGTGACAAGGAAGACTTTCACTCCAAGGCGAATCGGCTGGCTGCTACTAGGAGACTCTGCTTACCTGTCGGGCCTGGAGGAGCTGTTGGATCCCGTCTGCCCGAGCCGGATCACCCACTCCTGTCAGCTCCCTGGGTGTGGGAATGGGTGAGGCTTCTGTTGGTGTCACATGGGAGACTGCTTACCTGTTGGGCCTGGAGGAGCTGTTGGATCCCGTCTGCCCGAGCCGGATCACCCCCTCCTGTCAGCTCCCTGGGTGTGGGAATGGGTGAGGCTCCTGTTGGTGTCACATGGGAGACTCTGCTTGTCAGTTACCATGGTGTGGGGTTCTGTACTCAGCTTCTCAGCTTCTGGTTCCCCATACCATAGAATTCCCTCAAAAATGCGGCAGCTCCTCATGGCTTCCCTGGCCTTCCTACAGCTCCCTCTCTGGGCATGGAGGCCATTACTTCTCTTGCTCTAATAATAGCACCCCTTTGCTTTCCTAGTCGCTAGTGCAACAGGGAGTCAAGGATGAAGTGGAAGCAAGAGAGTGAGCATCATTCCTGCTTATGCTACAGATTCATCAGCCTGCCAGGGTCCCAGGGATGTGGACGCCAGCCTTTGCCCCCAGCCATCACTCTTCTGTTTACTATGTAGCTTCCCTGACAGTATATACTTTAAGGGCTTCTTCTAAATTTTTGACAGCCAAAATTTAAAGAGAATGGTCAGAACGTCAACAGACTCATCTGTATTCTCTCCATGTTGTGTGGCCATTAAAAGGTGTCCGTGTGCTGCCAAGTACGTTAATATTTATTCCCATTTAGCATTTGCACTAGTCCATTAAATAAAGCGTCATATTAATGTAACTGCACTTCTGTGACATTTAGATCTGACCGAGATGAGAGCGAGGGGCAGTCAGGGACATCTATAAATTTTTCCGGTGAATTATTTCTGAACATATACATTTTTTTTGTCTTGGTTCCCATCAAGTGCCCCCAGAGCTTGACTCCTGACCCCACACCCAGGAGTGATTTTTATGGTGGGGTGCATAAGACAGGGTTAGTTATACTAACCATTTCATTAACTAACCATTTCATTAACTATTGATATATTTTGAATCATTGACTTGAATCAGTGATCATCAACCAAGAACACCGAATACCAGTTGCAGGTGTGCTGGGAGCTGAGAGGGAGCAAATACATGTAATTTCTGGGGTTCCCAAATTTTGCTCCTTCTCAGCTTCCAGCACACCTGTCCCAGGCATTCAGTGTTCATGGTTGATGATTTGTTCTTGGCTGTTTGGTTCAGATGAGTTGGAAGCAGGGAGGGAGCAAAACTGCAGACTGCCTGGGGCACCCTGAGGACTGGGTTGAGGAAAAACTGGGTTAGGGAAAGCTGAGTTCATTTGGAGAAACTGGTCTTACTTCTGACACACTGATTTAAATAAAAATCTCCTTTAAAAGTCCTTCAGTGACGGCCTCCAAACTGTCTTTTGTGAGAAATTTAAGAACATGAAGAGTGTGAAGAGCAAATTGAATATCAGTTCATTAAAACATCAATAAAATTAAATCATGGGGACTGATCAATTTATATTAAATACATATAAGAAAGCATACAAGACGCAACAGTTACATTTCTTTGAAATATGGACTAAATAAGTTGATGGTGCAGTTAAAGGGTAACTGAGTGATGAATAATTTCAGTCAGTTTGAGTTTAAAAGGGGAGGTTCAAACCCTGTGGCCGGCGGAGTGATGTCACCTTTGGGCCCTTAAGCTGGGCCCTTAACTCCAATTGCTCCAGGGACTATGCTCTCTCAGTTGTGCATTGCTTTGGATAAAAGTTTCTCCTAAATGAAGTAATGTAAAGACTGCAATGCTAGCAGCTTGCGCGGTGAGGCTGATGTTGTGATGTTACGACGAGGTCTGTGCTGAGCCACTTTTCCCGAGCTGCTTTGAAACGCACATTTCACTGGTTTCTTTTGTTGTGCTTTGTTGCTCTAGTCCCAGTGGTCAACACCGGTCGATCAGTCTTTTAGCTGTAAGTACTGTATAGGGGCAACTTTGTTGTCCGTGGGGGCCAACTCAAAAAGTCACTTTGGGGCCCCATGTAAATGCATGGTTTGGGTGGCAGTGAAGACCACTGCTGTCACACAGTACCTCCAGGAGAGTTGGGAGTCATGCTTTGGGAGGTTTAGGAGAAAGAATGCAGATACAGACTCTATGTGCTCTGCGTTTTTACACATCAGGGGAGAGGAAAGCATTCCCACTAAGCAGCTCCCTGAAGACTATTATCACAGGGATAATTATCATGGCGTTTATTATACTAAGATGGACCCAGAGACAGCATAATGGGCAACAGGTTTGGGAAATGCAATGGCCTGGCATGTATATGAGAAAAGCAGCACTGTGGAAGGGGCTATATTTTAAGTTAAAAAACCTGATCTTGTGATTAAGATGTATTTTATTATTATTATTCACTTTAAATCGTTTAGCACTGATTTTTGTTAAAGGTCTCGTATCATTGAGGTTCTGTATGTAATTAAGTGGTAACTGAAGCAGGGGATGTTGACTTAGATGAAAGCACAGTTGGCTCACACCTCCAGGGTCATGGGTTTGAATGCCACGCCTGCTCTGTGTGTTTGGACAGGATGCCTGGGCATTGCAGTCTGATGGCTGATTAGTTATTACAGTCACTCAGTAAATAACGCCCATTTGTACATCTGTTAACTATTCAGAGTCCTGGTAGCAAATCTCTCCCAAATGCAAAAGTGAGCACTACAGATACTCTTTCTTACTGCCCACCAAACAGCTGTACAATGCTGCCTCTTCTAAAGGCACTTGTATAACGAATGGCCATTGAATGTACACATGCCATTTGCACAACAGCCAGATTGCACTGTTTTTACCATAGCAGTTTGCACATTCTCATTTGTTTATTTTTCTGTTGTAGCCTAATTTTCTTACTTTCTTTCTTACATTTCCTGCCAGAATACTTTCATTATTACATTGTTGGTTATTTCTACCTAAATTATCCTTTGTTGTATTTGTCCCTCTTCTGTGATTCTGGACTGGAAATTTCCTGTCACGGGGATAAGTAGTTCTATCTTATCTTCCATCTTGCTAGACAAATTATTAATACTCTTGCAAATCTTGATTGATGAAAATGGTAAATACATCAGACTCAGACACATGAAAGGGCTCCAGAAAGCTCTGGATGGCCCGGATGCAGCGAGCAGAAGCAGTTTGTATTCAGTCATAGTTCAAAGTCAATTTCACCTTTAAAAATCCAGAGCATCACCACAAAACAAGTCAATCTAATAGCAGAGTGTCACCCAGGAACCAGTAACTCTAACACCAGAGTCTCACCTCAGAGTCAGTCACTCCAACAGCAGACTGTTACCCGGAGTCAGTCATCCCAACCAGTCACTCCAACAGCAGAGTGTCACCCGCAGTCAGTCATCCAACCAGTCACCCTAACATCAGTTTGTCACTTCGGAAGCAGTCTCTCCAAAAGCAGAGTGTCACCCCGGAATCAGTCATCCCAAGCAGTCATGCTAACATTAGAATGCCACCCCGGAAGCAGTCATATCAAGCAGTCACTCCAACAGCAGAGTGTCACCCCAGAAGCAGTCACTCCAACCTATCACCCCGGAATCAGTCATCCCAACCAGTCACTCTAACATCAGAATGTTACCTCGGAAGCAGTCACTCTGACAGCAGAGTGTCACTCTGGAGAAAGTCATCCCAACCAGTCACTCTAACATCAGAATGTCACCCCGGACGCAGTCACTCCAACACCAGAGTGTCACTCCGGAATCAATGATCCCAAGCAGTCACTCTAACATCAGAATGTTACCCCGGAAGCAGTCACTCCAACAGCAGAGTGTCACCCCGGAGTCAGTCATCCAAACCAGTCACTTTAACATCAGAATGTCACTCCAGAAGCAGTCACTCCAACCTGTCACCCCGGAGACAGTCAAAGAATGCCACTCTGGAAGCAGTCACTTCAACACCAGAGTGTCACCCTGGAGACCGTCATCCCAACCAGTCACATTAACATCAGAATGTCACTCCGGAAGCAGTCACTCTGACAGCAGAATGTCACCCTGGAGACAGTCATCCCAACCAGTCACTTTAACATCAGAATGTCACCCCAGAAGCAATCAATCCAACACCAGAGTGTCACGCTATTTGCTTTCTGTGCTCACTCTACACCTTTCAATCCCAGATAGAGTAGAGAGATACTTCATTCTTCCCTGTGGGCAGATCCTCCCTTCACCTACCCCACCCTGCTCTCCATGAGACACACAGACACATATGGAGGTGAGAGCAAGCTTCAGGGTGACAGCTCAGGGTCAGTCAGCATGCAGCACCCCTAGAGCTGGTGGCTAAGGGCCTTGCTCAGGAGCCCAACGGCAGCATCACTCTGCCAGTCCTGGGATTTGAACCAGCAACCTTCCAAATACGGGCAAAACCACTGATCCCTAAATAAGAGGGGGAAAGTGATGGCCCTCTCACTGTTCTCCGCTTCAACGATGAAGCGCGCAGTAAGGATGTCCCAGCAGACTGCCTAGGAGCAGGAGAGCAGGGGACTAGGGGTAGTCCAATGCCTGATGCCGTGCTTTTTTACAGAACGGAACCCTTTCTCAGTGCCCAGTCACCACCTAGTGGGGTTCACCAGCAGTTTGATGGGATTGCTCTGCCTGCCAGTGAGGAGTGGGCTTCAGCTTTTCAGGAGGCTAGTAAAAGTTTCAGCCCGGTTCCTCCGCAACCTAGGCTTCCAGCAGAGCTCTGTGGGCTTTTATAAAACAAACTCCCTCATTCCCAATTAAAACCAGTCACCCATGATATGTCTTCATATTTGTTTTGAGAACTGAGAAAACATCACCCTTGTGCCCCAAGGATTAAGGCCCCTGTGATTCGGGGCAGGATTTAATAAAGTTTGGCTCCTGCTGAAGTACAAGCCCTGTGGGTTTCCTCTGGTTCCAGAGCAGTGGTGTCTCTTCGAGTGAAAAGTGCCGAAACAGCTGTACTCAAGTTGCCGTACAGTGCTATACAGCAACCTGTCAGTGATTCTCCTTGGAACTGCTCTGAATCCCACCTGCAGGTTAAGAAGCTGATGGGGGAATAGTGCAGGTTACAGCCAAGGATCCATCCAGGGTTCTGGAGGGCTGGCTAAAGTGCAATAGTGCTAACAGGGAGCAGGGAATAGCATTATTAGCAATGCAAGCATGAGGATGGCACACAAACAGAAGAATGGTATTATTATTATTATTATTGTTATAATCACTAATATTATTATGCCAGCACCTCTGTCCACTATCCTGCTCTTTGTCTCGTCTGTTTGTTAAGGAAAACAGAAATGTGTGACTATCCCCCCACCCCCCTTTCAATCTTAATAACTTTACGATTAATCAAACAAGGTAACTTAGCATGCTGGTGGACACGGGCTGGCTTGGGGGGGGGCAGTCTTATACAGTGGGCTCAGCCTCTTCCTAGGGGGTAATCTGTCTCTCTGACAGTGGGGGGGTTGCATGCAGGGGGGAACAAAAGTAGCCACAAAGGCACGGCACCCCCCACCCACGTCCTCCACCACGTAACAGCGAATGAGACGGGACCTCAGTGACCCAATGTGACCCCGGCGGGCCGCGGCGAAGCAGGAAGCCCCCAGAGCGTGGCACCCCACCAGACGACGCACCTCCCCAAGGCGGCCGTTCCTGCCATTGTCCCAGGCAAGCCCGACTCGCTCGTGCTTGGCGAGCGCTGCGCTTCCTGGGTTTGTTGGCGTCCCTGACACTTTTCTCCGCGGGGCTCGAGTCCAAGGCCGGCGGAGCGGGAAGTGCAAACAAACTGCAGTGTCATTTTCCTGAACGTCATTTCCTACGAATAATTACAAAAATGCCACCGCATCACTGAATCTAATACACTGTTTAATAATCGCATGCCCGTGTGCTGTCAGAATGTCCCTAAACTCATTATCATACGCAGATTTGTTTTTAATGAATGATATTCTGGTATTTTTAGGGATATTTTGTTTATTTTGATACAGAATAGAATATCTATATTGTCATTGTACATGTACAACAAAAGCAGCTAATAAGGAGCCCTGCTGGAGTAAAGAGCCATCAACTGCGTTTGCAATTAGGATATTATTTCCAGAAAAATATACATGAGAATGCTTCTCTACTGTAGGCCTGGCAGTGATTTTAATATTTTGAAAATTTCTCACCCTAGACTATCCTTCTCGAGTCAAATTTATATCAAGCTCCATATCAGAAAATGTCTGCTAAATATTTCAATCTGAAAAATGAAAGCAAGGGTGTAAATAGCTGCAATGTAAGAAAAAGCAGCACCTTTGATGAGTTTCTTGGTGGCTTTTAAACGCAGGAAGGAGCTTCTGCTTGCAAAATGTACCCTCACAAGTTCCTCTGGAGATTAACGGCCTCAGATGTTTTAACTGTTAATGAATGCACATATGAACTTCTCCAGTATAAATGAGAGCATCAGCAGAACTGTCTCTGATCCCTTCTGGTGGATGGAGGCTCTGGGTGTCTAACGGAGATGTAGATCTGATATGTGATTTATGAACCTGACTGCACCAGAAGGATCTGATTATCAATAAGCTGGGAAGACTGGCAGAAACATCCCTGTGAGCCAGACAGGCCTCCTGTACAAAGTAATGACACCTGTCTCAGGTTGTGTGCCTTTTGTCACAGCTTCGAGCATGTTGCTTGTTAATAGTAAGGAACATTTGTTTGTAGGAGACATTTATACTAATAACGCAGTTATGCAAAAGTTGATAATTTTCATGATTTTTCTTTATAAATCATTGGTTGTTTGGATTGGAGCAATTTCATTGAAATATATCATATAGCAGACGAACACAGTGATATTTGAAAACTGAAATGAATTTTATAGGATTTACAGAAAGTGTGCAATAGTTACTTAAACAAAATTAGGCAGGTGCATAAATTTGGG
>JAODKM010000001.1:25360257-25371762 GCA_026780845.1 Petrocephalus sullivani
CTCCCCTTCCCTTCTGTTCTCTGTGTTGTGTGCCTTGTGTGTGATGAAGGTGCTACTGGCAAATGTAATGCAAGTAACTAGCTCGGGAAAACTGTAATAATATTACCATTTTCAGACGAGTAATGCCTTACATTACTAGTTACTGAAAAAAGTAATATTATTACAGTAACGCATTACTTTGTAACATGTTACACCCAACACTGATGGTGGGTAAGTATGAGTGTTAGGATGGCGTTTGAGGCTATTTCTGACATGGACTGTGAGGCTATCTGTTGTGTGGACCACCTGAGGATAGGCTGCCCTAAGAATTAAAAAATCAAGATTTGGAGCCTACAACAATCTTACTAACTCCGGGAGAGTGGGTGGGGTGAAGAAAATTCCTCTTGGGATCGAATGATCGATCATTCTATCTAATCTATCTATCTAATCTATATCTATCTGTCTATCTATCTATATCTATCTGTCTCTAATCTATCTATCGATCTATCTATCTAATCTATCTATCTATCTACAGTATATCTATCTGTCTCTAATCTATCTATCGATCTATCTATCTAATCTATCTATATCTATCTGTCTCTAATCTATCTATCTGTCTATCTATCTATCTATATCTATCTGTCTCTAATCTATTTATCTATCTATCTATCTATCTATCTATCTAATCATACTAGCAATAGGGAGTCATCCATAGTTGTTGTGTGGCATGGTGGCACACTGGCTACTACTGTTACCTCATACCAGGGTTTGAGTATCTGCACTTGCTCCATGTGTGTGGAATTTGCCTATTCTTTCCATCATGGGGTTTCCTCCAGGTTTTCTGGTTCTTTGGTCCCCCCCGAATCATGAATTGGAATTGTTTATTTGTCCGTAGGTATGAATGTGTGTGTCCTACAATGGGTTGACACCCTAAATTCCCTGCCTTGTGTAGTTTCTGAGATATACCCTTGTGACCCTGCATAGGACAAGTGGGTACAGATAATGAATGGATGGATCCATGATTGTTATAAGGTAGTGATGATGTTAATAGTGGAGAACTTGAGGATTTTCATGATGCCTGGTGTCGTCCCCCATATTACCATCAGCCGTCTTCATCTCCCTTCATCACCCCCCACCTGTCCCCCTCTTGCTCGGATGTGCCAAGTGTAGACGTGCGTCATAGTGCTGGGACACGGCACGGGCACCCCGACACGCTGCCGGAGCAGTGGCATGCTTGTCTGCAGCCGCCGCCGTTTAATCCCCATGAAAGACGATTATTCATTTTTTATCATTGCCATTTATTTTTTATGTACCCAGCAGCTCCTGCGGGGCTTTGCTAGGGAGGGCACTGCAACACGTGATCAGAGATTAATATTAATATCAGACCCACGACACAGATAAGGGCGGGGGGACCTGGCGAGAGACGGTGGCTGGTCAAACTGGATGCTGGATTCATCTGTAATCACTGGTTTATGGTGGGTCTGCATTTCCATCTTCTATTCCTCATTCTGAACTGGGCTACATTCCGCTGTCCTTCCTTCAAGATTCAAGATTCTTTATTTGTCACACGGTTCTTTGTTCTGAGTAGGATTCTGAGCTTGTGGGGGTGTGTTTCATTGGTTTGTGGCAGTGTTTCTCAATCCAGTCCTCAGGGACCACCAGACAGTCTACATTTTTGCTCCCTCTAGTACACCTGAATCAACCAATAAAGAATGAGCCAGACAGGCAAGAACACAATACTTAATACAGGTGTATTGGGAGCTGGGAGGGAGCAAAAATGTAGCTTATCTGGGGATCTTCAAGAAACAGGTTAAGAAACAGTTACGGAGCATCACATGGCACAAGGAGGATCCACGGAGGATCTCGTGAGAACAGGGGTTTTATTAGACAGATAGGTCAAAACAAGAAAACAAGAGACCACGAGGGGTGTGAACACAGGCACGTAGATAACAAGGATCAAATCAGGGAGTAACACAGGAACTAACAGCACATGCATATAGCCAGCACAAACACAGTAACATCCACAATGACCAACTGAGGAACAGAATGAGGGCAGGCACTTAAGTACACAGATAACGAGGGCTACATGAGTGGCAGGTGCGGACCATAACAATTAACCAAACACTCGACCTGGGAACATGGCACGGGTGAGAGATGTGGTTTAAATCAGCGAATGGTGAAGCTTCTCTTTCTCTGTCGTCTCAGGTCCCTCTTGGTACCTCTTCTTCCGTGCTGGTCCATGAGTAATGAGTAACATACCTAATTAATATGGTTGTTGGGTGGTGACCCATTCAGCAAAACATGAACCACAGCAGGGAAAATATCCGGAGGTCGTCACAGAAGGTCAGGAAAACAGACGCATGTTTTGACTCATTATCTAAGGGTGAAGATAATGTCATAATCTTCACAAACCCTCCCTTATTCAGAAGTGTTCTGATATTTTAAAGTTGATTGCTTAGTTGTCAGGCTTCTTTTATTCATCGCCTTAATTGAGTCAAATCCGTAAGTGGTATGGTTATCAGCGACAGGAGCTGATCAACCAATCTTCTTGGAATTTGGGAACAGCGGGATGCATTTTTGGATAAGGAAAGACACTGATTGTACTTCCTGTTTCCTTCCTGAGAGGGACCTGGACATAAGACTTTGCAGGATATGAAGCTGAAAAGGTCAGCCTTGGTGTCATGACCTTACAAAAGGTCCTGCACCACAAATCTCTGTAAAAGTCACGCCAGGATGAGTTATGGAAGACTGGTGACAGACACCAAATGAGAAGGTCAGTCTTGTAGAAGCTTTGCTTGTAGAAGTGGCTTATGTGCTAGCAGTGCTTTTTTATCAGGACAGAAGTCTAACCTTGTCTCCCATCCAGTCAATTACTGAAGAAGGCTTCAGCTCTGGCTCCACGGCCTGGTACTAGTGTAAGAGAACAGTTGGGTGGTAGAGCTCCTTAGGTGCCACGAGCACCCCTGTGCCAGACCAGAATCAGGCTCCCTCTCTATCTATTAAGTACAGAGAGGAGACACCAAAAGGGCTCCAGTGGCAGAGAGCTGCTGTTCTGATTGGATCCAGCAACAGCTACCCCCCCTTCCCAAGACAAATAGCTGTGTCAGCAAATCATTTTTATCTTTGGCTAGTTATTTCCATCATTAAGACAGCCGGCCAGTCATGCTTGGCATATCACTCTTTCTCATGGTTTACTAACAAGGCTGCATTTGCCACTTTCACGAAATTTATATTTGCGTGCACTAAATTGGTATCGCAACTACTGGTTATTATCAGACCACCTTAAACGACATTAGCCAATTGTTTACGCCTGTCAACGTCCACAAGTCTGCCTGCCAGCCGGATCATGCGTCAATCGGGCGGCTTGTCGGATTCTCAGCCCGCCACTCAGCTCGCCCATCTGTCCCATAATACAGTCTCCAGATACAGTCAGTGTGTCATGCAGTGGCAGAGGGTGCAGTCAAGGATGAGCCCCTACCTGCCCACAAATCCAGCCTCTTATATAGAACCCAAGGGCAGTTTCCTCTGCATTTCAGAGGGTTTGACTTATTACGGGGAGCGCATGTTATTCCCTTCATATATAAGGGAATATATAAGAACAGTATATCGGATGGATGGATGGATAGATATGCTTCACTTATTCCAAGAGGAAAAATGCTAGACCCCCCATACTTAGTAGGCCCCAGCGCTGAAATACAGAGTGGTCAGCATTCTTGCTATTTCTGATTTATAGGGCATGTTTAATACTCTGTCAGACTCAGGTGTCACCTAGTAAGAGGCTGTTACTGACCCCCCCCCCCCCCATTATGTCACTGCATACATGCACAAAGGATACCCCCTGCACTCCACCACTGCGTGCTGGGATGTGGATGAATGAGCACAGCTGGGGCGGGGGGTCTCCAGGGGGTTTCCTGCGCCGGCGTCCCTGACTGGGCACACTCTCAAGCAAGACGCTCCCTCGCACATGGAGTAATGTAAAATTCATGAAGGTCTTTGCCCCTCTGCTTTCTCTGAGGAGTGTGATATAGATCTTTTATATAATGTAGCTGGGATGCATCTTGCTGGTGTTAAAGGGGTGTCAGAGTTAATCTCCTGAAAAATAAAACTTAGGGAATGTGCTGGGTTGGACATAATAGGTATTAATCAGTCTGTTCTGCAACCGCACTCTGTATTGGGGGAGTCATCGCAGGTCCTGGAGTACTGCATATTATCTTACCTAACTGATTCAATACTGAGAACATTATTGTTATTTATTCATTTCTGGGGGAGGCAGTAACTAAACTGCTTGAGTGGTCAACATGAAGATGAAAAACATTTTTTTGTTTTTTACACTTTCTTTTGGGCCTGTAACCCATGACTGTGTGTAAGTCTAAAAAACAAAATGTTAAAATGTATGTTTTTTTCTATGAGGAAAGGCTTGCCATCTTACACACCAGTAATGCTCAGCTAGGACTTCTGTTTCAATCTTTTGATCTTGTTTTTGTAGGCTCAACCAAGCAGATCATAAAAAGACATTCCTGATTTCATTTTTAATATTACTTTGACTTATGGTTGTAAAAATAATCTTTCCCACTAGTGTTTAAAAAAAAAAAGAGTATAATGCAATGTTGGACCCAGTTACTAGTTTAATGAACCCATTTCCAAACTCTTTCCCAAAACACTGGCGACATTTGTTAACAACTTGAAACACGGGATTTTGTAGGTGTTTCAATTGTGCATTGAAATGGTAAAGTTTTGTACGTGGATATCATGGATTTGATCTGTGGCAGCACACAGGCATATACAACCCCTTACAGAGTTTGTACCCCTGTGCCAAGCCCTTGGGAACCAAGCAATGTGTTTAGATCTCTCTATCCGGGATATAAATGCATTCATAATGATTTCAGACCAGCTTCATCTGATTGCGTGTCTGTGTGGCTTGGGAGGAGGTCTGGCTGATTGATGGCTGGGCCAGAGGCCCCAGGCCTGCAGCTTTTGGAGCACAGATGGTGGCAGCAAGCTGAACACCTGCTACTTAACAGTCTGAGCAGATATAATCCAGCCAGTGACCGAGGGGCACTGGGACATCAGCTGGTGGCTGGGATCTCCAAGGCCTTCTGCTCCCAAAGGGGGTCCCCAGTGGGGGT
The DNA here is from genome assembly GCA_026780845.1 of Petrocephalus sullivani. NCBI lineage: Eukaryota > Metazoa > Chordata > Actinopteri > Osteoglossiformes > Mormyridae > Petrocephalus > Petrocephalus sullivani. The sequence continues at coordinate 25,365,363 of JAODKM010000001.1, forward strand.
TCCCAGTGCCCTACTCCCAGCTTCATTCTCAGAATAATGCTCTTTCCTCAGTGTTTTAAAGTACACGGCCCCAGTCTAGCTGCTGGTACAGAGTCTCGTCCCACTTTTCACTCATATTATGGTTTATAGAATAGGACACATAGTCAGGGCTGGCTTGGCTTTTTCAGGAGCCCTTGGCAAAGCTTTACTTGGAAGGCCTCCCTAGCAAGAAAACAGATGATCATTTCACTTCCTCTGCTATGAAGGTAATTCAGGGGCCATAGGAAACTGCCTGTTCTGTCTATAGCTAGAACCAAGGCCTGTATGTAGCATAGTGTGGTGTATTTTAGAACAGCATAGTGTAAGGTCATGTAGTATAATGTAATGTGGTCAAGTGTAGTGTAGTATAATGCAGTAAATGTAGCATAGAATAGTGTGGTGCGGCATGGCATAGTAAAATATGCTGTAGTGTGCTATAGTGTAGTATTGCGTAGTAGAATAAATAAAGTATATCATTTTCCTCCTGGAATAAATAAAGCATATCTATCAATCCATCCATCCAACCGATATACTGTTCTTATATCTGATGAAGGACTCATTCCTCAATTTATGGGTGTGTGTCTATAAAGGATATATTTTTTTTTGCATGCTGCAGCCTGGTTATTCTCTTTCTCATTAATGCTTCATGAGACTTCAGTCCTGCTTCTAGGAGCCTGATACTAACTGCCCTAGCAGTGCACTACACACCACTTAATGCTTCCCATTCCTTTTGAAGGTCACTTGATGTCATCCTCTGATTAATGAGAAGCTGTCGGATATGTTAATGGTCATCTCTGGCATTAGAAAGTTGCTTCCTCCCTTTACCTGACTGGTTTCTGGGGTTCCCAGTGTCTCCTGCTTCACCTTGTTCTTGTGTACTGCTGTCTTAGAAACTTTGAACCTGGAGGCAGCCTGCTGCTCAGTATAGCCTTCTTCAGATTAAACCAGGATTTAAGAATGCACATTCTAAAATAGAGTGGTTTTCCCAGAGCTGTAGTACTGTAGTAGTGTGGTGAAGTATTATGTGGTGCAACACAGCGCAGTGTAGTACAGTGCGGTGTTGCATTGTGTAGCATAATCTAGTATAGTGGTTTTCACTGTGTAGTCCACGGGTCACACACTGCCCCATAGACTGATTAAATAAATAGGCAGATTATCCAGACGATCAGATACATTTACTTTTAAATTATTCTTTGTAATCTAGACCCTTGCAAATTCCCCAGCAAATAGTGTGCAGCTAAGTAGTGAATGAACAATCAAGTAGGGTGGCAGAACAGAAGCTGGAAGGAGAAGGTTTAGCACGGTCACACTTTACTAGCTAACTATAAAATGGATCAGTTTGTTACCACAAAAAGACGAAGGTGAGGCAGGATCAAACGTAAATGATGGCCCCCAACCCCCCTCTACACTGGTAAGTGTGGCCCTCATCTAAAATTCAGTGAAGAACACTGGTCTAGTATAATATAATGTAGTGTAGTGGTGTATTGTGCAGTATAGGGTAATTCAGTATAGTGCGGTGTAGTGTAGCATGGCACAGTATATTGTAGTATAGTGTTGTATAGTGTAGTGTGGCATATTATGGCACGGTATAATTAGTATAGTATAGTGTGGTGTAGCATACTATATAGTATAACGCAATATAATGTAGTGTAGCAGAGTATAGTATAGTAGTGTGGTTCACTGTAGTGTGGTGGCATAATGTAGTGTTGTGTAGCATAGTGTAGTGTGGCATGGCATAGTATAGTGCAGTATAATGTGGTGTAGTGTAGTATGAAATGTTGTGTCGTGTTCTACAGTGCAGTGCTTATAGTGTAGCATAGGGTGATGTAATAGTGTGTTAAAATAAATAAACATAATTAACACAGCTGCATTTTGTTTTCTTCCTGTGTGGGCCTGTGTGTGTTTCTTTAAAATTCATCACCTGGAGCTTGGCTACCGATGTCATTGCGCAGTGCATAATGGGACAACCGACATCATCGTGCAGTGCATAATGGGGCAACCGACATCATCGTGCAGTGCATAATGGGGCAACTGACATCATCGTGCAGTACATAATGGGGCTACCGACATCATCGTGCAGTGCATAATGGGGCTACCGACATCATCGTGCAGTGCATAATGGGACTACCGACTTCATTGTGCAGTGCATAATGGGGCAACCGACATCATCGTGCAGTACATAATGGGGCAACCGACATCATCGTGCAGTGTACTACGATGCAGAACTGCCTTATTGTGTAGCCGCAAACCGAAATAAACTGGCAGACTCATCTCAGTGCTATTCCTCGTGCTGCACACTGTTTGTAAGCATATTTACAATTTGTCAGAACGAAAAGAGATTCTACAGAGACAAACTCTTACCAGACTGCATAGTTCAGTTTTTAAAGATGCTATTAAACAATGGTGTCTGAAATATACATCCTTTGTGATTATTCTACATTAATTTGGTGATTTAATTTTACAATTTAATGTGTATTAACTAGCTTTAATCTTAACAAGAAAAACACGTTTTTAATTGTGATTAATCACAATCAATTCATTGCAAAATGTGCAATTCATTTTTTTAATGGACAGCCCTAATCTATACAAACACGTATGATATATACTGAAGTATTATTTATGTATATTCATATTGTAGTATATATAATACAGTATGCTATAGTATTCATAAATAAATGTTTGATGTACTAGGTGCTGCATATATTGTAATCAATATATAAAGCATAATAAGAAAATCATTTAAACAAACTAATGTACAGCTTAAGCAGCCCCATTAATCTTCTCATTACAGGCAGGTGGACAATGTCTGCTCCACCTTCTCACGTTCAGTAGGAAATAAAATGTTATGTGGCCAGGGTGTTGTTCTTGCAATGCTTACTGTGACACTTCTTCCCCCATCTGAAAGCGATTGTATTGGAAGCAAGACGCTGAACACACAGATCACAACAGAGGTCCAGTGCTGTGATGCAGAGAGCTTGCTAATGCTATCAACCAGCTAATAGTATCAGTCGGCTAATGCTATTGGCCTGCTAATGCTATTAGCGTACACCATCTCATCTCACGCAGAGCACTGGCAACGTGCAATATTTAAATTGATCACCAGTTTCAGGAAAACTGAACAACTGGTATATGAAACTGCAATATTTAATTAACACAAGACTCTACAGCGTGACACTGAATGAGAAATTATGTAGCCATTTCTGTAGCACTATGGAAATTAACCAGCTGTGACTTTGTTGCGCTACAGATTTATTGGTAGTCAAGCATTTGAAAACATTGGAAATAGAGTTTAAAAAGTCAACATGATTTTTTTTCTTATACCAGAATATATTTGTTTTTAAAATACAAAAGTTGTTTGCTACAATATAAAATGACTAATTATTATTAATTATTATTAATTTACTCAATTTGATATATCAGCCTACAATTGAATGTCTCGTACATATTTCAAAATGGCGACTTGTATGCCGAATTGTATGAATGGGATATGATGCAAAGGTTAACTATGAACGGACAGGCTCATCATCTGATGTAATGAATTGTCTGAACTATTGTGTAACATGCCATTATTATGACCTGAGCCAAAATGTCACGGTTGCTTTGAGCTGGACCCATTTATGAGCTGCTGCAGATCTAGTGTCTCCTGTACTTCAAAGGGTAAATGCTGTTTGATCCCATTGGTGAGATTGAGTCTTGTGATGTGATGTCACCAAACAAACTACATTCATGGGAGTATCCACATCCTCTGATGTCTTACAAACTGTTGAAATTAATGAGAAACTTAACATGCTTTCAGGGGTCATTACGAGACAAGGCTAGCTAATGCTAATAATCTTAAAATTTTATCAATACCTCTGTAACAGCAGGTTAAATCCTGGGTCGTGAATTGAAACCCTTTGTACGAAGGCCAGACGGCTCCGATGTTAAAGGTCCTTTTAATCTGATGGAGGATCTGATGACCATAGTGAGACTGGTGCCACACCAAGAAAAGCTCTAGAAACACATTTATAGAAACTTGTAAGTACTTCTTGGCAGGCCTCCTTGCTGAACTCCATCAAATGGCGAAGCAGCAGATGAGCTGAAAAGCAGCTGCACAGCAGGCCTTGGTACTAATCTGGTGGTGAAGGGAGCGGGGCGAGGGATTGTGATAGGCATCGCTAGCTGCTCCCTGATGGGCTACTGGGGATTAACCAATTAAGTACTCCTTGCTTTCAGTTCTCTGATCTAACTGAACATGGGTCTCTAGGCACCATCTTGGCAGTCATGTATGAATCTGTTTATCTAGCCACGAGTTTCATTAGTCCTTTCATAAACACGATAAGGCTCACTATGTACCATAGTCCCATACTTTCCCTCCATCTGATAGTATTTCCCATGGATCCACATCCTCTTCTTTAACCCAAATATACCCAGCCTTTAGGTTTTTTCTCAATCAAAAGAACACAAGTAGCATAAGAATGGTTTTCTACCAGAAAGAAATAATCAAGCAAAGAGCACTTATTCCAAATGCTGCCCTTAATTTTGGCTGAATTGCACTCACTGAAGTGGTGTTAATCAGATATCTGGAAATTTATATGCCAAAGAAGAATCCCAGTTTTCTCACCAGAAGAAAGGGAAAGAAAACGATTTGCGAGTGAAACTGAAGGCCTGAGCTCTCATTGTTGTGAAGATGTTAAATGTGAAAAGGCTCATTTTGCAGAAGAATATGTTCAGGCAGAAGAATTGTAAATGGCGAGGCCCTGGGAGCCTGTTTACCATACCTATTCTTCTTTAATCTGGTTCCTCATGGGCCTTTCTTGGTACCATCTTTTTTTTAAATGCAAATATGCTCCCTGAGTTCCTTTTAGTTCCCAAATCGTCACTCTCTTCATACTCTTCATGACTATATGATATCTGGCAAAATATCAAAAAAAGTCTTTTATTTTATATTACCTTTAATTCCCTCTCTACCTTCAGTGACTGATCTCTTTATTTGATGAGCAAAAATCCAAAACTCACTCAAGCCATGGGATACGTTTTCCAGAAAATTTCTCTGGACTTACTGAAGTTTGGAAATTTAGTGTAAGTGCTTGTTGGATTACTTGAGGATTGAGTGAGTTTTGGTTCCCAGTACTGTAACATATGACTGGGGTGAATTTTGGACACTCGGTCTTCGTACGTTCCACCTTAGCCTTTTTCTCCTCAACTGGTTTTACCTCAGCGATATAAGAAATGTATGTATCTAAATCCTGCGCCCAACAATTTCCTTGAGTTATGAAGCAAGTTCTGAGCGGTTGGCATTATAAAGTTTGGCATTTTGCAGTTCCATGTGTAGCTAATACTGATACATGGTACTCCTAGTTATTTACAAACCTGATTCCATTTGTCAGAGAGTCTGTACTGGTACCAACTGAAATGGACTGCCACTCAGAATTAATTATTTCTGATTACAAAGTACCAATGAGCCCAGACTGAAGTATTAGGTAATGTATTGTAGTAAATGTATTAAGAAGACATTCAAATAGTTTGTTGGGGGTATGAGGTGAATTAGCCAACTATTCGTTTTAATCCAATACAAGCCCAGCAACAGAACCAAATGGATGTTCATTGTTTTGAATGTACCATCACCAGTTTGGGCAGCCACTCTGGATGGAGAGTGTGGCTGACAGGTTTATTTTATTACACAGTCACAGCTGCCCATCTGCCAGATACACAGACTGTTTACTGTCTCTAGCATTTGGGACCTAAGCGTCCTGTCACTGTTGGGAGGAATTAAATGCTGAAGGATAAACAGAAAATGATTCCTGTGTAAGGAAAAGTAGAATGCTTAAAAACAGACGTATGACCCTAACAGAACTCTCCAATTGCGATTGCCATTACTGATCAATTCTAGATAATTGCAAGCACCTAGGCATGCTTCTGCAAACATTTGTGAAGGAATGGGTTGCGCTCAGGAGCTAAGTAGAGTCAAGTGTGGTATAGTGATAGGATGTCACCTGTGCAACAAGTCCATTCGAGAGTCCATTGAGATTTCCTGGCTACTAAATATTCCATGGGCAACTGTTAGTGGTATTATAACAAAGTGGAAGCACTTGGGAAAAAACAGCAACTCAGCGTGGTAGGTCATGTAAAATCACAGAGCTGGGACAGTGCATGCTGAGGTGCACAGTGTGCAGAAGTCCTCAACTTTCCGCAGAGTCAGTAGCTACAGACTAGAGCCCTGCGCGGGACTGTTTTTTTCATCCCGCACCCGCCCGCTCCCGCAGAATTTCTGACCATTACCGCCCGCTCCCGCTGTCTGTCTCTATCCAATCCCGCCCGCACCGGCAATATTTCTGTCCAATCCCGCCCGCTCCCGCAATATTTCTGTCCAATCCCGTCTGCTTCCGCAGACACATTAACG
>JAODKM010000001.1:25381003-25391222 GCA_026780845.1 Petrocephalus sullivani
CGGTTCGCTAAAAAGAGCCGATATTCCCATTTGGAGAGACACGAGGAAAACAAACAAGGATGCAAATTAATATTATAGCGGCCGTAAAAATTATCGACCTCGTTTTATTTATCGTGCGATTAATTGATTTATCGTTTATTGTGACAGGCCTAATCTGAGCCCACAAATCCAAACCCCCTCGTCTGTTGTACTGATTGGTCTATTTCAAGTGCTATCTGAGTGGCGCACAGGCTGACGGTACACGTCCAAGCTCATTGGTCTTACGGTCCATTGTGATCTTTAATGTTGGGGCGCGGGATGCTATTTGGTCTTACAGTCCATTGTGATCTTTTGTGATGAGGCGCGGGGTGCTCTTTGGTCTTACAGTCCAAAGTGATCTTATTGTTGAGGCACGGGGTGCTCTTTGGTCTTACAGTCCAAAGTGATCTTTAGTGTTGAGGCGCGGGATGCTCTTTGGTCTTACAGTCCAAAGTGATCTTTAGTGTTGAGGCACGGGATGCTCTTTGGTCTTACAGTCCAAAGTGATCTTTACTGTTGAGGCGCGGGATGCTCTTTGGTTTTACAGTCCATTCTGATCTTTTGTGATGAGGCGCGGGATGCTCTTTGGTCTTACAGTCCATTCTGACATTTTGTGATGAGGCGTGGGATGCTCTTTGGTTTTACAAAAGCAGGAAGCTGGACATCTTTTAACCCAATCTGGTAGATGTTCCTCAGAATAATATTCTGCTCTGGCTTCCTGCAAGTCTCTTGCTATTGTCTCATTTTTATTTCAGCTGTTGCTTCTGGTGTTGAAATTTTACATACATTTCGGTCACTGCTGTTAAGGACTGAGAAACCTGCCTAAATTCCAGCTGTGTATTGTCTTTAAAGCGCTTTTTTGGCAGGAGGCGTGTACGTGTGTCTGGAAGGTAACTTTGATAAAAGCATCTGAAAAACATTGTAAATAGCACATCCCATACATTCCAAAGCCACCAGAAGAACAATGTCTGCTTGCTGTAGTGTCATATAAAGCTTGCTGTATATGATTGTATATATATGAAATGATTTCAATTTCTGGTTTATTCAGTTTTCTGAATTTCTCCTGAATCTCTGGCTGTGACCCTTCTTTTGGGGCTGTCACATCTCCCTGGGGATCTCTGTTGGTCACCCTATCCAATAGGCAATTTCCAAGAGGTCCTTGGTCTCAGAACTAAAATTCTGGAGAGAATGGAGAACAATCTTTACTTCTGAGACCATGGACATGTATTTCTCTTATGTGTGTTATATAGCTGCATGTTAGTATCTACAATATGCTCATTTATACAGCTGTATCAGACTGCTTCTTTACAGAGAATTGTTATTTTTTCAGGGCCAGGGGCGGGGCCACAGGGGTACTGGCCCCAGCTGAAAGCTGATTAGCTCATGGAGTCCTACCGCCCATATCACTCACCCATTGCATACATATCATTGGCTGATAATACAGACGCCTCCTCTGTATGAAATATGGCTCATCTTGTGGCCCTAGTTTTTTCAAGTAGAACATCTAACATCCCATTTTCGGAAGGTATGAGAGTGTGCTGTAATGTCTCCCCTTTTTCCTGGATTGTGACCAGCTCGAGAACTGAAGTGTGCCAGCAGAGATCCTAAAAGAGTGATACCATACCCTCCCTTCTCTGCTCTGCTGGGTTAGACTTGCCCTCTTGGCAGCTGGTCACATTGACTGCAGGGATGCTGCTTCCTCACGTCATAACGGTCACTCGTCTTAAAGGGGAAGTCTCTAATCATCTAATCATTATTGCTGCTTTTTTAGACAGTGGAAAAACACAGTGTAAAAACACTCAAAGTTTAAAATTCTTTGAAAGACATTTAATCCACTAACATTTTGTCATAATTCCACAAAAATAATAGTCATATCCGCATTTTGTAATTCATTCATTCCTTAGTTCCTTGTGTGCATCGTGCTATCATCGTAGATTATAACCGCTAAGTTTAGCTGAGATATGAAAGCTGTGTCTGTTTATCATCTCATCGTTCAAAAGTATTATAATCAGAAATGATTTTTCGGGAAAATTTATTCCATGAATTTTGTAAACAGTTCAGGTGCCTGATTATGGAATCAAAGAATGTAAATAACGTGAAGGTGAAATAGTCAATAATGCACAAAAAAGAACAGTAAGTTAAATCAGTGAAAAAACAAAGTATAAGTTAACTCAAATAAACAAGGTGCTACTGTTATGTTCCCTGTTACGCGATGTTGAATGAATGTTCATGTCGGATAAATTAATATTGATATAATTTTTTTTACAGTTGGCTTTAGAAGTCCAGTCATCCATCAGTAATTAGATGAAGGTCGAAAACTTTTGGGCATCATTCTGGAACATTTTCTTTAATTTAATTTAATTAATTTAATTAACTGGGTGGGGAAAGACCATGGTCCTTGTCATGCTTATCAAACAGCTGAGAGGTGGGTAGTTCAGGCTAGGGATGTCCAGATCCGATCACGTGATCGGAAATCGGGCCCGATCACATGGTTTCAGACTCGATCGGAATCGGACGTTACTTCCCAATCAGGACTCGGATATATATGTATACAGTGGTCCCTCACTATAACGTGGTTCACCTTTCGCGGCCTCGCAGTTTTGCGGATTTTTTTTTTTTTACAGCGCATTGTGTTCTGGGTCATGATCGGCTGTAGACCACTGTCAATCAATCTCCTCTGTGCCGTGTCTCCTGTACAGTACAGAATGCATTCAGCCTGTCAAATTTACATAAATCTTCGATCGCTAGCAGTGTGACTCTGAAGTGCTGTTCTGTATGTTTGTAAGTTTTTTCCCCAACAAGCCCAACAATGTGGTGCCTTTGGCAGCACAAAGGCAGGTGCCTTTGACAGAGTTAGACCTCTTGACTCCACACAGAAACGGCAATGTGTTGTGCATGACATCACTTTGTTGCAGAGACGCTATTGGTTAAATTGTATTTTAAGTTGAGGTGCTATTTGTTTTTATATTAGACTTTTTTATATTTACTGTTGCTCTAAAGTCCAAAAGTGAAGAATTTATGTTATTTATTACTTGATTGTTCAAGCTACCTCACAGAAGTGCTCTGTTTGTTAACAGAGTTGTTGAATGTTAAAATAAGGTGAATTAAATAAAAAATAAGGAACATCCTGGATCTGTTTCTTCGCTCTTCTTTATTCTTTTTTATGTATTATAGTACCAGATTGGGACTCGGTATCGGTAGATACTCAAAATCAAATGACTCGGACTCAGACTCGAGGGCAAAAAAACCTGACTGGAACATCCCTATTTCAGGCCCACACTAAGGTCACACTGTGACTCCGACTCTTCATGCTCCACCTTGGACTTTCACTCTCAGGACCTGAATTACCCACCTCTGCCTGAGACCCCATAGTTGTTCTGTGAATTGGGGGTGTTCTTAGCCTGAAAGACTCCTCTCCCTGGATTAAACAAAAATTGCATTATGGGAAAATAATCCCTCAGGTTTGTCTCAAAGTTAACGAACAGGGGGGGACTCTTTTTGAGGTTCCTTTTAGGTAGAGGTCTCTGCGTTTTCAGCCTGGGGAAGGTGATGCATAAAAGAACACTTGAACAACATCCGTATGATTATGTTTTGCCACAGATTAATCTGAAGGTGTTAATCCATTCACCAAGATACGAAAGGTACTTTTTTCCCTGTCTCAGAGCCTGACAGCATCACATTACGCTAAAGTCCATCTGTCCAGCTGTCCATCTATTCCGTTCCCATCAGCGCAGTGTCGCAGTGAGTTCGCAGTGTCGCAGTGAGTTTGTAGCCGATACCAGGATGCGTGGGACCCGTTGGATGGACGCCCTGCTGTATTTTGGCTGTTATGTTCCTCCCTACGCCGGTGCTGAAATCAGCACCTTTGTTTCCGTCTGTTTCGATCCCTTTTTACCATATCTGGGGTTTCCTCTGCAGTGCTAATCACACAATAGCAACGTTTTGCTGTAGCGTTGGCCAGCCCTGCCGTTTATGCAGACCCTGCTGTGCGATGCCGCTGTGGTGCATGCCATGTCTAAGCACACCTCCTGCAGGTCTTTTCCTGCTTGGTCTGCTGGGACGCTGGCAGTGCAGGTTTTCTGGGCCTACGGTCGGGCCCACGTTATGTCTGAAATGCCCCCCCCAATCGCAGCTGCTTTCCCGCTTAATTAAAGCACAGAGACTGGTCAAGGCATCGTCATGGCTGCCAGGAAAAGCGGTGCAGCGGATGGTTTGGCATGAATTGGCACTTTCTTCTCTAGATTCTTCCCCAGAAAGGCATTTAAACGACCTTTATGCAATATCACGTAACACCTGGGACAGATTCTCTGTAGAATGACGGATAGTTTTTCATCTCGCTCTTAATTAATTAACCTTGATTAGATGTTGATGTGGAAGACGACGCACAGCTGTAATTCATTTGAGCAGCTGAGGACTTCATGTCATTCTTCTGTGATGTTCTACCAAATGTTGGTTACTTGAGGAATAACGTTAATGGTCATTAAAATTTTTTTTCAATTGGCATAGTTTCATTTCTGTTGTTTATTACCAGCTGGGTCAGTATGGTGGCTCAGCGGGCTTCACATTAGCCAGAAACTTCCAGGACTCAAGGTTTAATTCCAGGTCCTGGGTGTTGCGTATGTGCTGCTTGAAAAGGGTGTCCCCTGCCTCGTGCCCTGCGATGGACTGGCATCCCATCCAGGGTGTCCCCTGCCTCGTGCCCTGCGATGGACTGGCATCCCATCCAGGGTGTCCCCTGCCTCGTGCCCTGTGATGGACTGGCATCTTATCCAGGGTGCTTCCTGCCGTGTGCCCTATGATGGACTGGCATCCCATCCAGGGGAGCTTCCTGCCGTGTGCCCTGTGATGGGCTGGCATCTCATAAAGGGTGTCCCCTGCCTTGTGACTTTGCTTCCTAGAACAGCTGCTTGCACTAAAATTACAACAATATTTTATTATTGCTAACAATGTTGCTAACAGCAATTCCTTACTGACTGATAATTTCAAACAGCTGACTAATTCTATTAATTCTATAGGGGGGTATAAACTTTGGCATTCTTGGGAAGTTTAATCAAAATTGAACTTGACAGTTCATTCAGCCAGCCAGCTGTGAGCTTAAGAGCTCAGCAGTAACCATGACCTGCTAATTTGCGGTCTTCAGCGCCTTTAGTTGCCCAACCTTCCTTTGAACGTTTACTTTAAACACTCCTCACCAATTCTTGTGTGATCATTTTCCCACTCACCAGGGCCTCATCAATACACCCCCAAATAAATCATAAACCCTAACAAGTGGGCACTTCCTGTAAATGCCTTTCAGTTCTGTTTACATCCATACCACCGCCAGTCTGTTACAAAGACCACCAGGGCTACAAGCAGCAGCACATGTGTTTGAAGTTTCTGAAATGTGAGTGCAGTTGCATTTCCCCCAAAACAGGAAACCATTACCCCGTTGGTAGCCAAAGGCTCCTTATCTCTTAGTGCACATCAGTCCCACCCCCTTGACAGGAAGACTCCAATCTGTCCCATCTTCCCCAGAAGACGCATTTCTAGCAAGCAGACTCCCAGCCACACCCAGGATGGGGCAGTGGAATTGCATTACTCACGGCCTAGCTATTCGCTCACACTCCATACTTTCAACACTCGTTGTGAGCGATGGCTGGCCGGGAGACTGGAATGTTTGTGTTTGCCCAAGCCATTGTTGCGATCAGCACACGTGCACCCCCGCTCCTGGCTCTGTCCTTTTAAGGAAATGGCCAGCAGCTTCCAGCGATTTCCGGGAACGGACCCGCACACCTGTGAACATCCTCTCAAAGGGGGCCCACTAACCCCTGGCTCCTAATACAGGGGACAGCTGCGGCTGAAAACTGGACATTACATTGACGATGCTTCGAGTTCTAGTGGACAAGGGCATCACAAATATACTCAGCCCCATGTCTTAATTTTAAAAATGAACTCCCTGCTGTTAGACTGTGGACAGGGGGAAATCTCCGTCTTAATTTTTCAAGAGGAAACAGCAATGCTCCCCTTTCTGTGAATATGATATTCACAATGAATCTCTCTATTTAAAAAGTGTGTGTCTATTTGAATAATCATTGATGATTATAACTGTAAGCATTATGGGGCATCTAGTATAAAGGGAGGGGGCCTATTAACTGAAATTTAAATCAGATTGCCAGACACCTTGTTCTTCTCGGTCTTGAACAGGCCATGTATGGGGTGAATTTATTAACGCCCCTTGGTGTGACTATCCGAGCTGCATTCAAATTTTACATTTTGCTCTATAGATTAAATGAGCAGGTCGTAAACACACAAAGGCCTGAGCTCCATGCTAAAACAATGAGGTATAGTTGTGTAGAGGGGCTTATTGACCTCAACAAGTATACACTGTAATGTTGCACTAACAACACAAAGGCCATTGGTTCAGATCCCATGCATAAATGCATAAATTCCGCTGTAAGTCACTTTGGATAAAAGTGTGAGATAAATGTCTTTCTCAGCGTGGACTCCATTCTGGCTGAATCTTCTGGAGAGCATAGTAGATCATAATACACACAGTCGATTCAGAGATGTCGTTAAACTTTGTGATGCAGGGGCTACCCATGACTGTTGGGAGGCAAAAGCCCATTAAGATTGGTGGTGCAGATGTCTTTGTCTTTGTGGGATTTCTGCAAGATCTCATCGGGTTATTGTTCTTGGGTCCATGGTGTCATGCATGTAGCTTCTGGAAAGGAAGACACAGACAGAATACTTGCTCCTCTCTTGGGCTTTATTCAGGGAAGAAGGCACGCAATATGGTATCTCCTTCAGTAGTTTTTTTTAAGGCAACTGCAATCTGCTCAATTCTGTGCAACATTGACCATAAACATGAATGTATGCTAAGCCGTGAATTAATCCAAAGCAACACTGGATTGAGAAACCAGGGTCAACCAGTCCCTGGAGTAAATTAGGGTTAAGGGCCTAGTGGTGACATCATTCTGCCAGTCATTAGATTTTAACCCGCCATCACAGTCCCTCCATCTCAACCCACTGGGCCATACAGTGCCCCCACAATAACTACATGCATATAAACACTGAATGACAATTTTGGTGGAAATTATATTATACAATATTTTGTGAGTGTATTTTTAGTCCTATTATATACAAATAGCTATGACTGGCGTAAATAACATGGCCAGCAGATGGCAGCTGATCTTCTAATTGACTCTCTTTCTCTCTCTCTCTGATGCGTATTTAGTTTTTGTGTTAACAAAGAAGGATTTTTCATTAGAATTTCGAAGCGCTCCGCTTCCTTTGAGACCTATTTGCGCTCTCTATAGATGCCTGCCTCCTTTTATGGAAAGAATGGATGGCATAGCGGTTAAAAGCAGGCATTTGTAAGCGGAAGGCCACAAGCTCAGTTCCCCTGAGGCCATGCTGTAATACCACGAGAACAGCCAGTTTCCTGCATTTCTAGACAATTTAAGGTCATTTTGTTGTTATTTTAAATAAAGCAAAATATTCTCCTTATCATATGCTATGTGTGCAGGGATGGAGGCCTGTATAAAAGAATATCCTTTGATCTTTAGTCTGATAATCTGGATTTTTCTCCCATGTTTTGGGTGATTAGAAGCTTCTTTTCCAGTTTTCATGTGCACAGTGTCAGTGAAATTGAAGAAAATCAAAGTATCAATTTTTAATAATCTGTCCATCTTATAACTCAGTGTTTCTGAACCCAGTCCTTAGAGACCCCCAGACAGACTACATATTTCCTCTCTTCCAGCTCCCAGCATGACCTGTAACAGGTACTCGGTTGTGTGCAGATGTGCTGGGAGGGAGCAAAGATGTAGCCTGTCTGGTGGTCCTCTATGGACTGGGTTGAGAAGCACTGGGTTGTGGTAGGGTGCCTGAAGCCTGTCCCAGGAAGCACAGGGCACCAGGCACAGGACACTATAGAGGGGATGTCAGTTTATTGCAAGGGGGTGGAAATCCACACACTCAAAGAACATTCGAACCCCCCATTCGAACCCCCCAACCCATAACACAAAATGAGCTTCCCCGGCTGAGGACGTGTTTAAAAGCCAGGGGACAAATGATAATTGTTTGGCATAATGACATTATATTGGTCAGGAGGGACAGATTGAAGCAACAATAATTTGGCAGGCTAGAGGCAGTGAAACTGATCTGAAATCTTTGCGTATTTGTTTTTGCTTTTTATTATTACTGTTATTAAGTACTGCCATGTTGATGCTAACCAAATAGATGGCATTCCTCTGGAATGTTCTGCCTCTCTATGTTGGTTTTCATTTATTTTAATTTAACCGAGAATACAAGTGAAGCGATTGCCTCAAGACCGTTGTCTTGTGCTCGTGCCTTGGGTACTACAGACAAATGATTCTTTGGGATATTAAGTTTCTCATGCGCCAAAGGAATATGAAAATGTGAGTCGCAACCATTACGGCTTTGTTTGCTTTGAGGTATTAACTCAGTAAGTCTGGTGATGGCCTAAAAGTCTTTCGTGAATTTGTCTGCTGTTTGGACTCAAAGTGAAACTTCCAGTTCAGGAGTGGGTTCCTCAGCGGATTTCCTGGCCCAGCCTGGTCCCACTCTCAAGCATCAAGTGGTTGTTATGTATGATGAAAGCTCACACATTTTTTCAACAAGTTCCTGAAGTGATGGTTTATTTGCCAGGACCAGCCAAGTTTAGGTACATTGTAATACTTATTTTCCATATCCCATCATGCTTGTCTTTCAGACATACATACACGCACACTTGAGAGTGAAGTTTGGGGTCTGAGTGCGGGGTCAGACATTTATCCAGCACCTGTGGAGCATTTCGAGGGGTTAAGGGCCTTACTAAAGGGCCCTACAGACTATTCTGCTGAGGATAGGATTTGAGCGAGCAAATGTCCAATGACAGGAATTGGGCCCTAACCCACTGAACCACACACTGTCTCTGGAATTATGTATAAGGTGTGCTGGTGCATTTTTTTGTGATGTGTACTAAATAGATGTCTGATTTTGTGGTTCCTGTGTGCAGGGCATCAGCTCAGGTCCCTGTTTTAATAACCCGAAGTGAATGTTTAGCAGGCTGTGGTAGTTCCAGGGAAGCTGACATTGACTTTAAAGGACAGTCAGCTACGTGACAGTGTTTAGAGGGCTTTAATGGATTGCTGTGGTTTTCTGTTATATTCAAAGGCACTTTGCAGCAAAATCTTGACTCCCATAAATCATCAGCAGATGCACGTTTCTGGTTTTGGACAGGTCAGAAAGTAATTTGACTGTCCTGAAACTAATTTTGCCTTTATCAGAGCAACATGGAAGCTCATAACCCTGACCAAAATACGTGATTAGATGACGGAGGGATGGCTGTAAGTCTGCGTTGGCATTGCAAAGCCACCTGGGCCGATTCTTGGATTTTTTTAAATAGTGGGGACCATAATTCATACAGAGGGGCCAATAGGCTAGGTATATATTTTTTCATACTGCCATACCTTCTAGACAGGGTCTAGATGGTATTTTAAAAGAAAAAGTAATTATGTAGTCTCAGGAAGAATAAGAATAAGAAATCATAAATGGGCCCGTCAGTGTGGAAATTGAGGGAAACGAGGAGACAGCTCTTTGAAGAGTTAAAAAGATCCTTCATTTATTGATAACCTCCCACTTCTTCTGAAGAACATGCCACGTAGTAGCCCCTGGGAGTTTATGGAAAACGTAGCTAACCAATTTACTAACAGTAGTGTGAATGTAAACATATAAAAGTAATAGTCCTGCACACAAGTGGTCACTACAAGTAACTTTATTCACACGCACAATGCTGTAAACTACTATACATCACCTCAATGCAGCATCTGTACATCAGTTTAGTAGAGAGAGGAGTGTTTGTATTTTTTACGGCATTAACTATATACTGTAATACCAACATACCACCCAAGCCTAGGGGCCAACTATCATTAGCCAATGATATGTTTTGAATCCATGAGTGACAGGAGAGGGGGCACTCAATGGGCTAATCAGCATTCAACTCTGGCCAGTGCCACTTTATATGCTCCTGTAAAGTCACTAAATTTCAGTTACATCACTCAAGCCCTTTGGGTCTCTCATCCTGGATTTATAAAGCAGCTGTTTGTAAATTAATAAACTGGAAGTAATAATCAAATTGTATCATCAAGTAATTTGTCAAACTATAGGCCAATCAGTCTAACTTGTATAACTGGAAAAGTTATGGAGGCTATAATCAAGGAGA